>RCIC01000030.1:1200000-1800000 GCA_018883505.1 Ceratosolen fusciceps | reverse complement strand
AATGTGGGTCTACAATATTATTTAATATTATTAGTTTTTGTAAGATAATAACATTTTATTTTTATTCTATATTTATTTACAATACTTAACATACTCAAAACAATAAATATATTTATATATACATATATTTATTAACTTATGTAATATATGAAATTTTATTATAATTTGTGTTTGTAATATTACATATAAATAAACGTTAGAAGACAAATAAAAAATTAATATATAGTTGATGAGAAGAATGATTTTAGCTAATTTTATCAATAATAAAATATATAATAATTTTATAAAGGGTTTTTAAGATCTATTATCCTTTGTGTTTTTTTTCTAGAAAATAGTAGACAGAAATTTTATAAGAAGTATTCATATGAAAATTATTTTTTATAAATAATAGAATTAATTTTTTCGAGTCAAGAAATTATATGTTTATTGCTCAATACAATCAAAAGAACTAAATTTTATTACATTTAATACAATTAACATACAATCATTTTTCCTATATATATAATACATATATATATATCTATTTCAAAAACAATAAAATAGAAAAACTAATTGTTATCTATAATAATGAATGATATCTATATAATATATAATATCTAACCTAGAATGTATTTAGAATCTTATAATATTTACTAATTATTTCTGTTTTTGTACTTTTATTAATATACATTTATGTGTAAATGTTATTAATTCGTAGTATTATTTTATAATAGAGTACGATATTTATAATTAATTTCATTATTTATACTGCCTAAATATTTTTAAAACATAAAAAAAAAATTAAAAAGTATATCTTGAATGGTAAACAAAACGTTATTTTTTATCTTTGTATTATTCAAAAGTTATTTCAACTTATTAATCCTTGGAAAAAATACCATTATTTTATTTTATTTTTTAATTATAAATAGTGTAATGGGAAGCCTTGCACCCAGACGACGTGGGTCAGGCTAGGAATGTAGGAAGATCGTTTAAATAAAAAGAAAACTTATTTTATTTATAGATTCATCAAAGTACGATTGAAATTAATAATAATTTGCAAATATTATTAAATAAAGAATTTATAAGTTATAGTAATAACTGAACACGATTATTATTGATATAAATTATATCAATAATAATTGATATAGTTGGGCTATATCAGTGCTAGTTGAGGACGATTGGGATATAATACAGGCAACGTCCAGGTTGAGAAGAGGGTTTATCTTGAGTTTTAGAATAACACCTCATATAGTAACACTCAATCTCTATTATTAAAAATATTAAATAATATCTTTGTAGGGCAAGAAGATCCGACACCCGCTACAACAGCAAATACAACTGGGATTGCTTCGTTCCCTTCTGGCTCTAATCAAACAGGCACGACAACTATACAACCAGGACCATGTCTTGCAGTACGTGATAGCACATTAAATGCCCTACTTACAACTGATTGTCGTAATCAGAAATATTTGTCGCGGCAGTTAGCGCAGCTACATCCTGAACTTACCATGCCTATGTTTAGCGGTAAATTAGTTACTTTTATAATGAATATATAATGAGAGATTTTATTATAAATTTATTTATTATTATAATTATTTAAATTACGAATACAGTTATTGCTCTACAGTTATAAATATTGAAATATTTATAACGCCACGTAAATTATATATTATTTTATAACGATCTTCCACAAATGTTCAGGTAACTGAATCAACCAACGTAGGTTAAATCCGAATGCTTTTCCATATCGTTTAGATTTTTTAAAAAATGTATTTACATACTTCATATTTCACATTTATATTTACATTAATTTATCAAAATTATAAATAAATATAAAATTATCTTTATGTAAGATACGAGACAATAATATAATATATTTTTATTTCTTACAATAATTAATTGTATGTTACCAGAAATTACTCACAGATTTCAAACGGCTCGTCGGGAAGTTCGTCAACTATTATTGCAATATCTGCTTCCATGGTTGCACAATATGGAGCTCGTTGATTCTAACGTGCCATCTTCTTCAAATCCTTTGATTTATTATCAGGTAAGACTCTTATACTTACACATTCAAATAATTTGAAATTTTAAATAAATCTTCATATAGCATTATATGTAAAACACTTAAAACTACGTAAAAACATTGAAATTAATTAATTCTATTTAATTTTCAATTTGGTTTTAAAGAAATTTGTTATTGAATTTTATTATTTCGATATTGTTTTATTGGGAAATAAAATTGTTTTTCAATAGAATTGTATGATATATTATTATGAGCGCGAATTTGCTTCCGCCGTTTTTCGATAGATGGCTACAGCGATATGTTTCAGTTGAAATAGGCAAACATTTCATACATTAAGATCGAACATCTGTCAACATAACGACAATATCATAATTAGTAGATTGGTGTGACATCAGACGTGTATTCTCGATCGTAGATGTCAGTTTTCTAGCTAAATTCTCGTTATTTTCGAGAAATATTGATTTTCTGCTTTCTTATGAAGAAAATGGCAGCTGACGCTTATCGAATACTTTCAAGTGCTTATGGGGAGACTGGCCTTAGTGAAAAAACATGTGAATGATTTCAATGATTGAAGAGCCGTGATTTTGATGTCGAGGATCGGCATGGCGGCGGAGAAGAAAAAATTTTCGAAGGCTTTGAACTGGAGGGATTACTTGTTGAAGATCGTACTAAACGCAAGGAAAATTAGCAGAATTATTGGGAGTCATTCAACAAGCAATTTCGAAATGCCTTAAAATTATAGGAATGATTCATAAGCAGAGACATTGGGTTCCCTACGAATTGAAGCCCAGAGATTTTGAATAGTAATTTTTTCTTGCGAATATCTACTTCAAATACAGAATCGAAAGGGCTTTTTACATCGCATTGCGACCGGCGATGAAAAATTGATCCATTACGATAATCTCAAATGCAGAAAAACATGAGGAATGCTCGGACATACCTTTTGATCGATGTCCAGACCGAATATTGACGGTGCCAAGATTATGCTCTCCATTTGGTGGGATCAGCTCAGTGTGACGTATTATGATCTATTGTAACCGAACTGGAACATTGAAGGAGAAGGGGCTACAGTACTAAGAGAAACATGATAAAATTATTCTGCAACATAACATTGCTAGGCAACACGTTGCAAAACTAGTTAGGATATAATTGGAAACCCTAAAATGGAAAGTCTTACCCCACCCGCTCTACTCTGCAGATATTGCTCCTTCCGCCTACCATGTTTGTTCCGATCGATGGTACCTGCATTAGCTTAGCAGCATTTCCACTCTTATGAAGATGTCAAAAAATGGATCGATTCGTAGATCGTCTCAAAAGATGCATTGTTTTTTCGAGGTCGTATTCGATAATTTCACAAAAGATAGAAAAAAATAGTGACCAGTGACAGACAGTACTTTGAATCAGAAATAGATAATCAATTTTTAAGCATAAAGCTTCAAATTTTGGAGAAAAAATTGGCGATAGCAAAGTTGCACATATAATTTTTTTTTTTTATTGGTAGCTTGCTGAGGTACTGTATTGATAATTAGGTTTTACATAGATGCGACGTTGCCAGGAAGTATATACAATGTTTAATGTTATACTTTATATTTTCCTAAAAAATATTATGTTTATGCTAATACAAGATAATTCGATGTTGTAAATAATATATTTGTACAGTTTTTTTTTCATCGGATTATACCTCTGCAGCCCTTGACCCTAGAGCATCTCCGCAAGATGAATCATATACGTAACCAACTAACATAATCATCTCGCCCTACCATTTCTGTTATGACAATTCTATTATATTTATATTTTGATGCGAGACTAATATTCTTAATTAACCCGCGCTGATTTTCCATCCTCTATCACATAAATTCAATACCTTTAATTACATAGGCGTTAGTGCATGTTATCATTTTACCGAATTGAAACGTTATTATTATTATTATTATTATTATTATTATTTTATTACAACTTTTATATTATATATCGATCAACTTGTATTTTAAAATACAAATACACATATATTTTCCCTTTATGTAAAAAAAATTATTACCTCAAATATTTTTTGGTATTTTTTTATGTTTATCTTTTATGTCTATCTTTCGTATAGCCATTTAGGCAATTATTGTTGATAAAATTTTCTCTTGAATTGAGATTGTACAATATTTTTTTAACAAAGCTGTGTTAGTTTATAAGTATAAATAATTATAATAATTATAATAATAAAGTCATAATAAATAATTATGACTGTCGAGGAACGCATAGGCTGCTGATAGTAATAATCCCGTTTCCAATATTTTTTTTATAATAAAATAAATGTGAATATAATATAATACATTTGTTTAATAAAACATATATTATTAATTACAGTGTTATGAGAACGATATAACATACAGAGGCTCAAGACGAGAAGGATGGGGAAGCGCTGAAGCTACTGAAATGGTTCTTAATAATTTATTTTATATAACAGCTAAGGTGAGTTTATTTATAATCGACTTCTTGAATTTTAGAAGTATATGAGTTTTTTTCTTCTCATTTTTGTGAATTACTTATATTATTATTTTTTTATACCTTATGATAAAAAATTATTTATTAAAGCGAAAAATTATTTGTGACTATATTTATACATTGTAACGGGTTTGCCTCTTGTTGCAGTGTTTATTACAATTATGAATATTTAGAAAGGGATGAGGTGGCGGGTAAATAAATGGCACATTTAAATTTTGTTGAGTAAAAGAAATTTATTTATTAGAATGTTCCCTATAGGCATAAAAAACCTCCTTTTGTAGAAGGAGGAAAAAGCCGTCCTAGGCGTAAAAAACCTCCCGATGGATAGAAGGAAAAAGCCGTTTACAATAATTACGCAACTTAATGTCTAACATTTATGATTAATATTGGCCAATATTATGCTAGTCTAATATTATTACAAAGATATGAACAATTATTGTCTTACTTTAATTAATCGGTATGCACGTCAATGATCCGCTGCCCTCACACGGGAACCAGCGATTGCACTTAAACTCACACTGAGATTCGCACTCAGCTTACCAGAGCAATCACAGATATGTGTTCTACTTCTAATGCTTAAATTATGATTGCGTATATTTAACTTATAATAATTGATATCCTAACTAATTAAATTACTTATTAGGTGTATACACTGCAACGAGAGAAAGTATAATAACTCTCCTCACCGTCGAAAGTAGTATTCCCCCACCTGAGAATTCTCGTTGCCCCTTTTTTTTGTTTTTTTCTCTTTCCTTTGTTTTTTAAGGGGCTTTTTAAGGAATGTTCTCGAACACCTCTACTCGGATAAAATTCTTGCATAGTAAGGATAGAAGTGAAAAGCAGATAGATTTAAAAAAATGAAATTATGCTTTTTTTTTGTTTTGGATCTACTGTCAGTAACTCATACATACATATATTACAACTTCATTTACAATTTATTATTAATCATAAAAGTTATATTACATAAATTTATTTATTATAACATATTCTTACAGTATATTATGTGCGAATTACAGTGGTAGACCGGGTGGTTGAAAAGAAAGGGCGAGCTTTTTGGCAGTAATCGAGTCGCTCTATGAACGTAAAGACAAATTACGAGAGGCGACGTTTGGGAGCGGGGCTGAGAAATAATGAATTAATTTTATTGATTTTGCAATATGATATCTGTTGAATTTATCAACCTATATATTGTACTTAATTTAGAGGTATGAGTTCGGAAAAGGTGGAAAGGGTTTGTACAAATACAAAGAATCAGTTTCCCTAACTAAATATATAAAACAATTTATTATCTAACGGACGGCATAAAAAACTTTTTCCCAATGGGAGGAGGAAAAAGCCTTTTAAATACAATTATCTTCCTTAATCTGCTTTATGTAATGAACACAGTCAATCGTGGATATAATCCTTCGGCGCATTAGAGAGCTCTCTTATCTTAAAATAGTTTTGTATGCAGTGCAATGAACCGTAACCGGACACTTAACCGATGGCGGAGATATTTCTAAGTGGCTAGTGTGACCTTGCTCCTTACCAGGTAGGCGAGCCCCAGGTATCTCAAATGGATGTATCTTGGTAGGCGAGCCCCAGGTATCTCAAATAGATGTATCTTGGTAGGCTGATAGCAGGGCTCCTCAATGAGCCGTGTATTTTAAGCCTCAAGTGCTGCACAAATACACTCCTATATGAGCTAATAGCTCCAAATGCCCTTCGACGTCAGCTGACGTAAGTCAGTTAACTGCCACTCCACTATCACAAAATATTATATTATATCTTTTTTACCTATTTAGGCTGGTCAACGATTACTTCGGCGATATCGAGGATATCTACTCGATTGACTCTCGCTCTTGTCGTGACTTCGAGCCTCCTCTTTTTAACAGTAACGCCTTTGTTTACGTTACATTCCTACTCATTCCCTATGTAATTGATATTTAGTTTATGTCACCTTATTACTAATGCTCTATGTAATAGACCCTGTCCCCTTTAATATGCTAAGTGATAAGGATCAACGGTCCCGATCAATATCTAATATTTAAAAAAATTAGATAATTTTAAAAAAGATTATAAGAAAATATGTGTGTGCATGTGTGTGTGCGCGTGTGAGTGTGATTAATTATGTGTTTGACTTTTTTATAGTTTTCAGATGAGCACCCGAAGGAAATCGAGGAATTATGGGCAATTTTATGTGGTTGTTGGCCAAATAATTTAAAAGTCATTATTCGATATCTTGTCATCGTATCGGGAATGGCTCCTCAGGAACTTCTGCAATATGTAAATATACTCAGATTTTTCTTATAACATTCGATTCATTATGATTATACAGGGAATATTTTCATAACTATACGTAGGTTAGATAATTCTGCATACATTATATAAATGCTATTATATAGCTTTAATATAATAAAATAATTGTAAACGGAAGACAACGGCATAAAAGCGATGCACTGGTTCTCGAAAGATAAAGGTTCGATGAGACAGGAATTCAAAGCCGCGTAATCTGCTAAGTTGTATGGGGCATCGGGTAACAGAATTAGAATGATGCAAGGTTAGATTCCGTTGATTAAGAAGATGGTAGAGAGATAAAGGCTGTTGAGTAAGGCACGAACCAGCAATAGTAGTCCGAGTCCCGGAGGGCCGGGGGGATAGTTGCACTGACTCACGTGGCTATGAGGAAGCTACGGCATCTGGTGGGATCGAGCAACTGTTGTGATATATCTGCGAGAAAAAATGCAATTTGCAATTGTAATCATATGCGAAGATTGTTTTAAAGGATAGTGACTGAGACAGATACGGTCGAAATGACCGCGTCGATGTTATGGGGGGTGACCAAGAAAAAGGGCGCTGATTTTTCGCAGCGGCGTCTTGTGCGTATTGCAATGGATCACCTCGGTGACTAGATAGAGACGGTCCCAAGGGAGGTATCGATACATTTCACGCCATAGCACGCAGGTTCCTGGTAACTTCTCGTGAGATTCTTTCCCTCAGCAGACGTTTTTCCTCTTCAGGAATCCTCCCTCCCCGCGAGAAAATCCGGCATTTCTTTTCAATCCCTTCGCGATAGCGAAACTTTTTATTTTTTCAAAAATACACTAATATCAATTGTTCATTACATTCTTATAATTAATATACTCTCGTCAGTTATATGATTTAAATTAATAATTGCTAAATTAGCTCTTTTTGAAAATGAAATATTACATATTTTTTTAAATTATTTAAAATCTATAAATATACTAGAAATTTTAACAATTTTAAATTTTCAGGCTAAACGCGTGGTACTGTATTTGGCACGAGCTCGATCAGACCGTCTTGTAGATGAGATGATGACAGAATTACAAACAGTAGAGACACTTAATTGTCTTATAGAGAGAACAGAAACACCACCGTTTTATAGATTAACAAGTATGCGCAAGGCTTCCTCGCACAGTGATGCACCAACAACTGATCCTGGTAATCCTACTAAAGACTTAGGAGTTGAAAAAGGTACAATACATACAAAACGACACTCTGGTGAAGATCCAATAAAAAACGGGCGAGTAACAAATTATTTATAATATAATAATATTGAATTATTTGAAATTTGAATTTGAAATTATTCCTTGTATTAAATAAAATTTTTTAAATAAGATAAGTTACAATATAATAGTTCTTTTTCATTATGATATAAAAACTACTATCTAAATGTAGGTTATATAATTGAAAGCAAAGATTATTGAATTAAAAAATTTTTTTGTGAAAGCTGTAATTAGAAAATTAGTCGGAAACATTTATATTATAAGTATTATATTGAAATAATATTTAGTTCCTTGATTACTAAGCCTTAATAATAAGTATTTAATATCCATAACTGAAAATTAATAATAAAATTGTTAATGAATAGATAATATACTATCATTATTATTATTACTCATTAGCCGCCTATAATGTAGAATAATATGTGATAATTAAGAATTGGATCTACATTTAAAATAAATATTAATTGTTTATTAATCCATTTATTTTAAAACTTAATTAATGAATTAAACCTTGAATTTAAAAATAAAATTTAGTAAATAATTATTAAAAGAATTAAATTTTTTTTTTGATTTTTGAAATTTAACATGTATTATCAAAATTTAGTTTAATAAAGCATTAGTATTAATTTATATTATTGACAAAAATGAAAAGTGCATTTAAAAATTAACAGATATGTAATTGAACTATTTTTATAGAAATTCTAAGTCGGACACTGTTTTGCGTATCTTGTCTGGCTTTTCCGATCCCCGGGTAGAGAAGACGCGCACCACAAGCGGTCCATCTCTCTTACCTGATGAACAACTCTGTACTCCATTAACCGAAACAGAGGTAAACCTTTAGTATTAGATTTCTGCAACATACGACCAACAATTCTGTTGATTATGCAATTGATATTTCAATGAGTAACTTTACAGTTCTTCGATTTTCAATTAACATCCGAAGATGCTTTCTACATACGTAATGTACCTGTCGTGTTTCATGAGAGCTCGACTACCACTAATGGAGAGAAGCTCAATGTACCCCAACCTCATCCATTACCAATGCCGGAATATGGCGGTTACTTTGCTCCATTAACTGAGTACTTACCCGACAGCTCACAGCCTATTAGTGGCTTTCACAGGTAAGGACATTGTTAAGAAAAGGCATATCCATCGTCCTTTGATTAAATATAAAAATAATAACAAAAAAGAGTATTTAGAGAAGAGGAGCAATTTATTTATACCTGTAGACTAGTTGACGGTTAAAAAATTTAATTTAAACTTAAACTTTTTTTTATAAATAAAATGGAATTTAATATTTTATTTGTTGTCACGTTTTAAAACTAAATTCAATTCAAACCGATTAATTTTGATTAAATTAGAGCTAAAAAACACAAATATATTCTTAGATAAGTTAAAAAGTTCCTGAAAAAGAATTTTTTATGTCTATATATATGAGTTATTAACAAAATGCAAACGTTTAATTTTAGATGCAATATAGCAGTGATGCTATTAACTGACGTCGTGATCGATGGCATCCAACTTGATTGGACCATTCATGTGCCATTAATGCTTCACATCATTTTTCTCGGTCTTGATCATTCACGACCCCTTGTACGCGATCACTGTCGTCTGTTACTTCTTAATATGCTTGTTGTACTTGGTGACCATCGCGATCATCTTGGAGTTGCACGCGTCCTTCTTTCCAGCAAGACCGACTTATTAGATCTTGGACTAGCGACACCACCTTTACCGGTATTCCAACATAATTTTACCGAGGTTGATTCAGAATTCGATAGCTACCTGTACGGCCCACCACTCTCATTTTTACCACCATCTACCAGTATCAATAATTCGTAAGTATTATATTGTTCGTAAAATATTGATGTTATATTTCTTGCAGATATAAAATTTAACTATTTTTATAACAATTTATATAAAATTACTATTTCTTGGTGTTCGGGCGTATAGTTGTAAGCTACTCGCGTTGTACAAGGTTGGCGTTAGCAAACCTTGATATTTATTAGTTAATGTTGTTTTCGGGTAATCACAAAAGAATAGAAGAAACTGTGTAGTGTTTACAATTTATTTATTGTAGAATTTTGAGTAACAATGTGAATAGAGTAGACTTGGTTGTTATAACACTAGCTCCTTATGAGCTTTGGTAGTAGTCTTGTTGAAGGACGGGAGTGTACTGGCTGTCTGTTTATGCATTCTTGATAACTAGTTATTTAGGCGACATACCGATCGCAGGGTAGGCGGCGCCTAATTGCGCAGACCGAAAACAATAGAGTCTATGGCATACGATTAGTTACTTTCCGCGCAGGTTGTAACTTAGTCAAGACGACAAGGAGGTCACTTTGACGATTTTGTTTACAAGCGGTTTGCGCCGTAACACTTGGAAAATAATGGTAACTATTCTTTATGAAACTAATAAATTATATTTGTAAAAAACATGCAGTATTCGTTTAAAATAAATTCTAACTAAGAAAGATTATTTAGAAAAATCAAATTAAATGTTATACCAAATTGATAATATTTCATTTTGAAGGATGCCATTACAACTTTACTAGTGCGGAATCACTTTATACGCGTCTGATTTTATTTACTATTCGTTCTCCTGTTTTTATTAGTTCCATTATTAAAATAATGTAAATTAACGTATGTTTTTCAACAAATACTTTTTATCTACTTTATTCAATCTAACTTCATTCAAATACGCACATATACAAAAATATCGTTTCATATTTCGAGAAGCTGTAATTTTTTAAATTTTCTGCATCTATGTAAAAAATGTTTTAGCTTATATCTTAACTTAGATTTACAGTTAAAAAGCACATTTATCTACGTTTTCATTAAAAGCAGAAAACAAAATCTTAATTTCCCTTGTCATTAGATTATATAAGCTTAAATAAATAAAATAATACATAATATAGTAATAACGAGGTAACTTTACAATTTTTTTCTTTATGATACGCTTAATAAAAAATGTATAATATAGTAATAACGAAATAAAAGTTTCTTATTTATTAATTTATGTTACGTTTGTTATTGTTTAATTTTTATATTTAATTCATATAATTTGCATAAATTTCTTAAACATATATTACATATGTTTAACATATATTATATATATTTTTTATAATTCGATTTAGTTTTATATATTTTTGCAAATTTTTATTAAATTGAATTGTAAATAACTTTCCTTAAAGTATACATTAATATGTTAAGGTTTTAAATAACGAAACTTATTTAAAATAAAATAAAAATTATTAAAAATAAAAAAATTAATACTAATAGATGAATAGATTTAAAACTAAAATTGTCATTAAAATAAGATACAATAAGATAATGATAAAGGTAATAAGCAAATTATTTTTCATGTTTTTATATTATTCATATTATTATAAACAAGGCTTATATATAACTATTTTTTAATAAAATTTCTGATATTATATGTATTGAATTATATATTAATGCTACCATGATTCATAAAATATTTGTTGAAGTCATTGAATAATGTTAAGAGTATTTAAAAAATTTCCTTTAATTTTGTTTTATTAGAGTCGCAGTGTTAGCATCGCCTCGGTCCCAATCACCTCTAGCTCCTTGTACACCACCCTTATCACCGCCTCCGCCTCCGCCTCCGCCACTACCGTCACCACCAATACCATTACTTACGACTGAAACATCATCTTCGCCTACACTTTCATCGTCGTCTTCTAATAATGTCAGCCCGGTACATTCACCTATCAATGTAGAGTTTACACCACCGGCTACAGTAAGGCACGTCGAACCAAATCTGAACAATGAAACAAAAAATACTGCATCTGGATACTATTACGGTAAAAATTTTACATTTATTAAATTATTATTTCTGTAAAATAGGTTTTTCTCTGTATGTCTTATTGTATAATCTTATTTTTTAAAAATGGAAATTTTTTTATATTTCAAAATGGATTGTCTAACTTATATTTACAGAAAATTTATTAAACAATATATTTAAAAAGAATTTTTAAAAAAAATTTGGAGGCGCCGGGTATCGATCCCGGTACCTCTCGCATGCTAAGCGAGCGCTCTACCATCTGAGCTACGCCCCCTTTTATTACATATATCACTAAATAAGTAGAGAACTTTATTTAAAATAACAAATTTATTTATTTAAAAAATAATATAATATAGATGCACATATTGTATTTGCTATAACACTAAGCTTTACCGTCCATTTATTGTATCATCTAATTACTGACAATTATATTAAATTAATTTTTTCTCTTTTTATTAATATTTTATTTGTATTTAAAGCTAACAATAAAATTAATTAGTTGATTTTTTTACTTGATATTTGATACTACATTTTTTATTTAAATAAAAAAAAAAGACATCTATTAAATTCAAAAACTGATTACAGATTAGTTTTAGTAATTATAAGAAATCTACAATTTTTTTTACTTACGTCCCTTATTATGGAATTGTTTCATATTTCTATCTTTTAAGATATTATTATAAAATATGGTAAGGTATACTTTTTCGTAATAAAACATTAAATAAATACTAAAGAACCTTTTATTACATATTTTTGTTTTGTTACACGTTATGATTGAATCCGATACAAGTGCGAAATATTTATTATAAAATAGTTTATTTACATTACAATACACTTAATATAAATACAATCTTAAAAATATGTGATTTTAAAACTTGTACAAAAATAAAAAAAAAACTTGGAGGCGCCGGGTATCGATCCCGGTACCTCTCGCATGCTAAGCGAGCGCTCTACCATCTGAGCTACGCCCCCAATAAGTACAAATTTCTAAACATGCAATTTTACTATTTTATATATACATTAATAAATATTAAACATTTTTAATATACCTACATTTCTTTAAAATTTTATTTAACCATTGAATAATATTATTTTAATAACTATTAAATATCTCGTATATTTCATAACAAGAAAACTTTGTCATAGTAGGTCGAAAAATTTTCTTTTATAATAATTATTATATTAGTAATTATTGTTTTCCTAACATCATTAAAAAACAATATATTATTTATACCATAGATTTCATACACGTATGAAAGAGTAAATCTATTTCAAATATTAAAAATAAAAACTGTGCGAACAACGCTTTAATTATAAATAAATTATTTACAATTAGTTTAGTGATAATTATAATAATATCCATATAACATTTATTAAATAAATAAAATTATTTTCAAGGAATAACTGATGCAAAATAATATTTGGCGAAGTAACAAAATTCAAGAGAAAATATATATATGAGAATAAAAAGTTTTTAAACAAAATGTCAACATTATTTTTAAATATATGAAGAGTGACAAGAAATATTATTTCATTAATTATAGCAGAATTGTAAAGGATTTATATATTCTATATTAAAATTATTAAAAATACATTGCGAATTATATGTATTCGAAATAAGATTGACATACTAAAATTTAATATATATATATATGCATAAATTGTAAAATTAATTGAATAAAATGAATGATTTTTATACCACAAATATTTTCATAGATTCTTCTTGTGAACATGGAAATTGGCCCGCAGGTACCAGATTGACTACAATTACACCACCGGTAATTATTGCTCGTGAGGATGCAGGAAGCTGGACTGGGCCTCGACCTGGTCCGAATATGCTCATTCAAGATATTATTAAATCTTTAATACATTTTTTGGCTTCAAGGTAATTAATTATACAATAAAATTCTACTTAATTTATAACATAGTTCAGTGAAGAATTTTTTGTTGTCATTATTAAAAAAAATTGAATAACAGCATCAAAAACTATGATTATTTAAAATAAAAATAAAATTTTCTTAATAATATTCATTTTGATACTTGAGTATTTTGTTTCAAAAATATTTTTCTCTTTTTTCTTATCAAAAAGATCCGACTTATGTTTTCTAATTGTATTTATTACTGTCTAACCCACATTTTAAATTGCAGTATAGATGTGTGGCTCAACTATGCATATAAACAATACTTTTTATATTTACCTGAATAGTACTATAGCTTTATGTCTGTATATTTTATCAGCGATTCATTGAAAAAAATATTTCTACACATCGGTTGCAAATATAATAGACTAATCCTTCTAAATGCAAAAATCAGTTTTCAATCACTTTGTAACATATCTATAAAAATATGATATAAATTTAATTTAATAAATTGTATTATTTTATTTTATAATAAACTTCATATATGAAATATTGACAGTTTATTTTACATAAAATAATATAATACATAAAATAAATATATTATGTTTAAAATTAATTTCAATAGCACTATATGAAATGTAATTTTTTTTAATATTTTTTTTTATAAAAGAAAGTATGTAAGGTAAAAAATTTTGACACATTTATTAATTGTGAAAATGTCAAACTTTTGTCTGTCCTGTGATATATTTTATATTATATTATATTTGCTTATGCATATTATGCAAATTATATTCAAGCAAAAGTTATCTGAAATCAACAAAAAGTTAAGAAGTTATTTCGCTTTAAGTTTAATTTAGAAATTACAAAATTAGCTCAATACTTGTAAATTGATATGCATAATTTATATCTTAGAATGAATCAACCATTATGGAATTATGAAGATATGACAGCAAAAATTTGGTGGGTTCGAAGTGCTGAACAATTGACTATTCTACTTCGGCATGTGCTTAAAGTATTTCGTGAGTCATTGCCGCATGCTTTGGTCAACCAACGTTGGGCCCAAACTGCTCTACAATTGGGTCTGTCCTGTTCCTCCCGACACTATGCAGGAAGGTCATTGCAAGTGTTTCGAGCACTAAGAGTTCCAATAACATCTCGTATGCTTTCTGACATTTTATCTAGGCTCGTAGAGACTGTCGCTGAACAAGGAGAAGATATGCAGGTATTAAATAATTCCAGCAAAAACTTTAAAATAAATATATTTTTGTTTCTGTACAACATTAATATTAAATAAGCTTAGTTAGCCTCAATCTAATTTAATACCGCTTACAGTACTTTATAACAGTGTATTATACTTAAAATTACTATGCTAAAGGATAAATTTACAACTTGTAATAAATTATTAAATATATTAAACTTTTTAAGAAATCAGTACCATTTATATATATATTGAAAAATTCATTTTAATTAAGGTTTGCGAAAGAGAGTGAATTGATAAGACGGTATTTAATATAGATGAACGCTTATTTTCATTGATCACCATAGACATTCCGATACTTGAAAAAATATCTTTTGTACTTTCAGATTTATTTCATGGATCTTTTGATTAGTTTTTAATTATATTGGATAAATAGGAAAGGTACCTAAACTATTTAGTAATATTAAAGGGATCTTAATTTAATTTAATCTAATCATATATGTGAATTTAATTTGTCTGCTTATTGAAAATAATTTTTAAGCAACAAATAATTGCGAACAATCTTCTTCTAAATCTGTATCAAAATAGAGTGTGAGGTATTCGCTAGGATCCAGTAGCTAACTCTAAAGGCCAGTTACTGGTAGTAATTTTCTTAAATGTAATGAGTCGTCAGCACGTTCGTATTGCACTAGATTCTTTTGAGAGGCTGCTACAAAGCGAAACGATGAACAATTCAGGAAAAGGGGTATGTTAACCATTACACAGTCCAAATTCAAATATACATTACAAACGATTTTAATAAATAAAATTTACGTTTAAATGAAATAACAAACTAGTTTTTAATCTTAAAAAACTTTCTAAAACCGAATAAAGTTTAACAAATACAATTCTCTTCGAGTTTCATATTCTTAATTAAGCATATAATAAGATAATTATCATAATTAAATGTATAATAAAAAGAAAATTATTTTGCTTTTTTTCCAAAAAACTTATTACAATTATTATTGTACGTTTATTTTTATAAAAGTGTAATGATTTTAATAAAAAGCAAAAAAGACTAAAGAATGTATATGCACTTAATAATCACCCTTTAAGTATAATTTAAACAAATAATTTAATTTTAATTATTTATTTAATTATTTACATAATGGTATGTAATAGCATTATTTTACTTAATTTTATTTTGATTAATTATTTAATTAATTAATTAATAAATTTTAATAAATAAATTTTAATTTTACAAAAATGTCAACGCGGTTACAATTGTTTTTGAGTTGACCAAACTGGCGTCGTACAAAATGAATGCCTCGGCCTATTGGCCCGAGTTTTTAAATCTAGACTATTTAACTTCCATTAGTTTTCGACCTGGATTATATCATCCGGATTTTCTCAAATTTTTGCAAGTGTAAAGACACATTTTTATTTTTTTCTTCACCCAAAGAGAATTTTCTCAAGATTTTCATTTTTCGGTTTTGCTGATATTTTTATGCTCTCGAAATCGTATATCTTCATTTTTTATAGGTTCTGGTATCATCATTACTCTTCCCATAGGAAACACACACTTTTGAATAACATTTTTTTCCGGGCAGAAAAAGTTACAAATATGCGTGGTTATGACCCCTTGTTTTTGGCCTTAATCACAGGCGGAACCTCCCATCCCCATCAACGAACACACAAGCACATATATATTAAAGAAACAATATATTTTACCACCTAAAGCTGTTGATTTCTCTTCAGCTTCACAATTTTCAACTTTTCTCTCACGCAACGAACCTAGCGTAAACATTCACACGCGTTTCAGAATTTCAGCCGCTTTCCCTTTTTTCTGATTCGTACCTTCCATCGATTTCATTTATACTTACTCGAGCCATTAGATTTCACTATAACTCTCTTATTAATTATTTATAGTATTTAGTAAATATTGTGTTTATCTAAAATTCCATAAATTTCCCATTATTTTTACTCTGTTTTTGCTACTACTACTACTACTATTACTACGTCTACTATTACGCCTACGTTACGCGTAAAACTTGCGCCACCGCGGCGAATGAAAACATCCATCTGTAACAAACAGAATTATATAAATGAAATTAATAAAAAACGATTATGCTTATATTAAAATATACCAATTTGTCGCATTGAGCTGTTCGATTCATCCCACATTTACTTCATTTTATCCTTACATTTTTAAGTTGTAGAATAAATAATTACAAACAAATTTGTCTTATTTCATTAGTTTACAAGAAGAACCTTGAGACTTTTTAAAATTATCAAAAGTATTTATATAATTATATATTACTAAAGATATGTAGTCATGACAATTTGTTATAAGTAAATGAAAATAAAATTTTATTTTTTGTAGACGCACATAATTTATTAAGAACTAACAATGGACGTTCTTATAACAAAATTTAGCAAACTTATTTCTAATAAAAAATATTTTTAACGTTTAAGAAAAACAAAATAAGTTTATTGATTTAAATTTTAATTAAAAGTTATTTAAATATTATAATATATTTCCATTAAATAAAGGATTCCGTTGAATTTTATTTTTCTGTATCAGAAAATACATTTAAAGATCAGCGTATTTTATCAGCGAATGAAGAGCATTATTTTGTATGATCGTTGTTCTATTAATCATAAGAACTTTTATTTTAATAGTATTAAATATTTAAATAAGTAAATAATTTTCATGACTATTGGAAATCTTTTACACCGTCAGTTCATATAAGTAAAAAATTGAACTCTAGTTCACTCTACGCTTCTATTATTTCTTCATTGCTGTACAAAAACCAACAATTTATAATATTATATTATTATTTCCATAATACTATAATATTACTTTTACTTCTATTACTATATTTGAAATATAATAATTTTTTCGGTATGAAAATTTAAAAATAAATTTCAGAAATTGCACAGTATAAATTATTTCAATACATAAATATATTATTTAAATTAGGGATACGTTACGGAGCTTCTTTTGACGCTCGAGGCTGCCGTTGACTCTCTTGAATCTGATTTCCGACCTTTGGATTTCATGAAGGAGATATTCAAGTCGACACCGAATTTAAACAACAAGGATAGTGGCACAGGCTTAGCTAAACGATGCTCGACAGGTACAACGGGATACTACCCATCTGGTCCGCAAATCCTTTCACACTTGAATCAGCAAGGCCACATGCGGAGCACTAGTTACTCAGTTAGTTATTCTATGCGAAAGTCAGCTGCCGCTAATAGTACTATTAATGAATCTAAAGGTACGACTTGTTATTGTGCAGGGTTTGATTTCGTAAATAAATATTGATAATAAACCAATTTATTCATAGAATTAGAAAATCGTTTAGGAGGTTCTAAATACACGAACTCGAATCTTTCTCGCTCTCGTTCAGCTCAATCCCTCAAGCTTCTCGGTGACTCTGCAACACAAGATGATAAAATGACAATATTAGCACAACTGTTTTGGTTATCTGTATCTTTACTTGAATCAGACTATGAGCATGAATTTCTGTTGGCTTTAAGGCTACTTGATCGAGTGTTACACCGACTTCCTTTAGATCGCCCAGATGCTCGAGATAAAGTTGAAAAATTACAACAACAATTAAGATGGACATCATTCCCTGGAGTTCACGCCCTGTTGCTTAAGGTATTTTAAATATCATTAAAACAAATATTTTTTACATATAAGAAAAGAAAATTATAATAGTCATTGTTTAAATACAAACTTGATATTTTTAAAAAATAAAAATAAATTGTTAATTATTTTTTGGCTTAATAAAATGAATTTTAGAAAAATTATTTTGATTAAAAATTAAGATCTACAATAAGTACTATAAAATTTAATTTTATTATTTAAATTTATAAAAGATTAAAATTTAAAATAAAATCTTCTGTTTTAGGGCTGTACAAGTCCAAATACATATGAACCAATAGTAACTTTGCTGTCTCAGTTCACTTTGTTACTTGATTTACCAGTTGTTGACCCAACACAAAGTTTGGCATTCCCAATGAATGTTGTTTCTTTACTACCTTATATGCTTTTGAATTATGAAGATGCAAATGAGTTATGCATTAGAAGTGCTGAGAATATAGCCCAGGTAATTTTAGAAAATTATGATGCTTGTTTTTGATATTAATATTTTAAAAATGAATTTTATTATGTGAAATAGTTTGTAACTCTTAATTAATTAGTCTAAAAATAAATTAAAGAAGTAATTTCTTTTTAAACAATGTTTAAATTTGTTCTGTAAATTTTTATAATTATAATATTAAGTAATAAAAAAACTTTAAAGTTTGATTTATATTAATAACAAAACATTAATATTTCTGTTATTTACAATCATTGAAACATTCTTCTAAATTTTATTGTATAAAATGATTTAAAATATAAGCATAATAAGATTTATTTAGTTCTCTCTTTAAAGAAAAAAATTAAATAGATATTTAGTATGCAATACAAAACATGACTACACTAGTCATGTATATAAATAGATGTTAGCAAACTGTTACCGGAACACATGAAGACGAGTAGCTCAGGCTCCATGGCCCCTGTGTTTATAAAAAAAAAGCGGAAAGAGAGAGATATTTAAAAGGCAAAAATATTTTACTCTTATGATTAATAATACAAGGATTATAATAATAAATTTAGGTAAGTGGATGTAAGGAAAATGGCCATGATCTGAAAGGACGTGGCCCTTGCTATATTATCGCGATATGGGATTGGTAGCGTGGACGTGGATTGTTGCTTGCACTAATAATAAAGATGCTGTAGCGTGGATACGAATCTGTAGATGTGGTATATCTTGCTGACGTGAAGGATATTCGCGGTTGCAGTGATAGGCATGTGAAGGCTAAATGCAGTGATAAGAATTTAAATGCTTAAAAAATACCGTAGGTGCAGTAGTGAGAATGGAATGTGTGTGAAGATCGGCGTGATGAGATATGAAATGGTGGGAATGTAATGTCTTGATAGTGGCGAATGAACTGTTGTATTGCTGCAGTGTCTTGGAGGTATGATTGCGATTTTCCGTGCGAATCAAAATATCAGAATTGAGAGGCTGATACTGTACGATCATGACGATAAAAATCGTATACAGTTTCATATGTACTCGAACAGTGTTATGAGGGTGTAAGGAATTGACAAGTAGCTGAGAGATATTCATGATCTTATAAACTGAAGTTTTATGACTAAAATACTAAAGAAAGGCTCGAGTGTAAGTCAGGGATACTCGAATATGGATCGTGGATACTAGCGGACGTTTTTAAATAGTTGCAGAAGTGTTGGGTCGGGACAAATATATCAATCGTGGTCTAGGAACAAATGATATGACCTCATCTCATATTTTGTTATCATTTAAGCTATTAATCGTAAGTCATATATTAAATAGTAGTATAAATATATTATATTAGTACATTAAAAATTCATATTATTCTTCAAAAAATATATAATGAGATATTCTATATTGGTAAACATAGAATATATAAACATATAAAATTAATAGAAGTGTAATATTGTATAAAATAGTATATATATAATAATTTTATTTGGTAAACGATTTTTTCAAATTTTTATTTTCCAAAAATTATTTTACTACGTTTATATGTTATAAAGGTAAGTGGAGAAAAGGGAAAGAAGCTGGAAAATCTGGGAACGGTGATGACTTTGTATAGCCGTCGTACTTTTAGTAAAGAAAGCTTTCAATGGACTAAATGCGTTGTGAAGTATCTCTATGACACATATGCCCATCTAAGCTTAAATATGCTAACATTTTTGGTGGAAGTTCTAGAAAAAGGTCCAGCGAATATTGCTCTACCAGTACTTAGTATTATTCACTGTATGTTGCATTACATGGATATATCTTCCCAAGCAGCGCAGCCTATTAATATCGAATTACTCAGAGTGATATCAAAATATGTTGAAGTAAATTTTTTAATGCTTTATTTACATTGTAAAATATTAATAAAACATAATTTAATGGATTAAAAGTAATAAAGCTATAATATAATTTTTATATTAATGTTTATAATAAATATGAAATTCTTATACATTATACAGTGTACCCCCAAGAATTTTTATTCTATATTAATTTTCTTATAAACAAGATTGGCCTGATTTAGCAGTATTTATAATGCTAATTTATTTTATTTAATTTTTTTTTTTTAGGGCTTAATATATAAAGGAAAACGGTGGTGTAAATTCTTGGAACCCAATTGATTAACTTATAAAAAGGCTCTCTAAAGCATACAGTACTGAACTTTAAAATGCATAAAATAAAATGAATGTGATATCTTATAATAGAAATTTTTTTAATGTGAAAATCATAGGAACCGATTTTTAATTTTTATCGCAAATAATTGACTACCGCTTTACTCTTAAATGATAGAAACTATCTTTTTAATATCTTTGGCCCATACTTTTAGAATTGTTTTTTTTTAACACGTATTAATGATCGATTAAATTTTAGTTGTGAATTTTGTTGAACAACCAAAGTGTTTGAAACAAAAGCAACAAAAGCATTATTTGTTGATATTAAAAATTGTATCATGTAAAAATGATGTTAATTTTGTCCTGATGTAATTCATTTGAAAAAGTAAAAGTTTTTATAGTATAGCTTATCTTGTTTTCTTGGTGGTGTTAGAATTAAGATAATAAATTAAAATAAATAAAATATGTATAAGAAATTCATACTAATATTATTAATTTTATTGAAAAATAAAACAGTAATTTTTATTAAATTTAATTATCAAATATGAATATTTAATTTTTATTATATTAAATCTTAAATTATATATTTAAAAAGTTTTTTACAGTATATCTTAAATTACAGTAAGTAATATTTATATTATTTTATACTTATTTTAATTTCAGTATAATTTTTATTTGTATAACAATTATTGTTTTAATACGTAAACAAAATTTTAATGTAAATTTAATAAATATTAATTATAAATACAAATTTTTGAATAGGGTCCTCATTGGAAAGAATCTTTAAAAATTCTGAAACTTGTTGTAACTCGATCGTCAACATTAGTAGCACCACCAACGAATGTTCATACTTCTCCTTGGGAGTCTTCAATCGCTTCACCACATCCAAGTTTTAATGACAATGAAGTTTTTACTAAAAAAGAATTACCTGGTACGTTTTTTATTTTTACCTGGAAGTATTGTTTATATTATTAAAAAATATTATGAATAATATTTCATTATTATAAATCTGTATTTATAAATGTTATTAAAAAAAATATTATTAAAACAAGCATAATAATTTATATTGATATAAATAATGAAAAGATAAACAGTTATTCCGTTTCTTTAATAAATCTGCTATTACGTATCTTACAATTAATTTATCTCTTTTAATTTTATTTTTTAAATTATTCTTATGTATTCCGTATTTTATTATTATTTATTTATAGATAAAAAAATTAATTTTAAAAAGTTTTTTACGATAATTTTTATTTAATTGAACATTATTTTTCATAAGTAGGTAAATTTTGAAAAAATAATATCTTATTTTATATCTTGATCAATATTTCTTCACATAAATAGAACTTATAGATAAAAATAAAAGTAACAAGATTATAACGGCATTTAAATTAAAAATGGAATGCTTTCATATATTGTTATTATACTTTTTATTACTTTATTAAAAAAAACAATTGTTATTGATACATAATTTTTTTTTTAATTCAATATTAATTCATAAGGTGTTAGATATATTTATAGGTATTTATTTTTGAAAACAATTAACGATATTGCAATCTTATTAATAATATTACTGTATTTTTTGTTTAATAAATAGGTAGAACTATGGACTTTACATTTGATTTATCACAATCACCAATAATTGGAAAACGATGGTTAATACGTGAAATAAATGAAGAAAAAAATTCTACCTTATTACATAGATCAATGTCTTTATCCCCAGCTGATAATTGTTCTATTTCTGGTTGGAAAAAGCCATGGATGTCTCAAGTAAGCATATAAAATGATAAGATTAGAATATTCAAACTTAAAGAATATGAGTTACAATTTATTAAATGAATATTATTATTATTATTATTATTATTATTATTATTAAATGTGTAATTTAAAAAATATATAAATATTTTTCTTGCAGAGTCGAGTAAGAGAGTGTTTAGTCAATTTATTAACTACATGTGGTCAACGCGTTGGATTACCAAAGAGTCCATCTGTAAGTTTTTAAAATTATATTGTAAATCATTACATTTCAAAATTCGTTTTACTCTTAAATTGACTTTATTTGAATATTAACTTATTACAAATTTGTCATTTGAAAAAACACACAGTTGATTCTTGTTGTCTCCTCGTTTTTAGGATGAACATATTAATTCGATGACATTACACAGTAAGGTAAATGCATTTTGTAAAAAAAAGAAAGAAAAAACTGGTGTTGCACATTTTCATTACATACAAACGATTATTGCACATTCTATATTAAGATAAATATGAAATTTTATACACGCTTTTTTATGACTTAAATCAGCCAATCTGTATGCATGAAATTATAAAATGAGTCGATATAACTATCATTACTACAATATTATGATTATTGAAAAAATTTAGGTATCATTAAAAAAATACTAAAATTATATTCAATTATATTTTTAATTAAAAAATATATTTATATAAAGTTGCTTTGAGATTGTGTAATTTAGATTTTTTTAATATAAATTTAAAATTTTATTTAATATAATTTATAATAAAATATAAATTGAAAATTTTATAAACATCGAATTTTCGTTTTATTAAATAATTGCCAATATTTATAAAATCTTAGTATTCTTAATTTTTTTTTAATGCATGAAATTATATTATTCTTAATATCTGGGTAATTATTACATTTTTAATAGTTTGAATAAATATTATTTAAATTGAAAAATATAAGATTTGTATAATTGTGCCTAATTCATACAACATGAAATTTAATTAATAAATGTATTGTAAATTAAAATGTGAAGTATTTTGGTATGTTCAACAGTATTGTAGATACATTTATTAAACAATTTAAAATTATTAAAAATGTTTTGCATTATATTTAGAAATTTTATATTACAAACTTGAAAAATCACCATTAAAAAAATTAAAATATCTTTGAATATCAAATCGGATAGTTTTTTAAATGCTAATTATCTATCAATTTCTGTACGCTTTTTTTTAATTTATCAAGTTAATTTCTAATTAAAATATACTTATATATACAATTAAATTTACAGATTTATGATTTTGTTTTACTTAGGTGATATTTAGCCAAAGCTCTGATTTAATGGAAAGACAGTCATCAATGGCCTCATCTACAGAAGAAGTTTCTGGCGCAAACGATTTAAGCGGGGGTTCACGACGAGATGAAGAACAATTCGGTGTATTTAAAGATTTTGACTTTTTAGAATATGAAAGTGAAAGTGTTGAGGTATTATTTGTTTTAATATTTTATTCGTGTTTATATTTTGTTTAAATTATTAATATAATATATAAATACACTAAATCTATGAAAGTATATTTTTGTAGTCTTTAAATTGTTAATAATAAAATAATTTATTTAAATCTGCTATAAATAAATTATATTCAAATAAAATTTTTAATTTATTTTTAATATTTTACAAATACTAATAATTAAATAAAAATAAATTCTCTAAAAATATTTGTTTAAACTCTCCAACTCTTTGATTTTTTATGAAATCATATAATTGTTAATAAATTTCATATAATTTAGTACTTTATAACATAGAAAATTTTATTAAAATTAATTGATTATATAAGATCTACAAGATTTTTTTAGTAGTAAATTTAAGTTTTTATGAAACATATCCAAATATTATTTAAATTAATGACTTCAAAATTCTAAGTTCTATAATATTGTTTTTTAGGGCGAAAGCACGGACAACTTTAATTGGGGCGTTAGACGTCGTCCTCTCAGCGAAGGAGAAGAACGGGAATCAAGTCTGCGAACATTTGAAGAAAGTCTTAGTGAAAAAACAATTTCATCAAACAAGCAAACCATTCGAGTGAGAATAATTATATAAATAAAATAATAAAATAATAAATAATTAATGAATTAGAGTTTTTATAATACTTAATACAATAATATTCATAATTAATTAAGAATATCTGTTCTTTTTTTTTTTTTTTATAAAAATTTTGTCAGAGAGGAGTCACTGAAGAATCATCAGATGATGAAATTGGTTCTGAATCACCATTAGATGAAGTTTCAACAGGACTAGGAACTATACAAGAAACTGAAATTCCTGGTATTTTTCCAACATCTGCATTACCATTGATATCAACTCGAAATCGACATGATTCTTCAACAAGATCTGATACATCGTGAGTCTTACATGACAAATGTTTGTAATAAGTGAAAATTTAAAATAATATTTTTATAATTAATAAATATTTGATTTAATATATTTATATTAAAAAAACTTCAAAAATTTATTTGTTTATGCTTTTACATGCATATATAAATTGAATATACTATTTTCTAGTGGTTCAAGTGTTGGAGATTTGGGTGATGTCACACCATGTAATGCTTCACCAAATCTGTCAACTTTAATAACTTTCAAACAAGTAGTTCGAGACGATGCCGAGAAGATGTGGAGGCAACAAATACAAAACTTAATAACTCAAAATCCTTGTAATCCTCTAGATGTTTTTCAGCTTCTTGGAAGAATTTTGAAAGTAAATATGCATATGATTTACTTGCAGTATAATTAAAGTTGGAAATATGAAATATAAATTTATTTAAATAGTAATGGCTTCAGTTACAAATATAATAAATCTCTAAAAAGATAATTTTACATATTCTATTACAGGATATTTGTGGTAAATCTGTTGGTATTACTCGTCAAGCAGTTTCTTTTCTGAACAATGATGGTGCTGCTTGTGCACAATTAGCATCACACTTATTTAGCCATGTCGAATTATTAGCATTGAATTCTGAACTACCGATCGTATGGTTCGCTTCTACAGTTTTTAATAACCAAAGGCTATATGAAATCTTGAGGTTTGGTTTATTGGAGATTCAAGAGCATCTTGAGAATTTTATAGATAAAAAAGATCATGCATTGGAGGTACATCAATTTTATAAATTCTAACTTATAGAAAAAATTTATTTAAATTAAGTCATTTAATCAAACTAATAATTATATATAATAATTATATTTTACATTCTTTAAAAAGTATTAAATTTCCTTAATTTTATGTTTTAATAAAATAATCTTTATTCAATTAAATTAAAAAATTTTAATAAATAGTAAATTTTAATCCATTATTTTTTAAACTAATATATAGAAATAATAGTTGTTAAAAAAACGTTGAATTTTTAATTTTTCAAATATATACATTTTTAAAGAGTTTGCATACATCACATATTTAATCATTTAGAAGTAGAAAATCTTATTTTATTATATGTAATAAATATATGTTTTTTATATTATGCTTTGTAGTGCTTAGAGATGATGAAAACTGTCGATAAACATACTTTTAGAGAGCCACATTTACATTTGGAAAACAGTTTTGAGGAAACACTTCTTGATCTTGGTCATATCATCTATAAACTTCATTTTCATTTTTTGTTGCTCATTGAAGCATCGAATAAAATGCTGTGTGCTCTGTGGAGTGTAGCAAGAAATTCACAAGCAAGCCTTCAAGACATATCTGCAGAGATCGCAAGTATGCGGCAATCCTTAATTCAATCTCTTGAGATAGACAGCACTGAGAGCGATAGAGGAACACCAACACGTAGTCCAAGTCCATTATTAGAGGTAACGAACTAAATTAAAAATATAGTTTATATTCTAACTCAGAAATGATTTAAATTTTAATTATTTTAAGCAATTTTGATTTGCAATACATCAATAGTAATATAAATATAATTGTGGGAATTCTTGTCAATTGCTATTTAAGAGGCATAATGTAAATAATAAAATAAATATACAATGTGCAGGGTTGAAGATAATTATAATAATATTTTCTCTAGAAAATAATCGTGAATTTATTCTGAAATATTAATAGCGAATGGTGACCACTTGATAAGAAAGGAAGGCAATCAGTATACTTTCTTCAAACTAAAATTGTACTATTGTATAATTTTACAATTAGTGGAATTTTTTGTAATGGATTTTGTGATTGCATTCCTAGATATATATACATAAATACATGTGAAGCAAATGTAAATATAATATTAGAAAGATTAAAAAATTATCGTATTTTTTATTATTACACAATATAATTATACAGATAATATTTCATATTAATATTAAGTAGTTAATTAAGCAATAATCTTGCGATCTCAATTATTATTTATATACAGACTACAAACAGTGATTATCGTTTCGAAGAATTGACAAAGGTGGCTGAATTACTTAAAGGTGCTAAATGGGCTAAGGCGTTGGAAATTATTAGGTTACAGAAAACCCAATGGATGAACGATCGTTTCCATGACGAAGACGATGTAATAATTGCCATTAATATATTCTGCAGGCATCTTGGTCAAGATAAAGCTGGTAAAACTCATCAATTTTACTGTATATTATACTGTTAAAAAAGCCTATTAATTAATTAAAATCATTATTTCTGATATAAGTAAAACAAAGTAATTTAATAAATAAAAGCATTACTTCAAATAAATCTATAAATCACTAATAATAACCTAATATTTAAAAATGAATAAGTTTTAATGCAACAATACATTCTTAAATGTAAAAAGGATTTTTATTTAAATAAAAAAGTAAGTAATTTTAATAATAAAGATAGTTGATATGAAAGAATTGAAAATTTAGTTACTTTAAAAAGTGTGTTGTGGATATGAGATTGATTATTGAGTGCAATTATTTATATAACGAGACTAAGGGTAAACGTGCAGATAAGATCAAAGAGAGTAAATAAGAGAGAAAATTTTAATGAATTAAAGAATATTTATTGGCATTAAAGAACTTTCGGTGAACAAGGAAACGCTTCAACAAATATCTCCCTAACAGCGACGATGCACCAGAATCTCTTACTTATGAAATTCTTAGTAGAATTTTATATACATGGACGAACGACGTCGGTTCCACTTATATTAAACTGACTGATTAGCCTATCATTGACACACTCGTTCAACTCGTGCAAATGTTAGTACGTTGTTTTGTTGCATAGAATTTTAATCCTTTTTAAAGCCAATTTTTTTTTTTAAATGAATAAATGCATTTTTAAATGCCAATTTTTAAATGAAGTTTTCACTTCATCACTTATAATTGCCTTACAATTTCTTATACACTTCTATCAGTCACTTATGGCAGTATTGCTTTGTTCTATCAGACCTAGATTGAATGTCCTCGTTTTCTGGCTCTAATTATTTTTATTTTCCAACCTACACTTTGGAATCTACTAGGGTTATGCAGCCCTATTATAAATTATCTCAGTCTAGTTAAGTTTTCTTCTACTTAAACCTCGAACAGAGTACACACATCTTCGTTATACTTACAAAATAAAATTATAATTTATCAAAAGGTCAAATCTACTCACTAAATTTTAAAGCAATAAAGAAATGCATTTGTATATTTTCTTTCATTAGAAATTAACATATTTTATCCTAAAAGAAATAATCTAATTTCAATATTTTTCTTTTATTTATAGTCTGAATTTTTTATATATTATATTATTAATATTTAAAAAAATAATTATTATAAATTAAAAAACATATATGTAGTTAAAAAATATATTTGATGTTGCAGATATTTTTGTACTAACAAAAAGTGAAAATGACATGTCGGAAACATTTGGTACACTCATGGAAAGTCTTTTTCAAATTCTGGAAGCTGTAACAAATTTGGAAACTTTTACAAAAACTTTAAGAATTTAACATGAATATTTAAATAATTAACAAGCAGATTGCTAAAATGATATTTAGTGACACCTTTCAATTCGAATTCTAATTTTCTTAAATATTATACAAGTGCACTTTATGTACAAAATATGTATATTAATAAAATGAACATAAAAATATAAGAACATTAATAATAATAAAATATAGTATTATTTTTATAAATAAATAATTACCAATCAAGTATTTCAATCAATACTGTAAAATACTGTACGGATAAAGTATCTATACAATTGCTATATCCTTAATTTTCATGAAGATTGCAAATAGAATTTTGAAAAAGATATATATCAAGAATTGAAAATCATTAACTTCATGTAAAAATGATAAAATAATATTAACAATTTTTATATTTTATTGAATATTACTACAAATTACATTGTTGACAAAAATCTTAAAACTTATGTTTTTACATTTTTAATTAAAAAAATTCTAAATACTTTTTTAATTTAAAGTGTATAATATATATGTATGTATATTAACCAATAAAACAAAATAAAATTAAAAAGATTTTAATTTTCTGAGAAACTGCATTCTTAGAATTCAATATAGTCTAAAAATTATAAAAAAATATTAAAATCTTATAAAATTTAACATTCGTTGTAATTTAATAATAGGCTAAAACTACGAGCATTTAAAATTTTATAAATAATATTTCGAATAACATTAATTATTTTTTATTATAAAAAGTATATAATATAGAAAGTAAAATAATTACGATTTAAAAATAATATTTATATATGTTATTTATTTTATCTTTAATATAAATAGTTATTAAATAATATGAATGCAAATTGTAATATTTTTTTGAGTGGGTAATATATATTAAATAAGTACTATCTAATAGGTTATCTGAAATAATCGTAGACCGAACTGTATATAAACTGTCTGTAGATGTGTATAATTATAGATATATACATATGAATACGCATATGCATATGAATGTATACATATTCATATGCATATGAATTATAATATACATACACATATATAGATATGTATGTGACCGATCTATATTGACCGTCAAGATTTCATAATTACGTATAAAACAAACGCAAGTTTTTTTCAATTAATACTAGAATTAGACGTTAAAGTTGTATCATTCTCTATATTTTTAATATAATCAATTCGAATAAATCATGAATTATTATTTTTTTAAATTATACTAAATAAGGTTGTTCATTGTCGATAATATAAAAAATTGATTTATGTTCAAAAGTAATTCAATAAATCTAAAATATTTTGTGTTACTATTTAGAAAGAACTATTTAGAAACAAATACTTTCAACAAAACTAAGCGAAATTATATTATTTTTGCTTAGACTATTTAATACTATTTAATATATTTACTTTTAAATTAAAATTGAGTTTTATTTTTAAAATGGAACAGAATTTTCATAAATGCATGGAGGAAGTGTAATTATAATGTTATTTATTTATTTTCTATATAGTAATAATTATTTATGTGAGGTCTTTATTATTCTAGGTATAATAAAGATGGTGTTACAGGATGTATTGTCACTGATAAGTCCGGACTTTGTTTAGGAGGTAATATTTCTATTTAATTATAAGAGGTTATATTTTACTTCTTTATCATATTATTCCTTCTTTTGACATTTTATAAGTCGTTTGGTATAAATCAATGAATTATAGTTAATGGAAATGCATCTAGTCAGAGTGCTGGTGTTCTTACAGCAATGGTTGATGTAGTAACAAAAATAGAGCCTGCTTCTAAGCCACCAATAATTTATTTTCAAAATGAATCAAGGTGAATATTTTTCATACTTATATGTATGTATATATATATATATTTGATTTTATATATAACAAAATACTTTGTTAAATTAATAAATACTAATAATTTAGTATTATAAGTTAACTTATAAAAAAATTATATTAATATTGTTTTATTTAAAAAATTTTAATCAATCTATACATTACATTTTAAAAATAATTATTTTTTTGTATATTATAGGACAAAACATGCAACGCATTTCTTTATCTTTTATTCTCTAAAAATATTTTAATAAAAAAATTGCATTCAAAAAATGAAATCCATATATAAATATAATATCTATCTATATATATATATTATATACTAGTATATATACCAATATACTTATATATATTATACATAACATCTATAGTCAGTAATATCTGACTTATTAGTGGGTTATGCTAATTTTATAATTAACTAACTAAATTTTTCCTCTTAATGATATAAATAACATTCATATATAAGGATAGACTTTAATTTTATATTGTATTATAACATTAAAAGGATGATATTTATTAAAAGAAAAATTATTCTACCAATTTATTAATATTATAATAATTCTTTTTCAGACAATGTCTAATATATCAAAATGGTCCTATTATTGGAGCTATATTTAAAGCTACTTCAGTTTAAAAGAATTATTACTTTTCTTAGTAATTATATGCAATTCTTAATTATTTTAATAAAATATTAAATAAAACTGGTATTTAATTAACAATAACATAACATATAGAAACATAATAATTATTATTTGAATAAAATAATTTTTCAAAATTATTTAGTGTACTTTAACATGCACAAATTAATTTTTTAAAATACTTTTTGATACTATTTAGAAAAATTAAATTTTTATCAATAAAATGTAAATTATATTATAGTACAAGATTAAATGATATACAATTAAAATAATCTATTATCTCGCATGAAATACATTGTAAATATGTAATATAAAAATAAAAGATAAATTAATTTCCTTTCTTATTTGTATGTCAAATAAGGTATATTTATTTTACAAAAAAAGGCAAACAAAATATGGCAAAATATAATAGATCAATGACTACTTTAATTTAATGTATATTTAAAATTTAATATAAATAATATTAATAATACAAAGACTTTAATGTATACAGGTTAGTAAACAGTTTCATATTATTGATCTTTTTATTTTTTAGATTTTGGCTGGTAAATAAACTCATTGCTGGAATTAAATATTTAAATATATATCTTAAAATAAATTATATGAGTTTTTCATTGCGAGTTTACTAATTTCATTAAATTTGTATTGATTTTATGATTGGAAACAAAAAATTGAAATGTTTTTAATCACAGTACAACAATGAATTTTTATTTATTAGTCAGAAATTCATAAGTTTATTTTTAAAAAAATTTAAGAATTTATAATAAATAATTTATATTTTTATATTTTCCTATAAAAATTTCCCAATACTCCTTTTATATTAATTGTTCCTTAAGCAATCTACATATGCGTTGACTCGCCGCAAAGCAAACGAATATCTTTCTGGGTCCCCTTTTGCATCAACTAGAGATCATTAAAAACCTGAAGATACTTAGACGGGAAACCACGCAAGATGTATCGCTTTTCGATGCCTTGCCAACTAGGAAGGTAATTTGTTTATTTTGTTATGACAATTTTTAAATACGTGGCCGTCGATCTGGTAAAACAGTAGAATTTTATTATTCAATAGAATATATTTTAATTTAAAATGTACAAAACTAACTCTACTTTAAATTTATATATTTCATAATATTGACTTTTTAAAAATAAGAGAATTTTTATTAATTTAATTTATATTTTTAATTTATTGATATTAAACATATTATAATATGATTAATAAATGAATTTTTTATGTATTTTTTATGTTATGTTTAGATTACATTATACATTATGAATAAATAATTTTACTTCTTAGAGTTAAAATTATTTAATATTTTTAAGTGATAAGACATATGCATCTTGAAATAAAGTCTGATGTTTTGATTATTTTTTTAAATTGTCATAATCAATATCGATACTCAGTTATATGTTATTATAATTTTGTATAATTAATTAAAATTACTTTTATAAAATTTTTGTTTTAATATAATTTAAAAAATATATAATATTTTTAAGAAGTGATACAATATTATTTATTATCGCGTACAAAATGTGCGATGCGAAATATAATTATAGGTAGATAATAAAAATATTCAGTTTAATACATAAATTTAAAGATGAAATATAAGATAAATCTATTTTATAACTAATAACAAGAAGATAAGTTGCCTAGTTTAACTATAAATTATATTAATCATATTGTTCAAGCGAATACGTTTTTATTAATAATTCTATAAAATAGTAATAGATAAATACGAAGCAATAAAATAATAATTTACGTTATTATAAAAACGGTGCGAAACCAATTTAAACCACACAAATAATCATATTCTACTTGAAAGATGAAATTTCACTTTGAATTAATTTATGTTTATGAACAAACTATAATTTTAATGCATATTTAATATTTGGAGACAATATTTTAATTATTAACCAATCAGAATCATTTCATAGTTTCCGTTACGTATCACTAAAGTATAAAATAAGCAAAATTCTGATGGCAATCCAGTGTACATAAGTACCTCATTATAATCAATTAATCCATTATAATATATTTAGCCGAAGCTAAATAAAAAATCCGAATACATATATTGTAATCATTGAATAATTCAAATAAAGTTTTCTTACAAATTTTCTTTATTTCGTCCGTTGACCAAACTAAACATTAAATGGTAACCCAATCCGTATCGACAATCAACAATTTTATTGATTTTATTGATTACATCAAAAATAAGATATAATATAATAATAATTTTTAATATAATACTTCCTAATATCATTTTAATATATTACTTTATAATATTTTAAGGATATTATATTTTCTACATAATAATATGAGGTATTCTAGATCATTTCTTAATACGTAAGTACGGGTCGATCTAAATAATAATGATTATTTATAATTGAATTGTATTATCAGATAATGTTTAATTGTATCTAATTTCATACAACCAATTTTATGATGAAATTTTTTATAAAGAATTTGTTAATCATTTAGTTAAGAATAGTTAATAATTTTACAATATATATATATATAATACTAGTAATATAATTAATAAAATAAGAATATTAATTGTGATTAGAATAAATTATTTAATAAACTATATTGCAATATTTTTACTATGTATACTTCATTTTAATTATTATATAATATGTAGTGTATAAAATACGTAAAAAATAAATAAATGGATTAAGAAAATAATATTTTATAGTTATAATTTAATAAATCCACAATATCCTTTGTTAAATGTAAATTTATTATGAAATTCTAAATAATTAACTAAATTCTTTATGATTAAGGTTTTTAATTTAGTTAAACGAAGTGTGTCTGAAGTACCCTTTTGCATAGTCATTATAATGTTTGAAAACCGGATAGCGCTGACTAAATGTTAGAGAATTATATAAATATATCAATACAATTAATCGTAAATTTTTTCATGTACCGAAATTAGCAACTGTATATGCAAACATAAACAAAATCATTCTTCTGCCACGTGGTACAGACAGATGCAAATCCGTCTCACCCGTATAGCGCTTTATTTCTTTCTTTGTTACATCGTGCTGTGGTTTAGTTGATGAAAAACGACGAAATTGAAATATTCTAAAATTAGCGAACCTATACACTTCCACCTGCTCTATAGACATTTGCAATGTGATACTGAGAGTTTAAAGAATGACATTTGCTATAAATAGTGAATTCCATCTGTATCCCTTTAACTAATATATTTAAGGATAGGATATCTATTAACTTGGCTTGTAACGATAATAATATTCTTTTAAATAAGACTTTTACGCCTAATGAATTTGTGTAATATTATTCAAATTATTAATATTAGTTAGTTGTAATTAACTTCATAAACATTATTTGTATTATTAAATTTTTCTTATAAATTAAAAAATGTTACTTATTTGTAAAAAATTGATAAAATTTTTGTATATTTTATTGTAATTTTTTTTATCTCAGAATAGTACTTTTTTACAAATATCCTTGTTTATCCATAATTTTGTATTTTACCTTCTATTTACCAAATTAAAAACAAAAAAATCTAGATGAAAATTAACTTTTAAATTGTTAAACAGACATTGTGAATTAATATTATAAGATCTTGTAGGTAGTTTTCTTTTACATTTATATTAATTTTTATATTTATTTTCATATCAAACATTTTCAAAATATTCATTTTATAACTTTTTGAAAATAATATATAATTATTTTTACTGTTATTATGTTTATGTTTATTTGAAATGATATTTTATTATACCTTAAAAAAAATATAAAGAGAAATTGCAGATTAATATTTTACTACAAAATGTATTCTGATAAACGTAAAATTTTGAGAACGCTTCGAAATGAACTTATTCGAAATAAAATATTTTATTTATATATAATTTTTATTGAATGAAGCTCATAGAAATTATAAAATAATTATTGCCAAATTTTATTATATTTATTTTAATATATGTCTTTAGCTCTGCAAAAACAATGAAATATTATAATAAAACATACGATATTTCATATTTTTAATGTGCTATATCTGTCATCTATACATTCTGTAAAAAAGAATTTTATCATTTATATAGTATGAAATTACATATTTCTGTGAAATTATTTAATCAGTCTGTAATTTTCAAAATAAAGTTCCTTTACCTAAAATTAGCATAAATTAATATTAAGATAAAATATTAAATACATATTTTTTAGTTCTATTACATAAAGTAATTTTTCAATCCTATGTATAAATATTTATTTTATAATAAAGTATAAATTATAAAAAAAATAAAAAATTATGTAAAAATATTTTATTTAAATAATAATTTTCTTGCTTATTTGAAATAGTCTAAATAAAATTAATTTAGTTACCGAGAAGTAATATTTTTTTAACATAATTTTAACAATGTTATTTATCACAACAAATTTTTTAATGAAATGGATTAAAATAAAATCTGCTATACAGATTTGAGAAGATGAAAGTTTTTCTTGAGTTTAATGATGCAAGGAAGGACATGTGTTGCTCGCGTGCCACCAACTCAGTATCTTATTCTCTTCGTTTTATGTCTCTTTTATCCTTCCTTTCAGATCCTTAACTACACTACTATTGTAATATTTTTCTTATATGTAATAGTTAAAAATTGTTTTTTAATAACCTATTTTAATAAAAATTATTTTTCATCAGATAATCTGCTAGTGAATCGTTTATATTTTAATAAGATAAAAATAATATTATTTTCGAAACATACTACTTATTTTGAATATTACTTTCTTGGGTATTGATAAATTTAATAAAAAATTAAAATTAAATATAAATCCAATTATGTGTGAGAATAACGTTCTATATTATACTTATTTTTATTATATTATTATATACTATATATATATATATTATATACTACTTATTATATTATAATTATTTTTTTGCAGTGTAAATTTATTTATAGAAAATATTGAGGCGTACGTATGCCACTTATTTACAAACATGGTATTTTCGACAAGTTTTCAGTATGCATTCGTGTACACATATTTCTTTCGTTTAAGCTTAATTATAAAAAGAAATGTATTTTAACTTTTAAATGTTCACTTTTTGATAACATTTTTGTGTATGGATTATACATTTTGAATCAGATGAAAGATCACAAATCCAGCTGTCTATAAATCAGTTCTGACTTATCTCATCTCATGTGTTAGTATCATATTATATAGTCCAAATGACTTTTACCAAGCGGGTGTTTTCACGAGCCATGATAAAATGTATATTGTATTTGCATCATGTATATATATATATATATATATATATATATATATGCATTTGTTCGAAACCATTACCATCGCCGCTGAATTATTTGTAAATAAAATAAACCATTAAGAGCTAAGTATCGTGGAAGGAAGTAATATAATATTACCCTCAATACGCGATCATTTTTTTGCAGATTCAGTCCCAAGAGGGCGGGAAAAAGTGGGCGTGAAAATAAAAATTAGTTTATTGTATTTTCAAGAGAAGAATCTCGTCACCTTTTCGTTACAGCGTAAGTTAAGAAACAGGTGATCAGAAATGCTTTGTTGCGTACAATTTTACAGAGCCTTAGCGTGTAAGTGATATTTAAAGAGTTATAGAACTGAAAGGTGGAGTGAATACCTGTACGGGCTCATCTTTACCGAACCACTGCAATTACTTGAACAAGAAGTGGGTGGGAACGTGCAGATATAACCCATAATCGAATACGCTGCGCTCTTGGAACATCCCTTGGCACATACAGGGCCGAAAAAGCATACACAGCACCATAAAAAAATAATTTTATTCTTCTTCATTTAGCAGCGTTAATTTCTTTTTTCATTCAATTTAGCAGTATTTCAAACGTTCATCATACAAATTGTATATAGTGCAGTACATGTAAGTAAATTTTATCTTAATTATCGAATACATTTTCAAAATGAAAATATTATTTTAATGAAATGAAAGTAAGTACAGGTAAAAAATATGGATATTTACAATTAAATTTATATTATTTTTCAAAATATTTAATATATAAATTATCATAACTCTTAAAAAAATAAAGTATCAGAATTATATAAAAATTTTTTATCATATATCTTATTATTGTACTTTCAAAATTTAAAAAAATTTTTAATTCTTTGTAAATCACGTTATGTATAATTTCAAAATATTAAATTTTTAATTTAATTACGATTATATATTTGAAAGAAATAAACTCAATTATTTTACAATTTTAAAATTCAATCATTATAATAAAATATTTGTGCTCTTATTAAGCTTAGTATTCATAAAAAAATTGTTAATACTTTTAAACAAATAACTTAACAATTATAACATTTTTTAAAAATTGTATTAGTAATATATAATATTAAATATTTTATAAAATTTAAAAATAAAATACTAAACACTCAAACCACGAAGCATTATTCTGACACGATTTATTAATTAAAATGATAATTAGTTTGTATTATTTTTGGATCATTTAACTCACATGAGGTAATAAAAATAATAATATATATTTTAAATAATTTATTTAAAAAGATACTCAAATGAATCATTAATATTTTTAATTGTATATTAACTAAAATAATTATAAACATATATATTTTATAATACTATTATCACTTAATTTTTTACAATTTCAGTATTATTACTTTTTTTTTAAATTAATAAATATTCTAATTTTAGTAAATTTTACTTATCTACAAGTATTAAATCGAATAAGTTTACATAATTAATAACTAAAAAGTTAGTTTAAATATTTTTAAAGCATCGTTGTTGACATTATGTTAAATACTATGAATGGCGCTATCAAATAAGTGTCTATAGCCAAAAAGCGATGGTGGTTGAGTGCTTCTGAAAATTCCCCTGGCAGTCATCCAGTATTTTCATCTTCCTCCTTACTTAACGATTATATTTTCTTTGTATCTTTTATTTTTCTCCACAATCTCGACCTGCAATACTTTAAAATCATAAATACATTAAGATTCTAGTAGATATGCGCAGAAAAATAAATATAAAATACAAAATAAAATATAATAAAAATAAAAACTATACTTTCTGCTTAAATACTGTTACAACTGTAAAATATATATTCAGATTTGCTCATTAACCTTTTCTTAATATAAATTAAAATATTCTATTACTACCATTATTTACAGTTTTTTTTAACTTAAATATAAAGTTTATTATTAAAATAGCAAAAGTAAATTTTAAGAATAATATAATTTATTATTATAATTTTAGGGTAATGTTTTATAAACTTCCTTTCTAATAATATAATATAAAATTAAATAATCAATTAAATTGAACTTTATTATTTAAAAGTATTTTCCAGTTAATATACGGAATATTGGATTTATTTAGGTCTTTAAATGACCAATCTCATTCTATTATTCATAAATAAATAATTTAAAGTAAAAATTAGAAATTAATGTTCAGTATAATATTTTCAAAATTAACAAATTTAGATTTATGTATTAGTAATTATATTACTTGCTTTTCAATTTTATTTTACAATTTTATGTTTGTTTAATACAAAATTTGATTCTCATAAATATAATTTTATAAAATAATAGTATTAAATATAATTATAAGTTAAGTAATTTTTACATATAAAATTATAAAAAGTAAGTTACTCCATATAATTTAGCTCTCTTTGAATGATTTTGTAATATTTTAAATTTTCACATTAAATTATTTAGTTTGAATATGTAAAGATTGAATTGTTAAAAAATTTTTTTTTAAACAAATATCTAACTAATAGTGTATTATTAACACACAAAGTATATATAACAGTATATATTATTTCAAAGTGTATATATATATATATATATATCTAAAGTATATATTATTTTGAAATAAAATATTGATATAGACTTTATAAGAATAATAAACATAAAATTATCTGATAACTGTAAACAAATAGTCCTATCTTTACAATATATTATTACAATAATTAATTTCATGAGTAGCAAAAGATGTATCAATTATTAAATTTAAAATCATTTCAAAACCACAAATTTTCATTTGAATGTAGTTTTAAGTATTTTTATATTATCCATTAAAGAGTTATATAGTAAAAATGTATTAGTGACTAAGAATGGCGAGTCGAGGTCGTCGTACCCATCATATTAGAAATTTATTTGACGTTGCTAAGAAAATTCAAACATTACACATCTTCGTCTTTACCCCCCCCCCCTTACGTTCTAGAAGCAACAGTCGACAACTTCTGAAGACTATATCCGAGTACTCACCAAACCAGGAGGTAGTTTACTTAGAATGAAAGAGAAAGATAAAGTATTGAACAAGAGACGACAGCTGCTTCAGCGACTCAAAAATAGCTTCTTGACTACCCCATGCCGAGACCAACGAGTTAGTGCAATACTCTTTCGACCCATTGCTCTTATTCTTCAACTTACTCCATCCCTATAATCCTTGTCTTTAACTGCTATGATTTTATGTCCTTTCTTTGCTTGAAGTAATACTCGATTACTGCTCAGAGCATTTTTTGCCTGACCTCTTGAGGAGAAATAACAAATAATTTTTTGAACTGATTGCGCACATAGAAATTTTATAAATATAACAAGAATTTTATTGATTGAAATTTAGCAGTTATCAGAATTTTTACATATTTTAAAATTTATAATATTAATTTTTAATGTTTTGTTTTTTTATATACACTTATTTCTAAATTTTTATTATTACAATTTTATAATTTTTTTTTATATAAATATAAAATACAATTTAAATTATGTCAAATATAACAAAGCTAATTAAAATTTCATAATGAATCATTTTTTAAATAAGATTTAGTAATATTTTATTATATATTACGTCCTAAATTTTAGTTCATGGAATACAAAATTTATAGTGAATGATAAATAATTTAGTTAATTAAAAACAATTTAATTGTATAAGGATAAAAAATGGACTTATTATTATGACTGATTCTATATGTATATCTACCACTAATAGTATAGATTATAGAAGTGTAACTTCTATAGAAGAAGAAGAATAACTATTTAAGATTTACCACAGAATTTGCTTTATTTGTTATAACAATTTTATAATTTACTAAAAAAAGAAAATAAAAATTTTCATATATGCTCACATTGCATAACCGAACAAAAATAAATAAGCAAATTTTCTTTATACCAAAACTGTACCATTCAATATTTCGAATACATTTTATGAAATTGATAAAATTTGATTATTATATATTTATAAAAAGATCTAATATAATTAAAGTATATACTTCTAAACATACTACTTTATTATTTAGTTGTAAATATATAAAAATGTATTTCATTATGAATTATTTTATATAAAATAAATATTAAAATACAAAATCCATGTTTTTAAAATCTTATCAGATTGGAATATAGTCAAATATTTTGTATAATAAATTAAAATTAATTTTATTGAAAGAAAAATAATTTAGTGTAATTGATTATAGTAATATGAAAATAAAATAATTAATTTTTCTAACATAAAATTCTAATGCAAAATTTTTATAAAAAAACCCTGTATTATGTAATGCAAAAGAATATAATATTAATTACATTATATATTAATTTAGAAAAATATATGAAATATAAATTGATCGTTTTGCATAATTTTATATCCATAAAAACTAGTTCTTTGCTTATATTAATTTCTAATATCAAAATTATATATTTAAAATCTATTCTTATCTAGTATTTTATAATTAGTAACATCTTGCTCTGTATGTATTCATTTCTATTTTAGTCTATATCACTAACTTTTCTACTAAGCTCTATTTTCCTTGAACAACTGTATGCTACCTATTTTTATCTTCTATATCTTTATATTTTCATCGTCAGTCTATTTCTTAAATTATTTATTCTAATTAATCATATGTAAATATAATTTACATATTTTCATATAATAAATATTAAAAATTTATAGATATGAATACTCAAGTGTTATAAATATATTATTTAAGAAGAAATATTTTGAATCAAATAATTGATAATTATAATTTATTTAATCATTAGTTAAATTTATCTAGCTAAGTATTAATTTTCAAAATTAAAATATTATTTTTATAACTTTTTTAAAATTCATGATGATATAAAAAGCTTTAGGTAAACAAGAAGGAAAAGAAACCAGAAAATGTCAATATAGTATACTCAATATTTACTAATATTTAAGATTATGTTGAATTTTTATTATTTTATTTTATATACAAAGAAAACTTTATTGTAATTAGTTTTATAATTAATTTATTTGCCCCATTTAATTTTTTTATTATTCAAATTTCTTATGCATTAATCATTTCCATATAATATTTTTATAAAAAAATTTAAAAATGATAAGTAATTAATTAATAAAAATAATTATTTTTTATAAGTTAATAAGTAAAGCATGAATTCAAAATATATAAAATATAGTTTGTTAATAAGTATTGATCTAATTTTTTTATTACTTTTATATCATATATATAAGTTTAATTAGAATTATTAACGATAATTAATAATTATAAATTAAATTTATATAAAATAAATTGAAACTTTTTAAAAACGAGATTCTAATAAACGATATTCGGAAATTACTATTTAATTACTATACACTTCGTTTGCTATTATTTAATTAAATAAAATTCGTCTATAAAAGTTAAATATATTTTTATTCAATCTTATGAGTTTCTAAAATATTACACATTAAACTACTCCTAATTTCATCAAGTAACTTGGATCCACTACTGTAAATGGATACGGTGTCAGTCCCTTTCGAATATCTTGTGCTATTCTTTGATGCACTTCTTCCCCTTAATGCTTCTGCTCATAAATTCCGTCGAATGAACCACATGTAAGTCGAGAGAGCGAGTCGAACGTGGACGCGATGCATCGAAGAAATCACACTCGTGTGTCGGCATCATACACCACTTCTCTAAGAGGCTTTATTTTCAGATGTACTCAGAATAAGAGTTCAAGAAAAAAAATCCACGGAATTATAAAACACCGAGTAGAAAAGAAAAGGAAACACCTGCTTGTAGTAATTATGCATTCATCGAAAGGTTTCTTGTACGGAAAGATATTAATGAAAAATAATTTTACGAATATTTATCTTTAAAAATTATACTAATGAAAAATAAGAACTCTGTAGTTATATAATACAATATAAATAAATTTGATAAAAATAATAGATTATTTATTTTTATGTAACATTCCATTTCATAGAATAATTTCTTCATAAGGTTGTGTTCTTATTTATATGTTAATGAAATTTATCAGCCATTATTATTAAAATTGTTTCTACAATATTATTTATATAATTTTAATAATTAATTTTTGACATATTGTTTATTAAATTTATAAAATGTAATATATTTATTTTATTATATTTGATTTTATATAATAAATTTTATTAGTATAATTAAAAATTATGTACACGTTTTAGATGAAGACAATAATCAAAATAATTTTAATTTCCTCTTTCTCAGTCAACATCACCGCTTAAATTATCGAATTGCTTTTTATACTTTAAAATACGTAAATACGTGTATTTCAAATACAGTTCATTTGTCAATCAGTGAGTACAATTTTAATAATGAAAACAAAAAATTAAAGAAAATATAGTTTTAGTATAAAAAAGAATTTATTATTTATGCACATATAAAAATTGAAGTATTTCAAATTCAATACATGCTTAATTTTTTAGTATTTAATTTTTAGTTTAATTAGTAATTTCAAAAATATATACTTTATTGAATGCTTCAAATAAATTTATACTAAAAGAAAAAATTTCTAAATTTTTAATTCATTATTTAAAAAAAAATTAATTAATTTAAGAAATTTATAAAACCATTTTATTTTATAAAATTTTTTTTTGTTTTATACAATTTTTAAATAATGTTTTTTAATTAAGTATATTAAAATTAACATTATATTGAATATTAAGTAAATAAATGTAAAAACAGTAAATAAAACTACGGAATATAAATAAAAATGAAATGTAAATAAATATCAGACAATAAAAGTAAAAATAAAAAATACGCAACAAAATTAAGTGATATCAAAACATTATCGAATTGTTCATGTAAAAATATATTTATACGTTATCCTATTATATTATTAATTAAAATCTTACAGCATAGATCTAATAGTCTTTTACATATTTCTGAGAAAAGTCAGAGAATGGTATGCACATCAAGATTATCTTTGTTTTTATCGCCAGTGATGATGACCGAAAACATTACGAAGGGGAAAAATGAAGCAGGTTGCTGCGATGCTAAGTAGTGGTTTTTGGTGAAGTGGCGAGATGCCAGGCATCAGACGCACCAGTTAGATTTAGCATTTACATGCTGACTAAGCTCTTTTCTCTTCATCTTTGACCAATGCTATACTATTCATACAGAATTCTGACTAATATACTTTATAGAGTTTATACTTCATTATTATTAAAATTTTTTTCGACTTCTATCACTCAATTAATCTATGAAACTATTTTTTCAGTTGTAATTACAAATATGTATTAAATAGATAACCTTTTCCGAATGATATAAAAACAAAATGATATAAAAACAAAAATTAAAATTAGCTTAAATTTTAATCTAGAATTTTAACTTTTAAAAGTTAAAAATTTTTCTACTTTAAAACTTTCGTAAAGCTTTACGAATTACTTATTTAATGATAAATTAATGACACTAGCTAATTTTGTCAATAATTTAATCTGAATATAAATAAAATACAACTCTAAAATAAGTTTTACTAGATAGTTTTAAATAATACTTTATTCATACACATATTATTGAAATTGGTTTTTATAGAAAAAGAACAAATAAATATCCCAAAAATTCTGATTTAAATATTAAAAAATGAAAAAAAATTTAGTATATAAAACGAGAATAAGTTTTTAACTCTATTTATATGTGTTATAGAATATTTCTATATTCTATTTTTATTTATAAGCTGAAAAAATTTATTCGAAATAGTATTTATTAATACAGAATTTTTATTACGTTTAGGTTTCAGTATTCTTAAAATATGATATAATATTTACTGAATTTATTATATATCCATAAGAAATGGTTTTAAATATAAATTATAATTATTGGTATATTTAATAATATGCTACTATATAATAATATTAGATAGCAGGAGCCATTTTTTAATCAGTGTGGAACATTTTTTATAGATTGTGTTAACTAAATATTTTAGATTACCTTTTTCTTCAACACTTTCTAATATATACCTTACTTTCATTAGTAATCAAAGTAATTCTATCTTGATCCTTTCAGACCGTAATAAACGTGGAGAATAAGAATGGAACGCATAGAAAATTTAGGGTATTGAGCTAATATAAATAAATGATCCAAGGACAAGAAAAAATTGCAAGTGAAAAGATAATTATCTGTAAAATAAGTTGTACAAGAATCTATCCCATATTTAATACCTGAAATTGAAGATCCAAATTATACATGTAACCATGGCATGTGTACAATGCGAGATAACTACCAGAGAAAGTAGAAAAAGCAAACTACCATCAATTATCATATCTATAATGAATATGAGAAATTTCTGCTCCTTCAGATTCTGCAGATCCATATTCACCACTCGACTAAGAAATTAGATTAAACCTGTCCATTTAATTATAATTAAAATAATAAAAAAATTATAAAGGCCTTTTCTCTTTTACCAAAGGGGGTTTTCATTTTATGCCAAAATAAATTTTACTTTACGTCCATTATTTATATTATAAAGTATTATAATTTTGTAAATATTTTTTGTAATTTTCAAATAATAACATTTCTAATAAATTAAATTTATTTAAAAATTTTTTATTTTAACTGGAACGTATATTGTACTAACAGATATTTATAATTATTATCGCGTAAAAATATTTTAAAATATTATTATATAAATATTTATAGAATACATTAATATTTAATATAATCATAAATATTTGTGTATAACATAATTGATTATAACATTGAATCATTACAAGAATATAGTATTAAAAAGTATTATAAATAGTAAAATATATCTATGATATAATAAATAATTTATTTTATATATAAATAAATAGATACGTTTCAGTATATTATATAGTAAAATAAAATTAAAAAAAAATTGAATAAATAACTAAAACAGCGCAAATTGTAGCGTCCCTTTAAATATAAAATTTATACCTTGCACAAATAATAGTTTCTTTCATACTAGAATATTATTTTTATTTTTTACGAATGTACATTTTAATCACGTACATTCCTATTTAAAACTGCAAGTTTATATTTTTTATTTAATAATTTAATAAAAATAAAAAAAAATTAAATTTGTTATACAGTTATATTAATATATACTAAAATGATAAATTTTATTTCGAATGAGTACATAATCTACCTTCTGATTTGATAATGTATAACTAACTTTTATATTTTATTTAATATTAAATTTAACTTTCAATATGTTTTATAGAATTTTATAATTCATTAAAATAGTTGGTATCATATTTAATTATTTTATTCATTTATTCAATTATTCTACTTTATTATATGAATTGAAGTCCGATGTATAGAAACTATTGGTTTTCTTGTATTATTAGTTTCAATTATAAAAAGTAAAGCTTGATAATTAAAAAAGAAATGAAATATCCGCAATTTCAATATTATATCTTATTTTTATAAGTAGTTCCACTTTTCACACAATAATAATTAAAATTTTTTGGATTCAAGATAATAAAACTAATTATTTGTATTAAACAAATATGTTGTTTAATCTACAAAAGTCTAAAATTGTTATAAGTATAAAATAGAATCTATGATGCGCAAATGTATACTATCGAATTGAAACATTTTTAATGTTAACGTTTTTATAGATAGGAAATATAGTGTTTAATAGTGCAAAAGAACTATTAATTGAAAGTCTGAATATTAACTTTTTTGCGAACAACCATATTTTGGAAGGGCGAAGGCTATTTATTTTCAAGAATGAAAATAGAACATCATCATTATTACCTCACGATCGACCTCTTTCGGTCATTAAATTAGTTGATGACGATACTGATTTATTATTATTAAATATTGAATACTAATATAAATCAAAATACATACATATATGTTAATTTTTGTAATTTATTATTTAGATAAAAAGTGTTATAAAAAGTATAAACATTTTATAATATATTTAACAAATTTATATTATATTTTATAAACTTTAATATGTAATATAATGAAGCTTTGTAATAAATTGTAAGAATTAAGACATTTATAAATAATCTTAAATAATTTGACTACTAAATAAGTATCTTCATTTATACTTCTATTCAATACATTTTTTGCTTTCAAATTCATTGCTTGTTTACTTCAATATTAAATATTAAATTGTCATTAAATATTTTATACCTTGTAAGTGATATAAATTCTACATTTCTGCTTTTATTGTATTTTTAGATGTTTTATCATACATTGCCATTTATCGAAATTATTTATTATTTAAAAACTTCTTTATAGAGAATACTTCCAGTATATTGAAGCCTTGTTGACTTTGATACAACTATATATTTATTTAATATTATTATTTTATCCGAGTATAAGTAACTTCTAGTAAAACTAATCGTACATTATATCTAATTGTATATTTATGTCGATTTATTACCTGATCATTTAAGGTCATTTTTACTACATTGAGTGATAGGAAGATTACTATTTATCTATTATATGGACGTTCGTGTTCAGCTATAAATCAGTTAGACTGAGTAATATAAAACTTATAAGAATGAATATTAGCGATTGAATTATCATCAAACAAAAAATATATTATATGTAATTTCTCATTTCAATTTTATAATTTTAACATATAATTTATAAATTAAGGAATTTTATTAAATATATTTTATTGTTATTTCATTTATAAATAAATTAAATATGAAATAAGTATTAAATATATCATTTTCAATATATGTGAAAAATTGAATGTTTTCATAAAGATGTAGAATTTATTTGTAACTGTCTCATATTTTTAAATCTTTCCAATTATAAAATATATAAAATACATGAATTTTATTAAAATATTCATTTATATTAGAACTAAAATTGTTATCACAATACTCAGTTGTACTTAAAAAATCATAGAAATTCCAAGCACTGAAAAGAAGAAAGTTTTATAATAATCTGTTTGATTTGAAAAAAAATTTTCCCTTAATATAATTAAACGAATATCTGAATAAAAACATTTAAATACACTCATTTCATGTCAATCACATCATTGATAATCATTGATATTTTAGTATATTGATAATTATAAACCAAAAACTATTTAATGTTAAAATTTTTAGCTTGCGCTATATTATGTATTATATTTTATGGAGTCATAAATTAGTACTTGTGTCCAAATAAATTACAGACCGTCTTAGAAAACAAGAGCTAAGTTAAAGCGCATACTAGAATCCAAGGTAGCGGCAAATATAAGCGAAAAATTTAAACGTCTTTATATCCGACAGGGGCAAGGACGATGTACAGAAGATGAAAAATCTTACAGGGTGGGGCAAACAGAAGTCGCCTTCTGCTTCAGTAAATGCTATATGTAGCTTAGGCATAGCGGCACCGTCACCACTGCAACCGAAGCGCGTGTCGCGTATGAATCGCTACGAACATTTGCATTTCGTTCCCCATACTCACTATAGTGATAATTTATTACGTACAGGACTGCTTTATCGCACAAACGCTTAACTTGCGCTCTCTGATATATTTTCAAAGAACGGAAATTGGTGGAATGTAAAGAGTGTAGGACTTATATGAAGAAAGTTAACTATTGACAAAGAATAACGGGGGAGGGGGATAGAAACATCCAAAATCAAAAGAAGAAAAGAGAACGACTGATATTAGAATAAATATAGATATGCCAAGAGCTTTTCTTATAACTAGACATCGCTTCAATAGCATTGGTAAGTTCAAGTAGCCTGTTAAAACAAGACTTCTTTATGTATATAATACATCTAATTATTATTTTATTGTTATTGAATTCGTGTAACGATTTTAAATTTCCAGGTCCAAAGTTTACTAAAACATTTCTAATATTACCATTAAAGAATAAAATATTCATTTACCTCTTAATTTTCAGAAATGTTTATAATAGATAATATTGTTAAAAGAAATTCTTAGTTAATTATAACCGATCCATTTAGTTTCAATATTTTGATTTGCAAATGTAGCTGTAATGTAAACAATTGTAAGTTAACAAATTTATTTCCGATTCGACTAAGGAAAATTATCAGAAATCGTTCCCATCAACTTCTACTACAGATTTGATAGATGGTAACCGAATTTCGGCATCTTGTAACTTCCGTCATATTTTAATTTCGTATTTAGTCTTTTTTAAGCTAACAAGTTCTATGCTTTTTTTGACTTAATTGAATTATTGTAGTTATGGTCAATTCTCGGGCTAAAAATACGACACGCACTAAGAACTTCTACAGTTATACTTTACAGAGAAAATTAGGTTTACCGAAAACTAATTTTTATGATTTTATAGTAAAATATTTTATAGTGTTCAATCAATACTTTTAACTACTAAAAATTTAATAATTTGACATTTACTTTATAAAAATTAAAAAATTAACATGATTGGGGTTTAATATATTACATTTTATATATTTATTGTATTGTATAAAAAATAATTTAGACACGTCTAGTTATATATTATTACACGTTATTTTAAAATGTACGATAATTTAATTCAACGTGTTATATTTAAACAGCGAAATTTATTAGATTAGTTAATGTTACAAGCATTAAAAGCATATTTTTAAATTATATAAAATGCTTTAAAAATTTATTAGATTAGTATAATACATTGTTAGAAAATAATTGACAAATTCAATTCAATTTTTAAATTAGCATTATAAAATATATTCTTTCATTCAATGTAAGAAAAGTTACCTTAATTCAAAATAAAGTAACTATTTCATTCATATAAAATATTAAATTAATTTATTTTATTTAGCTCTTGCCATTTCGATATTTTTGATATACTTTGTCTTTAATAAACTTATTTAAGCTTACTCATTCTATATGTTATAAATGTAAAAACCTTAAAGTTACTTATTTATATCATTAATTAACATATAATCTGTTCAAAATATTTTTTTTATCAGTATAAAAGATATTAAATAATAATTGAAAAAACTCTTTAATTATTTAAAAAAAAAAACAGATTTACATATTTAAAAATTTAAAAATTTAACTAATATTACAGAAAATATTAAATATATTCAGTATTATTTTAAAAATAGTAGAAAACTAATGTTGGTAATATGTACTTTCTAAGCAATATTTAACACAAAATAATATATTGTTTATTTTATTAGTGCATTTAATAATCAAAATTTAATTATGTTTATAATAATTTATATATTATCTCTTTATATATTATGTATATATATTATATTATATTAATTTATCAATTTTATTTATAAAATATATTATTTCAAAAAAACATGTAATCAGCCTTTATGATATATAATTATAACTATAAACTAGAATGAATGTAGTAAATACATTATGTAAAATTAATTACTATTAATTATTAAAATTTATTATTATTAAGTAGATTATATTATTCAGACATAATTGAAACAATCAATAATTAGAGGTTTATTGGATGACTAAACTATTTTATCAAAATGATAATTATTGACTTATAAAACATATTGTATAGAGAAATATAGAAAAACAATAGCTTCAAGCAACAATAATGTATTCGAAATATTTATTCAAAAGAAATTAAGGGAAAATAAAACTAAATTAAAAAGACACATTAGTATAAAATGTATTTAAATTAAATATCACCTATTACAGATTGCAGCCCCGAACGGAAAATACGAATGGTCGAATATGGCAATGGTCACCAACAAATGTCTGATGGCGCAAGTGAATGTGGAAGCGAAAGTTCAAGTGAGTGCCCTGAAGAACTTTATAATTTGACAAAACTTGCCGAGGTTAGCCTCGCAGCAGCTGCTGGTACTCTTGTACACCCCACAAACAGTATAAACCAGACCAGTACATCGCAATTATTTTTCGGGAATATAGGCTCTGAATGTCAGGATCTTCTTGAGCTCAAATCTAGGAGGATTAGCGATAAAACTTTACTTGAAGCTACACGTTACGCTGTACAACTCGAGGTAAGTTTTTATAAATTATTACGTAATTATTTTTTTTTATATATGTATACAGTAAATGTAATTTATTTTAACTGAACGGCAAAAGTTTTAGTAAAAAAAGCAATTCGTATAAGTTTAAAAGAACCGATTCAGAAACAATATGTGAATTAATTTTTTTGTATTGTAATTTTCATTATGTTTATCATTTTTATTACTATGTCTCTGTTTATATTTTTAAATAAATCTATTCAACATAAATATTTTTAATTACATATTTATAATAAATAATAGATTTTTAAATGCTTATAAAATTATTTTGATGTCAATCAAAAGCAAACCATGTAAATACAAGTAGGTAACGTGAATTGTATGATTTTAATAATAAAATGTACGTATTTTAATAAGAACAAAATTATACCTGCAGTCCCATGATAATTCTTCTATGAAAACAACAATGACAGTAACGACGACAGTAGCATCAACGGATAGCATAAGCAGTAATTTAAATCACCGAATTGAACAACAAGATGGTAACGAGGAACATGAATGTGTAGACTGCGGTAAGAAATATTCGACTTCATCTAATCTCGCTCGTCATCGTCAAACGCATCGCTCGTTGGGCGATAAAAAAGCTCGTCGATGTCCTCATTGCAATAAAGTCTATGTTAGTATCCCTGCCTTCAGTATGCATGTAAGAACTCATAATCAGGGCTGCAAATGTCATTATTGTGGGAAGTGTTTCTCCAGACCTTGGCTATTACAAGGTCATATTCGTACACATACAGGTGAGGTTATTGACAAAATTAAATATTCATTTAAAAATTATGTAATTATTATAAAAAATTATCTCAATTAATAATAAATTCAAAGGGTATATAATATTTAAAAATGATAAAAGAAAATGATTCCTTTAAGATTAATAAATAATTTATTTCAATTTTTTTTAAATATGTTATATATAAAGAAGTATATATTTAAGATTCATTATACAAGAACTATTTGTAAAAAATATAATTAATTTTGTTGCACTACTAAATGCATATATTACAAATTAGCGATTCAAGATAATAAAAATTTATTATTTTAATAGGAGAAAAGCCATTTAAGTGCACAATATGTGATAAGGCTTTTGCAGACAAATCCAACCTGCGTGCCCACATACAAACACATTCGAATACAAAGCCTCATATTTGTTCTCGCTGTGGAAAAGCTTTTGCTCTAAAGTCGTATCTATATAAACACGAAGAATCTTCTTGTATACGAGTACATCATCAACAGCAACGGATAATAGATAAATCCGAAATATCTTCTAGTTTTATTCCATCGAATAAGTATCTCACTGGCCAAACATCTAAAACTTTAAATACAGCATTTGAACATGCAACAACATCATCTACAAGCGTTATCGTTCCTCCACGTAATTCACAGAACTTAAAACCACTGAAAGTAGAACGAGATCTACCTAATTCATTTATTTCAGCAATAATTAGACACGCAAGGACAACATCTGATACAATAGATAATGATCTTATATCTGAGGGAGTAACCTGCAAAGCCAAAAACATGATCGCGTATGATGCTCAGCATAATAATAGATTACTGTCAAGAGTAGTTATCAGGACATCCGTTATATCATCAAATCCAGAACATTTAGTTAAATACAGTGGGAAAAAAATGTCATATGATCATGTACAACAACAATCACAAGAAGCTTTTCAGGCTTTTAGCTTTAATGATGCTAATCGATTGAAAGATTTCTCTAAACATCAATCAATGACACTCAGTGTTGCGATAGCATAATATGAAAATCATGAAAATGAAATTATTTTAATGGTGATAACAATATTAGTGATTTAATACTCAATATAATTTACGTGAAAAAATATTTTTTATTTTTTAATTAGAATTTAATAATCGTTTGTTTAAATTTAGAAAAATTGTTTGATTTTGTAAATTTTTCGATAAAATATCATAAAAATTAGAAGCAAGAAAAATTAAAGATTTTAATTTCAAAAATTGAATACACTTATTATTCATTAAAATTTATTGAGTTAAATTTTTTGTGCAGATTTCAAGAATATTATTCAAAACAAATTTTTTTTTTCTCAAATTTTTAATAGAATTAATTAATATATAACAATTATTGAACATAAAAGTATAAACTATATAAACACATTTTACGATAACTATACAATTTCAATAAGTTTTTTCAATGAGAAATAATTTTAATATTAAAAAAACATAAAAATAATTTTTCCAAATATTTTTAAAAATTTCAAATATTATTCGATTACGTTATGTAAAATTTCCTTCAACTGTGTAAATGTTCTTCTGTACAAAATTTAAAAAATTTATAATAATGAAGAATTATTTTATATATTTTCATAATAGAGGAAGATTTGAGTATAAGCATTTGTTTAAAACGGTTCAAAAATACGACAAAGAATAATATTGCAAATACATTTTCCTAATAGGGACCACTTAGAGAATACAATAATGTAAAGTTTGACCTGATAAATCTAAGTGCCATTTAGAATATTAAGAAAAGTGTACACATAGCGAAATATTTATCCGAAAAAAGAAATAATAAAATTTTAATAAATATGATATCTTTATATTATGAAAACGCTTTAAATCGCACAGGTTAAAAATGGAATATTCTGGTATTTATTAGTTTTTATTATATGAAATTAATGAAAGTTCAAAATATTTAAAATAATTTTTATAATGTATCTTGCCACCTGTAAATAAAATATTAATAAGTTTCATGAATAGTTTTAATAAATAATTAAAGTAAAAGTACTACAATTTATTAGTAATAATAGATACTTAAATCAATACTATACTATATTTGCAAACTGTGTCAATGATTTAGCAGTTTAATGAAATATTTAATAATACACAGATTCACTTATATACATATATATATATATGTGTGTGTGTGTGTGTGTGTACACACACATACACCCAATATATACATAACGTTAAATATATTCTGTAAATTACTTTTAATGTACAAACCATTTTTTAAGGCTTTACATTTTGTTAAGTGCATGACAATGAACATTAAGACTTTTATAATTTTTTTATATTTATTTATATTAAAGTCACTTGTGATAGTGACTCCGAGTGTGTGAGCTAGTCGATCGCATTTTTCCAACTTTCAATATCAAAATTTTGTAAAGTTTGGTTTTGTTAAAAAATGTAAAAATTACATAACAATTCGATTAATATCAATATTGATTTGGTATACATTAAAATAAATAAAAATATATATATTATTAAAAATAAAAATTTATCTGTATTATCGATAAACTACAATAAAAATAATTTAAATATTTTAAATTCAACTTTCAGAACAATTTTATTTCTTCTCGAAAATTCTATATTTTTTTCAATTATTTATGTATAAAACTTTTAACATAAATATTACGAATGTAATTGTATTTAAATTTTAGCAGATAGGTAATATATTATATAATGAATATTTCTAGCCAAAATCAGTCAAAAAGTCTTCGAAGCGAAACATAGAACAAAATCTTGAAGTGTATATTTCCAAGATAAAAGTAATTTGAGTAAGTAAAATTGAGTTCTAAATAATGTGATAATATCATGATAAACATTGTAACCTTATAAAAATCTACTATTTATTTGAAAATAAAAAATAAATATATACAATCAATATCGTACTTGAAATCATTCTATTAATTTATTTAGAATTATTTTTCTATAATAGAATTCTATTTTTAACTAATCTTAGTACTACCAGATAGGATTACCAGAAATTCTTATGTGCCATTATTTTTCACTTTTATTTTATGTTTTACTTTTATTTTAAGTAATGTAAAATTACTTAAAATAAATATAATTCTTCGTGTATAGTAATAAGAAGAACAATATTACAAACAAAAAAAGAAACTAATAAATAAAAATTAAATATTGAAAAATAATATTCATAAACAAATTTTCAAATTCCATCTATAATTAAAATATTTAAAATAAAATATTAGTTATTCAAATTTTTAAACATTTTATTTTTAACTGATTAGTAAAAATTAAATAAATTAAATTTTCTATTTTTAAATGCTCAAAAATATCTATTCATATTCAAGTTAATACAATAAATCTTTCATTCCATCTGAACTGTCTAAGCAATTTAAAATAGCATTTAGGTTTTGTATAAATACTGAATTCAGTGATAATTAAGTATTTTATTACAAATGTATTTAAAAATTTTATTTGGATATAGATTATATTTTTAGGCATAATTACATAGAATATTAAAAAATAATATTTGATCCCGCCATTATTTGTTTATTGAAAATATAATTTGTACCCAGATTTAAATAATATAATTTTACGTGCGCTACCCGCGTTCGGAGCTCCCATCTGTCTTTTTCCGCTACGCCAAGAGAGACTTTTATTCAACAAACCGGCATGGAGGAGGGGGGCTTGTAAGCTTCTTCCGGACACAAAGCCGAACCGGAGGCCGGATTCCCCAAAAAGTAGGTTTTCTTCCGGCGCCGGGCGTACCCAGGTATCCTCTCACCCAATGGCAGTGTGGGTGTCAGCCCGCAAGTTATTACGCATCCGCACTTCCACCTATCGCCGCTTCCGATCGCCCGCTGCGTAGCCACTGCTCGAGGAGTTAAGTACCTATTTAACACTTCCATCGTGGCTACGAAGCCACGAAAAGGATGCCTTCTAGCGAGATCGCAGCCTTTCGTCACAACGACCACATAAAATAGCGGTCGTAGCCTTTCCTTGTATCCGTGCATACCTCAAATTGCGCCCAAGAACGCGAGCCACAGTGCATTGTAGCGTACGGAGGAGCCCAAGTCAATAAATTTCAACCAGACAACGGATAATCCGAATAGCCAAGGACTAAAAGAAAGGAAAAGAAAAACATACAGATAAACCGCTCGCACATACGCCACCTCCCGCCAATCAAAAACCCTAAGTGCAGCATACGCAGAAGTAATAGCAAGCTATCCCCTACGCGGGGGGCTGCAGCAACAATGCTCTCCCGCTGGAAATCAGCAGCGCATAACCATCGGCGGGAACGTTATACGATCACCCATAGCGTCAGTAGAACATGTAGGTAACTACGTCCGCCGAATTCTCCGGCAGGCGCGCTCAAGATCCGGTGGCTTTTATAAAGAACTGCAAGGCGCCTTTCTAGACTTATTCTATCTAGGATCTATCTATCTAGGAGGAATTGATCGAGGGTTCAAAGAGGAATAAAACGATTATGAGGTCCTCGGCAACCGCCTACTCACATCAACTTGGAAACAAAGATGCTCGAGAGCAGCACCAAAGAGATCACTATCTCTCGGGAACACGTTGATGATGCTAGGAAGTCTTTTTTGCTGCCTCAGTTCGCTACTGCCCACAATAAATGGATTCGTGGATGCGAGGCACGCCGCAGCCAGTATTTCTCTGCTGATAGACAGCACGTATGATTCTCATAGTTGGTGGTAAGGATATTGGGAAAATCCTTCCTGGTGCCTGCGCAACTACGATTCGACGTAACAGTGTCAATAGCTACCTGGAGATAATTTAACTCGGCCAATAGCGACCGAAAAACTAGCCCCGACGCTTCCTTGAAGAGTTGCGGTCGTAGCTGACGAAGCTGTTGCATGAGTACACTGACGTCGTAGAACACGATGTTGTTTTCAAGAATCAGACGCCATTCAGACTGCCGGTACCGAGACTTCGTCGTCAAGAAGAAAGTGATTGAAGAGCAAATAAAATAGATGCTATCAGTGAGGATCATCGAGGTTTCATCTTCGTTTATCTCCTCGCCGATCAGCATGAATCCCATGAAATATAGGGGGGGGGGCTAGTAGAACTGGGACAAATGCCTACGAAAAATCATATTCGGCTAGCGGGCAAGCGCGAGCCGAACTGCCGTTAAGGCCAAACGTAGCCCAACCAGGCGAGCAGTCGACGAGCACCACGAGGACCTTACAGCAGAGCCAAAAACATCCAGGAGCGTCCCCCGAGCCGACTCAGAAGAGCAAATCTTCCCAGCCGGCGAGCTGGTTCTTACGAGGAACCATCCTATCTGGAGTGCCATCGACAAATGAAACGGTGGTCTGGTGCCTCGGTGGACCGGGTCGGTCAAGGTCTTCCACAGTTTGGACTCGAATACGTTTACCATCGACTACCCGGGAGAAGGAGCAAGCCAAATTTGACGTTAGTCGCTGAGGCGAGCGAATGGAAAGAACAACAACTACAACGAATCAGAGGAGGGCGTCCTACCGACGAAACACACCCAGACAATACTCCCACCAGTGAGTGACTCCATATCAACATTCCTAGCTTTGCCAATACACCACCAGTGTTGCAAATGCCGCAAACGACATCGATAGCGTCAACAACATCCAGTTTCCAATCGTCGCTGATGTCACAGCCTCAACACTTTGCCCCGGGGTAGCCAACCACGCTTGCAACCGCAGCCAACGCCGTGTGACGTAAGACCCTTTTCCCTGTGCCGACGCTGCGGCCGCTCCGGGACCACCGCCTGAAGCACTTTACCGCTGCTGCATATGCCCCTGCACCGCAGACGACAACGCCACCTCAAATACGCTTCAGCACCAGAGGAATACACTGAGGACACCACATCCACTAACATCGCCGTGGCCACCCGACGCACTATCATACCTTCTAAAAAGCACGCGGCGCCCCGGTTTAGTAAACCCTTTTTAGTAACCAAAATTTTACCTAAATCTTTTTAGCACACAGTGACGTAGTACACGTGGACCTCTGCCTTATTTATAAACCTAATAGAAAAAAATAAATACCAATTCATATTCGACGATACATCTCATTTATTAGAAACCGATGTATCTCAAACCTTTCCTCACATTTATGCATACCTCAAATTTAATTCTATGTTACTGATATTCATAAATTTATACGATCTAACATTATACTTACAAATATTTATTTTATATAGTTTCTTTATATCTAATATACATTTTTGTTTTATGAATAATATAAATTATTGATTAAAAATATAATTTATTGTTTATATTAGGACATAAAAATTTAATTGTAATTTCAGACTATAATGGTATCAGAATATCTATTTATATTTATAGGTACACGCTGGATTTTGTTGTTCAAAGCATTACTATAATTAAAACTTCTGAATGTACATACAGCCGCATGCATATTCCATCATCTTTTAACTGTACAAGTTTATACCGTGTTCATTTTTTCTTATTATATCCAACATATTAATATATATAAAAGTTTAATAATACCTTTGTTTATAATTAAAACTTTGATTTATAAAAAATGGGATTAATAGATAGATATTAAAATAATTATCAAAGCTTATATATTTTAATATGTAGAGTATCCAAAATTCAAATACTTTATATAATTAACATAATTAAAATAAAATGAAACAACGTATTCCTTTTAGTATATATCGGTGATATTAACTTATGATACAATTGTATCTAAATTATATTTTTATAAAATTTTTATTTATAAAAATTTGAATTTATATTCTTCTAAAATTTAAATATTAATTATTTTAATGAATAAACATGAATTTTTTTATTAACATTATTTTTAAATAGAAATTTTAAATGAAAATATAATTTTGAATAAAATTTGTATTGTAAGATATTAAATATTGTATACTGATTTAATTCTTTGTATCTTTGAAAATATATTATAAATTGTATTTAAATTAGATATATTTAGTTGTACTATAGTTGTACTAGAAATAATTTTAAAAAAGACAGCATTAATTTATACTATACACATATATCACACATGTCATATACATAACATAAACGTAATAATTACGTTTGTAATTCCTTCATAAATTCAAATAATAAAATTTATATATTTCTATAAGATAAATTGTATTTCTTTTCAATAAATGAGATTATTTGAACAGACATTCTTTTGAAAAAAATGCAATCTTATATTATACTTACGTAATTATACCTTATCCTTATTTACACTATAAAAATTATATTTTTCATATAATATATATATATAATTTGAATATTTAAAAAAAATAAAAATATAGTTGTAAATCGACCGAGAGTTATTAATTTAGTCTTTTCAATAATAATTTACAATTTATAGTTTCAATTTATATTATAAAATAATATTGTACTCATACATTTATATACTCCTCATAGTAATGATTAAAGCATTTACTTACTTTATAGTACATTGAATTATAATTTTTATTACTAACAAAATATCTCAAAATAAAAATCTATTATTACATATTTCTTCTATTTCCGTAATACAAATGATAATTAATTTTATAATAATTGAAAAGTTTTCTTGAATACAATCCATTAGAAATCTTAAATTAGTATTTAATTAAATCACTAATTACATTAATTTACAAGAAATACATAACTGTTGTCCAACAAATCATTGGAAAAACTTATTATTATAGCGACTTCTAAGTTTGAAAAATAGAATTTTATGTAGCTATATTTTTCTTGGAATCCTCTGGCTTCACTGCAAAAAAACCATACGATTCCTTAAGTAAATTGTGATATAGTAATTGTCTGAACATACTTTATTAGTAAACATATTGATGTTAGTACTAGATACTTAAAAATATAATATTGCATAACTTTTTTTATCTGTTCAAAATTTATTTTGGAAATGCTTTACGGCAATGGAGATTATTTGTAATATATAACGTTTTATAAAATGACTCAATTAAAAGTAAATGCTTATTTACAACATTAATATTAATGACCTGGATATCTAAATACAATTTTAAAAGATTTCATCAAATTTAATATAAATAATTCACTATATGCATTATGATTTATTTTAATTGTCATTATAGGCGAACTGCAGAAAATGAAAACAATATTTTTATATTTTTATTATTGCTTTTTACTAGTTATAATCCTTAGTAAATTATTTTAATATTTTGTTACACAAAAAGCTGAAATTCTGAAAACCGGTTCTCCCATGCTTAAACGAATTAAATAAAATTCATACGAAAAAAAATTGAAACAAACCTGCAATTTTTACTCTACATGAATAATTGTACATTGTACAAACAAAATATTTAACTGTAACTCTCAAAATACTAAAAATCTAGTTGTGAACAATTATAATACTATCGGTAGTACGTCAAGCAGAATACGATTAAAACGACTCAGAAATAGAAAAAAAATTAAAAAACAATAACTCTCTTATATTTACGGACAAATTAATTAAATGACTTATAATTTCAAAAACAGCAAAATAAATAAGTTAACAAAGTCTAAACCCATTCGATGATATCAAAAACGTTAAATGTTTGAACGAAAATTAGCTAAAAAATAGTATCTTTTAATAAAAAAATCTTTTTTAAAACAAAATAAATAAAATAAAACCATTGAAATAAGTAAAACAATATGATGTGTACTAAAACAGAATAGATTCAAGTACTTTAGTACGCTAGATGTTTGAATTTTCGGTTCTAAGACATAGTTCTGTTACTAAGGTAAGTAACTGCCTTCAGAATTGTTTTATCTATGATTTAATACGAAGAAAATAACGTTGAGATTCGTAATTAATTTTCTGACTTATTATTGGGGATTTAGTGAAACTATTGATAAAGAAAAGTATTTACGAGCGATGGTAACAACGTTATTCCATATAAATTGTATCTTATAGGCCAAAAAATTATTTTCGTCAAATAAAAAATTTTTTATCTTGTACAATCAATTTAAATATAACTTATACGTAACTTATATTTCATACAATATTTTTTATTTTTGAATATTTTAAGAAAAAGTAATTTTTTATATCACTTTATTCAAATTTCAATAAAATGGAATTTTATAAATTTTAAATATACTTTATTATATATTAATAATAAAAATTTAGTTATACTCGGAAATACTACTGTTTAATAATAAGAATTTATTCTAATAATAGGATATGAAATATAAATATGAAATAAAGAAATAATAAAAATATTCAGGTCCCAAAAGTGAGGTCCACCGGTTCTCAAGGAAGATGTGCACGAAGTCGTAGGTGAAACCGATGCACTTTGCGCATTTTCCAGTTATAAAAGAGGAGGCTGTAGCGGAGATGACAGTAGCGGTACGTGGGAGATGATAATGAGAGTTCAGCTGTTGGAGGCTCCGGAGATAGTTTTTACAGAACGTCGGCGTTTCTTTTGGAGAGAAAAGGTCTACACCGGGGACCATAACTACAAGAGCCTGCGACAATGTCGGCATTGCTTCAGGCGGAGTGCCACCGGTAGCATGTCTTGGTTGCCCTAGGAAAGCGTTGCTGAAGACGATGGTAGCAGTAGCGAGCAGCTACTGAAGACTTCGGCGTTAGCGTTCATGCCTGGAAAGTGAAATCAGGATTGGAAATAATACTCTGGACGAAGCTACAACGATAGCATCACCTTAACTTTTCGCATAACCTGGTCCAGACGTATCTACTTCGGGGGCGAAGAATGAAATCTAGGGAAGGGAGAGCTCCACGTCGGTTTCTTCGTAGATAAGAAATTTCTTGTTCCTTGATTGTTAAATTTTGTGTGTTATATGCACCTCCTTTATCTTCAGTCGGCACGATAACTCAAGGTACACAGGTCCGAGGGAAAACCCTATCGGGAGTCAATCGACTTCTTCTCTACTCGGTGCTTGGACCCGACGAAGATTTCATTCGAGCGCGTGAAAATGCTCCAGATTTCTACTTTTTGACTCTGGAGTCAGGGGCGTGCCTTTACTGTGACGAAAAAAGGAGGGGATTGGACGTGCATTTCATCCGAATGAATAGCGTATGCCCATAAGACGTTATAAAAAAATATGTGTAGTTTGATTATGTAAACGGTAAAAAAAGAAACAATATAAATAAATATAAATACCTGGAGAAAGACGGTAAAATAATATTGAATTGATTTTCACCATAAATAAATCTAAAAATGTGTTAACATCGTATTTTATACATTTGTGATGAAAATACATGGACGAATAATGTTTTAAAATAATGATATCAATTAATTAAAAAACTAATTTAAAAAATTAATTTTTTAATGCACTATTAATAATAAATAATTTTTTTAATGAAATTTAGTACATTTTTTTGGTGGAAATTAATTGAAAATTGAATAAAAATATTTAGGAATTAAAATATTTGATTCATATTGTAAAAATGTGTAAAAATGATGGTACAAGATTCTCATAAAGATACTGCAATATTCCGTAATAAAATTTTTTTAGCATGAATAAGAACAGATGAAGTAGCTCTCTCTCTCTCTCTCTCTCTCTCTCAAACACACTCACTTTCTTGGATAGCAATTCGCTTTTTCAACTGTAAGTCAGTAGCATTCATTTAGCCAGTAGGTGAGTTGGAAGCCGTCTGCACTATTCCCTTATCTGCGTTCTCAGTTCTAGTTAACCATGCATCTCGTTGCATTCGTGGTTGCTGCTTACTACTGTTTAGCCGTTGCTTATGCTCACCATTACCATGTAAGATATTTTCTTATCCCAAAACTAAAAAAATTTTAAAAATAAAAACATAAAATATACATATCAGTTTTATTTTTCTTCAAATTATTAGTTGATTAAGACCCATTTAAATAAATAAATTAGTAGAGTATAAAATTATTTAATAAGAGCTAGTGCACAATTTTAACGAAATATGAATTTAACAAAATTGTTAAAACTACTTTATTGGTAATAAATAGCTTGTACTGAATGAAATATGCAAACTTTAAAAAAGCTTTAATACAGATAAAGTAAAATTTTCAATTTTCATTGTATTAAATTATCCGTGAAAAATGTATTTCTATCTATATAAATGATGTGCTTTTCAAATGAAATTATTCATTTATTAATTTTATTAAATATACATAGAAACTGCAATGATTATAATAAAATGAATAAATTAGTATTATAACATATACCTAATAAAGTTTTATTAAATTTAATCCTTTTAATATGTTGACGTAAGTTTTTTGACTAATAATATATGTTTAAATTAATGTCCACCATACAAAAAACTAATACAATATTTATTAGAATATATATAAACTTTATATAATTAGGCATGACATTAAAATATACATAATATTTGTTAATACAGTAATACTATCGTCGAAATTATAATTTAAACTAAATATTATTTTAAAAATTATTTTCAAAGTAATCGAAAATTTTATTAAATTATTTCGGGAAAATTTGCCATTCCTATAAATATGTTAAAGAAATAAAATTTAATATAAAAATTAATATAACGAACAATAATAAAACTTAATATAATTTTTAACGAATGATTATTATTAGAAATAAAGACTATAATATTATTCTTATAATTACATTTAAACAAATTTTTTCTTTTTTTAGAATATTAAATGTTAAAAATCATTTTACGGTATATTTAGTAATTTTCTTAACCATTTTATATAAAAACTATAACGTATTATATTTAAAAAATATTTCATTTTAATTTTGAAAAGATTTTAGTTCAATACCGAATTTTTATATAAATTAATTTGTTCTTCTTATCAGTATTATATTAAAAACTATATAAGTGGAAATATCCATTTTCTATACTTATAGCACTAGAAGATCAGCTTACATCAGGCTATCTTAAGCATTCGCAAAATTGCACATCATAAAGATTAAATTTCCTGCTGACAATATAAAAATCTATGAGTTACATTTATTATGCATTAAATAATATAATTTGATAAACAGCTATCTTAAAATCATATTTATAAACTAAATATATAGCGATGGAAATAAGAATTAAAATAATAAATGAAAATATAAATACAATAATACTATCTATAATTTATAAAAGATAAAATCCAATTTAGACCGTAAAGTTTTTTTCTTCTTGTCTTCTTCTTCTTATTATTATTACATTTTACTAAATAAAATATTGGTAAACAATATTTCTTAATTTCGATTTCTCCCTTACTATACTTATATAAATAAGTATTTAAAAGTAAGTAAACCTCACATCAATCATAATTAAATGTTACTGAGGTGAGTAATACTTTGTAAGAACGTTGTCTTAATAGCTAAAAAACAATATTAACCAGAAATTTTATATTCATAAATATTTTTATACTAAAATAAAGGTTATTTATTAAACATTTTCAATCTAAAAAGATTTTTATTTGTATTTTATTTGAATCAATATGATTTTTTTAAGAACTTCTATTCCATAATATATTATTAAATAGACAACATATTTAAAAAATAATAATTTTATAATGATTATATTTTTTATTTCTCTTTAAAAAACTATTTCTTTATTTTTTTTTTAGAACTTAAGTAATCTCGATAGAAATTGCATGCCCGTATTGTTATTATGAAATATAATTTTATTCTAATAAAGTAATACTAGTATTTTGTTACTACTAAAACAAAATAATAGTTTTAAGTTGGAATAAAAAGAAAATATTTTAATTTAAGTTTTGAATTAAAATAAAATTTCAGGAAAAAACGCGATTTGATCGTTCAATAAAAAATGAAATAGATAATGTTACAAGCGAATATCTTCTAAAATTCAAGAAGCCAAGAATTTTTTCGGATTTTCAAACGGTATTTGACAATATGGAATTAAATTTTTTATTATTATGAAATTATAAAATATTTGATGAAAACTTTTTTATCTTATTAGCACACTAAAGCTTATAAACTTGAAAAGGATAAATTGTGTTATCTAGAAATATTAGCCAATTATGATAAATATCTTATTGCAGCTGGTTATTTAACGAAAACTGAGGTAATGTATTTATTAATCTTTATATTTATTAGTTAATGTAGAAAATTAGTTAACGTATTAGTTCATGTATTAGGTAATCTCTATATATCAAGGTTGCGTATAATATATAAGAAAATATAAACGAAGCAACTAGTAAGAAATCGCTATAAAAACAATTAAAAAAAATAAAATTAAAGAAACATTTTAATTAATGATTATATAATCCTATATTAGTATTACATCAACCTTTTATGTAAATTATTTATTCTTATAGCCGTGGATAATAGCTGGAGACAGAATCATTAATTTCTGTAAGGGTATGAAAATAATTCTAATACAGAAAATTCGACCTGTTCTTAAATATAATAGAAATTATTATTATAATGAATTTTTAAATGACGATAAAGAAATTTCTTGGAAACGTACAGATAAAAAAAAGAATGCTCGAATTATTCGAACTACACAAGAAATCTTTCATGACAAAATTCATACAAGGCATTTTCATAAAAAACGGCAGACATTACCTTTAGGAGCATTTCATGGACAAACGCAATCTCACTACGTAAATTTTGGTACCAATTCCCAGAGTGAGGGAAAAGCAGAAGCTCAAGCAACTCAGCAATCTTCAAGAGCTGTTGTTACAAGTATTTTTTTATTCATTAGATTCTATAGATTATAGAAATTTTATTATTAAAGTATTTTATTAAGGAAATATTACTAAATAATAACTTATTAATAATGTTTTCCTATTAAAATACTTATATACCCAATTAACCTGTACGAAAAAAATAAAAGCAATCCAAAATGATAAACATTTTTTTTTCATAAATTATTTTTAATTATATCTTTGTATTTCTGGTTAATTGAATACTAGAACTTTAACGCAGAAGTCTCGGGAAAAGAAATATGTTCATAATCTATTGTCGATAACCGAAAAAATAAGAGAATTTGCTTCAGCCTTTATTTAGTACATGGCCCCCTAATCTCCCCTTTTCTAATCAATTTTTGGTGTATGTATTAGTTTCTACTATAATTACAAAAAGATTATTTGAAAACTTTATCTCGAATAGACTGCATCTATTTGATTTCTACTATACCGATCGATATAATATTGATAATGTGCGTAATAGATATTTATTTTTAGACTTTACTTTCCAGATTGCAGCTATTGCAGCTCATGCTCTATAGGCGTCCACGTGAGACGAAAATCAAATTATATTACTTTATGTATTTTTCATTTTCTTAAAACATGTACATTCAACTCTCTGCTTATTCGCACACACCTTCATCGCCTCTAATCAGATTTCTATTATATTTATATTTATATTTTGGATGTGACGCCGTTACTACCAATTAAACCTTCATAGTCTTTTTAATGTAGATAAAAATATGCTATAAATTACATGAATAACATTATTTATAATAAATTATGAAAATTAATATGACGCTAAGATGTAATTGTCTGCCACAGAAGCCTTAAAATAAATATATTTTAGCTGGATATTTATTTTTTCATACACCACTGTATTTCACTAAATTTTTATAGTTTTTATCGTGAGTAACAAAATCTAAACTAAATCTATACAGGTGGAAGTGGTGGAATGGGTCAAGCTCAAAGTATATCATCTGGTTCTGGTACATGCAACGATTGCTCAAAATATAATAATTTAGGTAATTTATCAGAAAACTCTAACTGTAATATAGTTAAACGTTATTAACATTAAAATTTTAATTATAGTTTGTTTAATTTAATTGTTCATATTTGACAAATTAAAAAAACAATTATATTTAAAATAAAAACTATTTAAATTTTAGTATTTTTTCGTAAACATGATATTTTCCCGTCATAAGTACCACGAATTTGTCAAATCAATTAGAAGCATAAGTAAAACAAATTTTTAATCAATTACATCTTTAATATAAAGAAAAAATATGATAATAAATTTATATAAATACGTAATATATAGATATGAACTCATCTGGCATAAATTCTGTAATGCCCATAATTAATAATACGAGGTCTGAAACAGCAATGCATCCTATCAATATCCAGTCAGAAATAATCCCATCAACATTTAAAATTCTAAATTCACGTCTGCCTAGTGAAATAAATCGTGAAGATTTTATGATTAAAAGCCAAAATCGTACACTAAACATAAAAAATAAAGAAAGTCAATTTCAAGCTAAAACACCTAATAAAGAAGTAGTTAAAGACACAGGTATGTATTTCATAAAAATTAGAATTATTATTATCAAGTGTAGTTTCTCCATTAAGTTTACAAACGTTTGCAAATACATCATATTTCTCAGATACTAAAACAACAAGCAATATTTACCCATCTTATAGTTCATCATATTTACCAAATCAAAAAATTTCTAATTATGGATCTCAAAAATATGATGAAACAAGTTTGGAACAAAATATTCACAAACCAAATGTATCAGTAACTGAAGTAGGAAGAATGAATATTCTTGGAATTCCTCCAATAATACAAGTAATAAGCGACCAAAATCTAGACGTTCAAACATCAAAAAAAATCATTTATCCACTTCAGGCTATAATATTAGGAATTCAAATACCAGATAGAAATATATATCTTAAAGATAACGAGAAGATTGAAAAAATTTTACAAGATATAAAAACAAGTAGTGAAAACTTACATCCTTTTAATACAAAATCAACAGGACAGAATCCGCGTCAATCAAGAATACAATCGCAAGAAAATAATACCCTAAGTAGTCAAATACAAGAAAATAATGAATATCAGCATAATCCTCAAAATTTAGAAAATACAGCCAATCGAAACTTTGCTCCTCATCCATTAGATATGAATATCCATTCAACAAAAACACAAATGCCGAAAGACCATGCGCTATACACTCAAACTATAAATCAAAATACATATAGTCCTCGGACACATATATTTTTGAATGATACTCAAAAACATAGAATATTAGAAGAAACAATATGTCGACCAGATTCAGAAAACGTAGAGAAAAATACACGTAAAAATAAAATACTTGAAGAAACTTCGTTTTCTCAATTTGCAAAAGCAATGCATGATGACGCACGAAAATCTCCTCTTTTAGAAAATAATACGTATTTATTTAATACACAAACAGTAAAAGACAGCACTTCAGTTACACAAATTCCACAACTATCTTTATATTCATCTCAAAATCCGTTAGCAACAGCTAATGTGTCGGAAACGCAATTACCAGGTAAAATCGTATATTTATCAAATACAAAAACGAAACCGAATAACGATGCGAGTAATCAGATTCGAGATCAAATTAATCGTCTGTCAAATGTTGAAATAGGAGGAGGAAAACATTTTTATCTTCCAGGGTCACATATTATAACTGAAGATAGCTCATTGGTAAAAATACCACAAACATTCTTATATGCCCCAAATATTAATTCAATAAACATAAATAAGACACTAAAAAATATTTTATTAGAAAAACCGGTATTTTTATCAAATGCTCATTTTATTGATAGTGGTAAATCTGACAGTTCAGTATTGTATCCTATAAAAACACAAATAAAAGGTAACAACACTTTACGTTTTCAAAGACCAGAAGAAAATCCGAATTTTCAATCGAACAAAGTAGTGCAAACTGATATCCCATGGATTCCTAAGTTACAAGAAAATGTTTACTTACCAAGCCCTCAAATTATATCAAATCAGAATTCGAGAGTTTCAAATTTAGACCAAAAGTTATATTTGCCAGAAACACAACCCAAAGGTATTTCTGGGTCAGAAATTTTAAAAGAAAAAGCATTTCTAATGAATACACAAAATATAGAAGATCCAATTTCAAAAGCTGATACATCCGAAGAAAATATATATTTATTAGATAAACCGCTTACCGGAGGAATTCCATTAGAAAATAAATATCACTTTGTAAAAATTCATCCATCAGGTATATAAAAAAAATAACATAGAAAAAACTCAATATTAATGACTATACACCAAATACAAATTATTAAAAAGTATATTCATCTTACAGGTTCATACACACAGAGTAGTATAAATTCTAACAATAACTCGGGTAATCAAAAAATAAATGCACCACAATTACAAATATTAGATGAAGTGAACACTTTAACAGGTAATTTTAGTTAAAGTTTCTGAAATTATAAAATATATTTAAGTTTTTAACTGTTAATATATACATATTCTTTTCGAAAACATTATAGTAAAATGTAAGAGCATTTACTTAGACTTTACTTAAATTTAATTAATTAATTATTTAATAATTAATTATTTATTTATATATTATAGCGTTTTTCGCTTACTTGCTGAAATTTTAATTCCTAGTTTCTTTTCTTTATAATATACGCAATTTACAATGAAGTATCGTATAATCGGTTTTCATGCAACCCGAAATATTCAGGCAGCCGTCCGTTATGTGGGTGTAAACACCCAGTAGTCCGCAACGTCTTGTAGTCTATTTATATTCCGCGAGGAACTCAAACTCCTATGAATTAGCCGCTGGTTGCTGTAAACACCTTTCCAACGCAGATAATGTATCGAACATACCATAAAGTTTTTCCGATTAGTGATCATTTTAAACGCTTTTTTTACGGTGCGATCATAATCGCTGTGTTTATAATCAAACTTTTACAATACAGGGTTGCGATATGTCCTTGAACTCTAACTATATTTCCAAACAATCAGTAAACTTTTCGTTCCAAACCTTTAACTAAAATTAACTCTTCCTCTTATATAATTCTTTCGACTCGAGACCTTTCGTCATGATCCAAATTATTTACATTTTATTGCGGCGTAATCGTACTAATGGGTAGAATCCTTCCATGTTTTATTATTCTATTTATTTTTAAGGGTTATAAAAAGTTATAATTAATATAAATTTTTAAATAAACATAAAAATACAATAGATACATTTTTTTTAAAATATTAACGATTAATTATTTATATAATTTGTAATTAAAACATTTTTATATTAACAATTACCTTAATTATAATTTAATAAATGATTACATTAAATTATATTTATACATTCATATGCAAAATAATAATTTAGTTATTTATAACCTTAAAATATTAAAGATTAATTTTAGATGAGGAAATTAAGCTATTTTATTATTCAGATCTACAGAAGAACCATTAATTTATAAATATAAAGTTCATGAAATTTTATAATTTTTAATTTTAAATTTCAGGGAAAACTTTGCTAAGAAAAAAATTTTTTATTTTTAAAATATTAAATATATTTTAAAAGTATGCTTAACAGATAGATGTTAATTATAATATATGAATTTATAAACTATTATATATTATATAAAATATAATATAATTTATATAATCTATGTAGTAATAAGAAGTATTACTATATATCTCTTGAAACTCATGTTAATTTATCTATAACAATTTATAAAAATAATGTTTGATCTGAAAATAATATAACAATACATATAAGTAACAGTAAATAGACTCAACATTATATCAAATTCAATCATAAGTATTTTAAATAATAAAATATGTTCTGAATGAAATATTTTTCTAAAACATTTATAATTTTCATTTACAGGTAACTTAAATATTATATCAGGCATACCGTATACACCTATTATTCGAAGGGATATACCAGGAATAATGATTTCACCTAAACTACAACTTAGTCTACCTAGACAATTATATTTATATTATGTTTTATTAAATTATTTATACTTGGAATAAGTTTACTTTTACTTTATTCTGAATGAGTCGCAAATTAGTTATTTGATATAAACAATTTACAATTTTTTTAAAATTAGTCATGCGAATAAGAATATAATTTTTGGAAATATAAATATATATCTCATTTTTACAGGATTGCAGAAATTTTCAAATATGACAATTTCGGTTCGTAATCGAACCGATTCTATACTGGGATCAAAATTAGATATCCCGATCAACTCGGAAACTTTAAAAACTGAAAAACAAGAAATACTAAAAAGTGTACCAATGAATGTATATACTTCTGATATCGATAATGAATCGGATTCACAAGCTATAAGTTCAGTAAAACAAGGAAAAACAGGAACTATTGCAAGTGCAATAGCACAAGGAAAACGAGGAAATGGAAGAGCGAAATCACAAGTCAGCGGAATATATACTGGTAATGGATCTTTCTCTGCCCAAGCTGGTACTAGTGATGATACGAAAAATGCTCAAACACAGGTAGTATAATATTTGCAATTTTAAAAATTTATCAATAGGTATAAATATGGTATAAATAGGTGAGAGGTGGCAACGAAGGCGCACAGAGTAGTGCGCAAAGCAATAGCGGCCTCGGTAAAAGTGAAACTCATGTACAATTAAATCCAAACTCTGGAGCTACTTCCAGTAATGCTCAAACTAGTGGTTGGAATCACGGTTCAAATTCTCAGGTGGAAATTAATAGAAAAGGTGGTATAGCTGATGCTCAAGCAATTGGAGAAGGACAAACTTCAAGTCAAGCACAAATTGGATTTCAACCTTATATTAATCAAAATAAAAATCTCGAAGAGGAATTTGAAACGTCAATTGAAAGTGGTGGAATCGCTTCGGCTCAAAGCAGTATTTTCAGAGGACAATCACAATCTCAACTTCAAGGTTCTTTTCATTCAAGTATATCTTATTCAGGTGCTGCTCAATCTTCATCTGGTTCAGGTTCCGAACCTTTACAGAAATCATTTAATATAACTAACTCTGATTTAAATCTATTTAAACCCTTTGAATTAGAAGATACTAAGAAAATAGAAAAAGCAACTGTTGTTGCACCACAAGAGCAACTACAAACTTCCGGTACAAAGTCAAAGCAAACTGTTATTTCAATAACTTCAAACAAATATCCTAAGAATAAGCAAAGATTAGAACAATTACAACTTTATGATTTCGATAACGCTGAAGATATATATGAAGAATATGAAGACGAACATTTTGAAAACTCACAACCCATGCAACCTACTATCGAATTCGATGATAATAAACAAAAAATGCGTTTATTATTAAATAAAAATAGAAAACATGACAAAAATGAAAATATCCTATCAACAGGATATATGGCATTCAGAGATAAAAAAAATATGACATCTATATTTTCAAGAAAAATTACACAAAAAAATACGACAGCCCAAAGTAAGATCACCACTATTACAGAAAATGTAACTGCAATTTCAAAATCATTTCCTAATGCTACATTTCCAAATTTCAATCGCGTTGGTGGTATTTACTACAGAAGTTTGACAAATTCAAAAACTCAAAAAGAATCTGTTTTACCAAAAACAAATTTTTTTACAATTTCAAATGATGTAGTTGATAAAATAAAGGTACAAAATCTTACAAAAAAATACGAGCATAGATATTACACAAATTCCACCAACTGTGGATATTTTACTTTCTCCTGTAATATTGTATATGGATCTAATGGTCGACGTAAGATTTGTAAACCAAAAATGACTACATATACTGACGAAACATCCAAATGTTGACCTTTAATATTTTACAAAATGAATGTAATATAATTTCATCATTCTTAGTTTATAAAAATCATGAATCATTTTTCTTTTAATTATTGGAATTAGATTTAAAAAATGTCACATCAAAACTTCAATAAATTAATTTTAATAAGGAAAAATTATAATATTAAAAAATAAAGTTTTATGAAAATAATTTTATTATGTAATATGTATTCCTTTTTATAATACAAAAACAATTTGTATTTTAAAACAAAAAACATATTTATTTATTATTTACAATAAAAAATAATAATTTCTTAAGTTTTCTTTCTTAGTGGATTAATATTGAAATTATTAAAATAAATTTTGTATGCAGCCTTAATTTCATTATTTAAATAAAAATTGTTCTCTTATCTTATAAAATATTATCATTTTATTCAAACCGAATTAAAATAAAATATTAAAATTTATAAATTTAAAAACAATATAATAATATATAAAATAAAATGATACAAAAATTTTCATTCCATTATATATTATTTATATAAAAATATGTTTTTCATTAATTTTTTAATAAAACTATAAGAATAAATTACGTGTGTGTTTATATTTATTTATTTATCCAAATTTCATACATATATATATGTGTGTATATATATATATATATATATATATATATATAACAACAGAAGTCTAAAAATAATATAGAAGATATATTTTATAGGAAACTTGTAATAATTCTACTTCTTTCCGGATCTAAATAACTTTAAGTGGAGATTTATAATGGAAAGCGATCAGATATTATAAATGAATATTTTGGTTTCAGTATAAACCTAAATAAATTTTTATTTAATATTTTTATTTTTATTTAATGGTTTTATACAATGAATTTTATGAATACATATAATTTTTGTAGTTACTTTTTATAATGATATTTTTTACAATCTATTATATTTAGTACTAGAACTCTTATTAATAAAAATTTTCAGAAATCTTGAAAATGTTTTGTCATAATTTCTATTTTTTTTTTTTACAAATTCCTTCTATACCTTATACCTCACTTTCCAATAATAAAATCCAGAGCTTAAAAAATGTTTATGATTGCTTCTTTTTCTAGGGCTTTTCTACAATTCGCACTTCACTTTATTTAAAATATTTATATTCAACATTAATTTTATGTTATTTATAGAATAATAGACGCCGACATTTATTTTAACCATTAAACTACCAATATTTTTTCTTTTATATACTGTGTTGCAAATTTTATAAATTATTTTATTTTAATTATATACGATCAGCCCAAAATCTAAGAATTTCTCTATATTATCCAACATATTCAAGACAGATAACAACAAGCTACAGACAAATCAAATAAAGAAATCAAAATAAATGTATTTTATGAGGAAAATTAAATTGAATTAATACTTTACAGGCTTTTTTTATGTTTAACGAAAACTTTAAAAAGAAGAAAATTAAATATTAAATTAAATAATTAAATTATTAGTTATTAAAACAAAAGAAAATAATATGAAATTAGTTAATGGTTTTTTAATTAAATTATGTGGAAAAAATGTAGCTGTTATTTGACACTTTTATTGTAATTTTACTAGTATTTAACTGGTATGTTTAAAAAATATGCATAGTTAGGCCTTATCTATTTTTTTACATAACATAAAATAAAACCTTACATATTTCATAGTGTTATCAATTTATTTAACAAAGTTAATTCAATTATAGAGAAAAAATTTATTATTAACACTACTTAAAAAAGTTGAAAAAGGAATTTTTATTCAGTACTAAAAAAATATTTACTATTTTGATTTAATAACTTGACATACTAGAAAATTATACAATCCAGTTAAACATTTATCATTGTTGTCTGGTATTAATAAATTTTAATTGATTTCATTAAAACTTTACTCTTCTAACAATTTTTCTGCTTGCAAAATAATATATTTCTAAATAAGTTTTATTTAAATTATTGTCGCTATTTATACAATATTTGTATAATTCAAATTTTGTAGAATTTGTAATTTAACATAAATTAACAGACATAAATGATATAAAAATAAAAGTTCTTTATGTTCATAATTTTTTGTAACTTTACGAAAAATAGTTTTAAATAAAAATTTTTTATTCTAGCAAATGCAAAAATTTAGATTTTCACAGATTCACATGAGCACTGTAAGTATAGTGTGGATAGCATCCCCTCTGCAAAATATATAATATTATAATATTTATATTAAATATTATAATTGTTTTCGGTTTTTCTACTTATTTACATTACAATTTCATTCTTAAGTTTCTCTACTAATCTTGGATATAAATTTTATGCTGACACAATACTTTTACTTTTTACAATTTATAATAATAAACCTTATATTTAAAATAAAGTTATATTAAATTTGCTGGACTAAAATTATTAAAGATACCAGACAAAGATGTTATTCTTATATTAATTTAAATGAAACATAATAGAAACCAATCCTCACAGGCAAACATCTTTGTCTGTCTTCCTATTTAACAAATTTATCTAATCTATTATTCTCAGTGAATGGTTCTACCTATCACTGGGTTCGTATTCAGTAGGATTGTTTACCCTCACACAGCAATCCCGAACCCGATGCGCAAGACAAATTTGTAAGCAACAATTCTTTTATTTCGCGAAAACACTTGTATACTAAAAGTGCTGAAATACATACATTGGGAAGCAAAGTCATATCTTACTCGAAGATGCGTATACAGACTGACAACATTAGGAAATATGTCAAACACGAGGTGCATAACAAACGTGTAAGAAGCAATGCTGCTATGGCGCGAAAGTACATGTGCAGTGACAGCGTCGAAGCACGTGCACTCTAAATAATACCGAATCTACGTGAAGTTACGTATAGACTGACTAATACCGAAAACAAAATCGACACGCACATATAAGCGAGAACGCTGCCACATCACATGTAACTAACAGGAAGAAATAAAGTTATTAATCTATTTGTAATAGTTCGACCATTCGATTTCTTATAGATCCTCTTCGTCCGTATCCCCTTCCGTTGAGCTGCCTGGAAAAAGGTAACGTTAAAATGTTACTCATTGATCTGCAGGCTTTCCTAAATTTGTTCTAGTAACCAAAGATCAAAATGATCCCGTACTATCAACTAGGCACCGAATTGTAAAATATTATACGATTGTGTATTCGTTTTCAAAATTTTCTCATGTATAAGTACTGCACAGATTAATTAAGAAATACGTTTTATCATTTATTACCATAGCTACCTTGATAGCTATGGGAAGAAAAATAATAATCCATAATATATAAAATAAGTATAGTTTATAAAAAGTCGATTGAGGCCTTATGCTTTCATACATTTGATCGCAATTCGTATTAGTCACCCCTTATATATTCATAGTGAGTTTACATGTGCTACAAATGTAATTTTTCACTTGATAAAAATCGGTTTCTAAACTGTTCTCTCTAAAAGCTGAAAATTAAAAAAATATTTTATATTATATATGAGCCTTTTGAAGCTATTATGTCGGATGGATGGCATGGAAAGGTTTGAGTTGATAAATGCAAAGACACACAGGTAATAAAACTATATCCGATTATTTAGCGCATATGATAATGATTTATTTCAGAGATCTGGACGAAATAAATTTACCAATACCAACACAATATTCTTAAGATAGACATTTTTATCCGCGCAGATCCCTACGAGTTGTTTATGGGAAATATTTATATATATGTCATTAACCGTTACGAAAAATCATAAGATATACACGGCGTTATCGGCCATCAATATATCGTAATACGTTATAGTAGATTTTATCTAAGTAATTGAAGAAAAACATTTTGCTCGTAGATGTCAGCTATTAATTTAGATAGTTAACATAGATTAAATATTTTCTGTTTAGTATATATTTGATTTTATATTTTACTCTCTTTTATTTTCTTTTTCACAATATTAAAATATTATTCGATATAGTAAAATAAGTCGTCTATCTTCAGTTTAATGTATAAAATTTGCAATACTTCTTATAAATATATACCGTAAAAATTTACTTTTGTATTTGCTTACTAAGAGTATCTACATAGTTGAAGATGAAAAATATAGTAAATATTAAATAAAATATTAGTACCTTTTTTAAAACATGTACGAATTTTTGTACATATAATAGAACTTATAATAGAATTACTTATAATAGAAAAATTTACAATATGTTAAAAGTTATAACTATTAAATGCAACTTTATAAATAAATTTTCTATTGATACTAAAAAAATGTATAATTTGAAAAATTATAAATTGTTACTATTGATAAATAATATAAATTCCAAAATGTAAGGTGTAGAAATTATTCATAAAATGTAGTATTTATATTTTTTGTTGTTGCAATAACTATACATTGTATAATTATATTCATTAAAAAATTAATTACTTTACTAAAGTAATATAATGAACTTTCTTGTAGGAATGATAATTTTTTTTTGTTTTTGTTTTACGTATTAAGTATAAATAATAATATTAAGTATTATTTCTTTTTATACAGTTTTATATAATTACGAATATTTTTTACAATCTTATAAATGTTTTTTACTTAAAGGGAAAACAATTTTTCTTTATTTTGTATTATATATTTATTTTCTTATATTCATCGCCATCGATAGTTATATAACCTATCGATGTTTAGTATCGATAATTATCTATAATAAAAATAAAAATTAAATAAACTAAATAAAAAAATTATTATATTTTTTATATTGTTAATATTTTATAAATTTCTTCAAATATATATATATATATATATATATATTATTATATATCTTTGATTTTTAAAGGAATATTTGAAATTAATTATTGACATATAATACGATTATTGATTTATAGTTTAAAAAACAAGAATATAATAGATACGGATAAAGTGATATTTTTTTCTATATTTTTTATTCTAATAAATTTTGAATTGATTTAATATAAATAGATTTCTATAAGTATTCGATTTTTTCAATTAAACATTTTTGTTTATTTATATTTTCAATAATTTTAAAGTAAAAATTAAATTATTTGCTTATTTATAAATTAGTATTATACATTTTTTAGTTATAAATGAAAATATTTTAGTTTAGAATATTTGATTATTTGCATAACTGATCTTTCATTGTAATAATCATATATTTATAAAATTAATGTCTATAAAATTATATCATTATTATTATTGTTGGAAATATATCTAAAAATTTATCATATTTATATTTAATAACATAAAAAAGATCTAGTTTTAACCTGCTTGTGTTCTGTTCAGACTGCACGTGACGAAATTCAAATTGTTCGTTGAGATAATCATTAGTCTTCTGTAGTCTTTGTGCGGTGGTTTTGACTGCATTCAGTTCATCTTGCGTTATAGTTAGCTCTTTTTTAAGTTCTTCAACCTTTACCTTTATCCTTTTTACCTCAGTTTCATATTGTTCGGAACGTCCAATTGCATGAGATAATTCAGTTGTTTTTTCTATAAGTATTTTCTGGAGCTTGGACAACGAATACTTAAAATCAGAAATTTCTTTATTTTTTTCGATAAGCTCGAGATACACCTGCTTTGAATCAATATTATAGTTAGATATAGGGTGTGAACCGCGAGATTCCACTCTATCTTGTCCGTGTAACTCATTTGTTAATTGTTTATTTTCTCGTTCAAACAAGATTTTTTCTGTCTCAAGTCGTTCACGCTCGTCCCATTCATCTGCTTGAAATCTCTGCAGTTATATAATTTAACAAATACTAGTTTAGATTTTTAGAAAGTATTAACGTACTAAGTCAAATTAATTATATTCATTTTATTAATTCTACTTTTAATTTTAGTCATCACAATAATAAACTAGAACTCAATGTATTCAATAACCAATAATCGACTTTAATTCAAAAAATAGATTCAAGTTTTTTATACGAGAATGGAAATAATTTTTATTGGACCGTAAATACTAAATATTAAAACAGTTAATTTATTAAGAAAAAATATAATGTATTCAATTGTACATACAGCTAAATTGCGAATAAAAGCTTAATAATGATTTTTAAACAAAATAAACTAGTAAGAAACTAGAATTGACAAGCAAAAAAATTATTATAGGTCTGCATCTCATAAATACTCGATTCGATTACTGCTTATATAAAACAAAAAATTACTAATATAAATCTTTACGTATCCAAACTCAAGACTCTTTAATATTTAACTGAATCTCATTACCAATCTATTATATTGCTTATTAATATTTTTATGTTTATTATTTTATTACATATCACGTAGAATAATATAAAATATTTTATAAAGAAGGATATTAAACTATTAAAAAATTTTTGTTAGATTTGTTAGTTAGCAAGATATGTAAAATAAAGAAATAAGGCGATATTATTTAGCCTATAAAAATTATACATTGCTAAACAGATATTAAATACCTTCGAAAAACAAAAAAAAACAAAAAACAAAAAACAGATACATCGAAAAAAAGAAAATTTCACGGGAAATTTGCAATGAATGAATAGTCTTTTGTTTACCCGAGCTTCCAAGAAAACAGTATATTTATGTAATTTAAATTTAAATCCTGCAGGATTTTTACAAAATAACGGCAACGACGAACACTGTAAACATTTTAAATATCTAACAACGTCACAATCCCCGAAATTGTAAATCGAGCTTTAATAAAGAAATCATCAGCACAATCAGTTTATTTATTTATTTATTAAATCTGAGATATACACGTAAAAATACGTGTATATTTTTTAGTAGTGAGTTCGCGAAAAAGATGAACATCTAAAGTATATTCATACGCTTCAATATAATCATTACAATATTTACCAAAATAGAAAATATTGTAAATAAAATTTTTATTGAAAGAAATGTTTTCATTAAAAAACGATCCAGACGTTTTCGAGAATTTACGTTTGACCTAAATTACTCCAAGTCAAAATATATTTTAAAAAAAGCGAATGTATTATTTATTTAATCATTAAATAATACTAATAATTAGAAGAGCTTGTCTTCAATCGTAAAACTAACGAAATATATTTAAAATTTCGCGAATAAAATTAAAAATTTTTATCCGCATAAAAGTTTAATTAATATTAAATGATCCTTCATTCGTTAAATTTCACACAATCATAATTTAATCAAAATTTATGGTTTCTGCGATGTATTGGAGAGTATGTACTAATAAAATCTACTTTAAATTGAAAGTACTGTGCAAAGTTACAAAAATTTATGTATCTATAAATTTCACGATTATACTTGATATGAATTTAGTAAAAAATTTTTTATGACAAATAAGGTTTAAAAATATCAGATTAATTACAGATACCGACCTTTTAAGGTCAATCCTGATAATTATTGATCAAGAGGGCAATTGTTTGTAGAATAAATCAATGGCGAAATATAGATAAATAGATTAAATGGACTAAAATTAATTAAAAAATATTAGTCTGCAAACAAATTGAGTTGAGTACATTAACAAAATTAAAATCAAGTATAATGTTTCTCTTTTAATTAATATTTATCAACCATAATAGTTCAAACAAAAATAATTTCCTTCGCTAACTATTATAGAAATTTTCATTAATAAATCAACAAAGATTTTTCAGAGTCGGTGATGGATTACAAAAATACAGCTGCTTTATTTTTATTTTTCAATATTACCAAAAAATTTTAATATAAAATTTTATATAATAAAAAAAATTAAAAATAGTACGTATAGTTATACGAACAATATTCTATGTTTTGCAAAAAATATGAATCTATTTCTAGCAAGAAAATTGTAAAGTAATATTCTTAATGAATATGAAAATTTTTATTAAAATAATGCAACAAATTTCTACGGAGCGAGCACAAAAGTAAAAGTACTAAAGAAGTAAGTTAGAATAAATTCGCATAATGAAAATATTAGTAAATATTTTAGTAATTTTTGAAAAACAAATTATTGCTATATTTTCATTTCAACTAATTATGAGAGATAGCCTAATAACTTTATATTAACACTTTGTTCATACGATTGGTAATTCCCTAATTACTTATGAACAATGATTAATTTATGTAATTAAAAAGCAGTTTTCAATTTAAGCTGGATTATAATGAATTCTCGAATCAAAAATATCTCAAAGATTTCTTTCATTCTTACTTCCTTATAAAATATTTGATTATTATTCTGCTAGATCATACAAAAGTATTTGTCAATGTAATAGCATAAACACGTGATAACTTTTGAAAATGATAGTAAAAAAGAAAAAATCAATGCAACACAAATTTTCCATACAATTTCTGAATTTTTATTTTATAATGTGCAGAAACAGTGTCTATAATTATATAAACATATATACCAGATTTATTATTAAAAAAACATTGAAAAAAAATTTATTATTTTTATTAAGTTTAATTTGGAATATATAAAATAAAAAATAAATCAATTGTCATCATTATAATTAGATAATGAATAAAAATTAATTTAAAAATAAAACAGAAAATTTAAATTACTTAAAAAATTAAGCACATTATTACTTATAATCTTTATTTATTCAATTTAACTAAATTCTAAGTAACTGATGGAGATCATTTATTTTGCTTACCAATTTGAAGAATTTTTCTATCTAATAATTATTATAAATATTGTTTTCTAAGTAGCTATATAAAACTTAATTTAAAAACATCTTACTTCAATTTGAAGTTCTGCAAAATGACAGTCCCTGCCTTCTCTATTATTACCATCATTAATTAAATCAGACTGTGTAGGACTCAGTTCACCATCAAAATAAAACTTTATTTCTAGTAGTTTTTTCATTTCATTTGCTCGAATGTCTTGCAATTCCTCACATCTAACTTTTAACTGAATTATCTCATTTCTTAATTTCTCTATTCCTAAATGTAATGAAGACTTTTCTCTAAAATGGTTTATAATTTGTAATATTATTTTTATCAATACTATTAGTATTATAAATTATTTATTTATAAATGAAAAGATTTTAGTTTAGAATACTTAAGTATTTGTTAAACTGATCTTGCATCGGAATATCTCGTGATATTTAAAACAGATGTACATAATATTATAGATGTAATATTTTTAAAATATATTCAAAATTATGTATTTTTTAAAATATTTATATAAATAGTGATGTGTAATTAAAAATATCCTTCAAAAATAGTTTCATAACAAAAATTATAAAAACTTATTTTTAAAGATGATTGAAAACTATCTAGACAAATGCTAAATCTCAAACCTACTCTCTTTCAATAATCACAGTTTTATTAGCTTCTTCAAGTTTCAGATTAAGAATTAGTATTTTCTGCATAAGAATTTCTTCATTTATCAATCTGATTTGGGAGTGTTGTTTATTTGAAACGTCTGTAACTATTTCTACTTCTGATTTTAATAAAGATTGATGCTTTTCACTATGGCATTTTTCATGATCCATACTATCTTTAGATGGAATACTATGTTTGATATAGTCTTTATCTGACAACACATTTAATAGATCTCCCATTTTGGTATCACCGTCGGAAAGCAAACCAAGAATCTTCTCTATCTTCTTTCTTAGCTGGGCATTTTCTGTTTCAAGTTCTTGATTCTCATTCTTGTGTATATTTAAATCCTTCATAGTAGTTTCCAATTTAGCTTTCAGAAACTTTGCTTCTTTCTTAGCATTATTTCTCTCATCCCGTACTTCACACCACTTCTCTCTCCAGTTTGTAGTACAATCAGACCACCATCGCATAGTCTTTTCCATTTGACTAGCCCTTGCTTTGGCTTCTTCAAGCTCTCTATGCATTATTGTCTGTAGCAAGATTAAATATTTTGTTCAAATTAATTAAAATAGAAAAAAAAATGTAAAACAAAACTAAATTCGGCTTACAATAAAAAACTATATTAAAAATTTGATCAATAAAATAAAACTAACTAATAATATAATAATTTATAATAACTTAGTAACATAAATCATCATTCATAACATATTTTTTCTACATTCTACACAAGTATATTATAATTGAAAGTACATAAATAAATAACTTTTAATTAAAAGATTTTATGTAAAAAATAAAATGTTGGAAAATAAAAATTTTGATTATTTATGCTTTAATCGCAAATTCTATATAGTATGTCAATTTTTTCTTGAAAACTACTCAAAAACTAATATTAATAATAAAATTAGTAATAAAAATAATACAACTAAATCATTATTGTTAATATACTTATAATTCTGTATAAATACAAAAACAAAATTTAAATTAATGCATGATTTAAAAAGATTAAAAATGCTTGAATCAATTATAAGAAATAATATAATCATTGTTATAAAAAATTAGTGTAATTATAATTATATGTTTTACTATAAAATAAAATTTATATTAAATATTTATATTAATAAAATAATATTAACAAATTTATATTATTTATAATAACCGGTATTAAAAAAAGTATAATGTTTAATATATATATATAAGATTTAAAAGAATATAATTCTGTTATTCAGTATAAAAAAATATTTTTAATAAATAATTTGTACAGAAAATTGCTTAACCTCTTTACTTTCCCTCCCAATATCGACATAGTGAGGTGATTCTGGTAGATCAGATTCGAACACTTTTAAGTGCATTCGAGGTGAAGTTCTACTGGTTGATGATTGTGCCATAATAAAATAAACTAACTACAAAATACATTATTGAAAATTACTAATTGTTTCTTCTTTTATCTATTCCAAATAATAAAAGTCTATATAACTTTATTTTATAATAATAATAATTATTATTAAGGCCTTACGTTTATAACTGTTTATTTATTACATTTCAATACATAATTGAAACTTTTGATTCCATAAATGCTAAACCATATAAATAATTTTAATTCATGTTTGTGTAGATAACGAAATGTGAATTACATTTCCTTTACCATTCAACATTTCGATAATTATTAAACCAAATTATCAATCGATCCGAAGAGCAAACGAATTTTTTTAAAGAAAAGTTTATAGTTTATGTAAACTATAAACAATTTATCTTAAAAATAAAAAATAAAATATATTATATTGACAAAATAAATTATTATAAATAAATTTTTATCTTGTGAAAATAATACTAACCTTTATAAGAAAGTAGTAAAGATGAGCTATGTAAACAAACTAAACTTTCAGTTTTTACAAATTAAAAGGCATATGTTAAAAATAGATGTTTGGAAGTAATATTTTATTTTATTCTTGTTATTAAATGATATTTATAATAAAATTATAAAAAATATATAAAGTTAAAAATGTATTGACTATTGATTTGCAAATTCTACAATAAACAATTTTCTCAAGATTACTTTTAAACACATACATACAGAAACTCACGTTATTACAATATTCTATTAATTTTTTATTTATTTTACTTTTTATATTAGAATTTTATTATAAAAAATCATATTAATAAAACTTTTGCTTTGTATATAACATTTTATATGGTTTATATTTTTTTACTACAATTAAGCAAAATATATAAAAATAAATATTCGTTTTAACTATTCTTAATAATCCAATTATAAAATATTATTTCTACACTGAACCAAACACATATTAAAATAGTTGTCTAGTTTTTTAAAAAAAATTGTTATATTTAATAATATATTGAATTATTATATAAGTATAAAATATATCTTATCATGTATTACATTAATAAGTTATAATAATTGTAGTACTTACACTATATATGGACACTAATTATAATTTAAAAATATATTATAAATTTTATTAATATTATATTTGTTATTGAAACTATAATGCATTAATAAAAAACGTCTCATAAAATTGTACTAAATTTTAATAATAAATTTCTACATCTAATGATGTTATAATATTCATATTACATGTATTGTAAAGGATTATAATTTCATAAAAATTGAGGGAGACGATAATTTGTTACGAGGATAATTAAAATAAATTAACGTAATTGATAACAAAGTTCGAAAGGAAAAGGGAAAGAAAAGAAAAGGAAAAAGGAGGAAAAATGCTAATGATGGCATGAAAACTCGGAACGAGATGGGCGACGATCAAAAACCACTAATGATTGCATTAGCTTAACGGGGACGCCTGCTTAGCAGAAGCCAATGATGGCGGTGCACTGTTGAGAATAATATGATCTCAAAACATAAAGAGGTGCATCCGTGATATTTTTCTTTACGGAAAACACGCTATTCAAAGGCGTTTTTTCCAATGTAGAAAAAAATAAGGATGGTACATCGATTTATGGGCTAAAAACATGATGATGTTTTTAAAATGTTTATGGACAATATCACAATGCATACGAAATGTAAAACAATTCCTTTGAACGAATTATCAAGCGGCAGTTTATATAAGAAAATTAACTAAATGTATCGAGACAAGGCCCCAGCACGAGAAATTTCAAAGAAACGGATTAACGAGTTAAAGCGGAGAGAGCGATGGCGATGACATCACCAATACGCGACGTATGACGAACTAAGCGTAAGAATGTAGGGAATTCGCGAGCTTAATCCGCAACCCATTTTTTCGAAAATTCTATAATCCGGCGAAACGATGTCGGGGCTTTTCGGCGCTGAAACTTCGACTCGTGGCACCTGTACGAAACGGCTATCGATGCCATTTCATTGTTCGACCGAACTTCTTCATAGAAAGCACGTTCAAAATAAACCCGCGGAAACAAAGTATTTTATTTAATTTTTGAATTGTAATTTACCTAAATAATACACATCGAATATCTTATTCAGAATAAATTCGCAAAAGCAAATAGATTGATTAACTATCCCCTTTACCGACACACTCGTTTGAAATATCAATTACATGTATAATAAAACATTTTTCAATGTAAATATATTACATTGTAATAAAAAAATAATATTTTTACTTAATTTATTAATAATTTGTAAGTTTTAATATATTAATTATATAGAGATTTTATATTTTCATAAATAATTTATATTCACGATAACAACTTAGTAAAATTAATGTTCAATTATTGTTTTAATAAGCCATGATGTATATTTTATTAATTAGAAAGTCAACAAATAATTTATCAAAAGTATTAATATTTAATATTTTTTATTGAATAAATCAAGCAAATTAATTTTTTTTTTAGTGAATTTATACAATAAATTTTATGTACTACAAATTTAGTTAAAAAATTATTAATTTATTATCATATATCTATTTTCAATAAACGTTAAATTGTATTAATTTATAAACCTACTTTAATATAAATTATCTTTATATTATAAATAACTACTAGAAATATTAATATGTTTTTAAAAGGGAAAAATTTTAAATAATTTTATTATGTATTACACTATCTTTTATATATATAGTATAATGAAGAGGGGGGGGGGTTATTACAATATACAAATGAAGAAAAACTAAGAGCAAATTGATAAACATGTCTTTAAATCTTATCTTATAGTTTTTTTCTATTTCATCTGTGAAATCATTTTAATCCCTGAGTCATACTTTTGAATGAACTATACATGAATACATTTTTTGACAGATGTGTGACATCATGCAGATGATGGCTGAATAAGATTTTGTGAGAGAATCTGGCAATGATGATCAAGACATTTAATAGTCTCTGATAGTTGAGCATTTTCTACATATAATTCTTTTGTCAGAAAATCAGCTTTTGTCAACTTTTCACTCTATAAAAGAATATTGGTATTATCAAAAATAAATATTATTTTTCAATTATATATAAGGGGCTATGAATTATTTTTTAGTTTTGAATCTATTTATAGTATAAGGATTCATTATTTATTTTATAAATAAGATTCTTATGGTTTTTTAAAATTACAATTTATAATTATATTTTAATCTTTAGAACGACATAATAAAATTATGAATAAAATATGTAAATATTATTTTTATAAGGATTTTGAGAGTATTCAAAATTTTTTATACTAAAGTAATTTAAATAAGTATGAGCATTCAATATAAATATAATAATTATTATGGTACAAATTTATTATGAGTATAATGCATTATTCTGTTTAATATAAATAAGCAATTAAAAATTTTATACCTGTTCTTTATTTAATTTTACTTGATTATTAAGCTTTTCATCAATACTCTTGATGACAAATCTCAAATCTGCTGTTTCTAAAAGATGTTGTTTCCAAATTCCTATATAACATTAAATATACAGAAATTACGAAATATTTATATAAATTTAGTCACATGTAAAATTTTATTTCCGATTAAAATAATACTTTATTTAATTTCAATATTCGAATATAAACAGTAGTTAATATTATATATTAAATAACATATAGAATATAATAGTTAAAATAATTCTTTACTTTGTAAGATTCGCTCATTATCTTTCTGCTGAGTTTGATAGAACATTTGAAGATACTCATGCTTTTGCTCCTGAATACATAGTTTGGTGCACAAATTAGACAGCATATGCTGATCTTCATTTCCTATTAGAGGATGTATATGACTTGTATATATAGTTTTAAGATTCTGTAGTTTTACAATTTCTTGTTTAAGTTTTTCTTTTTCTTTAATAAGACTATTATGCTTAAGATCCACATCTATATATTTTTTATAATAAAAATGATATTTATTTCTATCCTCATTTTTTTGTCTTTTTTGTTTTCCTTGATGTTGAATAATATCTTCATAACAATCGCAACTACTCTGCAGCAATAATTTATGGCACTATATAAGAAAAAATAATACAAATTAATATTTTATAAACAGTGAATTTATGAATTTACATATATTTCTAAAATTTATTTATTAAATAAACTTAGAAGAATGATATAATAGATACATTGAACGTAATGGATAAATATTTCAAAAATATCTAAATAAATATCTAAACAATATAAAAATCATAAAAACTATTTATTTACTTTACAAAATATATATTATTGATGTTTTTATACTCGTCAGTCTAAAACATGTACATATATTGATTAATAAAACCATTTTTTTTTGTTAATAGTAATAATATTTATTGTGTAATAAAAGAAAAGAAACTTTAAAAATTGTTCTAACTAAAAAATTCACCTTTTCAAGGTAAAAATGTACAAATAAAATAAATCAATATTTATTGATTTTAAATGGTTTGGTGTAATTATTGGCTTAGTGTAATTATTTTTGAAATTGTAAAATTAAATTTTACATTTACTATTATAATTTAAATAATTAAAACTTGTTTTAAAAAAATTATATATTTTTTTATAAACTTGACTTAATAAAACTATCAAAAATTAAGAAAAAAATATTCATATATTATTATGTAACAGCGTCATGATATTTTACCTTTGAACAATAATGTGTTGAACTTAATCTTATTTCTTTAATCAAAGATGAATCATTCATATTAGAGTTGGCAGATTTTGTAATATTTTTCAAATATGAACCTATTTTTTTATCAGGAAATTGTACCGAGAAGTCGACGATTGATAAGGATTTCTCTTTGCATAATTTCTGATTCAGTTGCTCGATTTCTTTGTCTCTTTTAATAAGTTCATTTTTGGCGTCAGTGCGCCAACGTTCAAACTCCTCCTCGAGATCCTGATATTGTTGCTCAAGATTAATTCGCTCTTCAATAGGCGATAATCTACCTTCATGGGACTTATTGCATCCACTAAACTGTTCCTCATATTCAGACATTTTCGATATCAATTCAAGCAATTTTTCGTCATTTATCTTTTGTTCTTGTTCAAAAATCTGACGTTCCTCTTCAAGTTTTGCAGTCCAATAGTCCTCACATTGCTCATATTCAGCTTTTAACAACTCCAAACTTTTTTCAAGATCACTGCATCTATTTGTATTTTTTTTTTAATTACATACTTTTTAAAATAAATTTATTTTATTATATCGCTTATAATATGAAACAAAAATATATTGTACATAAAATATAAAATAATAATTTAATTTTGTTTTCTAATAATTAGTTACTCATTCATTTAAAATAAATTATTGGAGTTTTAAATAAACTCTATACAAATATTTTTAAACACAACTTCTTTGAAAATTATTTGTTATACATACCTATCAGCTAATTGCTTTTTTTCAATGATATCATTTAATTCTTTTTCCTTTAGTAATTCAGTCGCATCAATATTTTGTCTCGTTTTATCTAAATTATTAATATCACTTATTTTACCAGTACTCTTATCTCTGTCTGAATCTTTACGTGGTGGATAATCTCTCAATCCCGAAAACTTATTTTTAACAATATATTTTATATCCGAATTATCAAAATTATGGTCCAATAGATCATGTATGGTGTCATCACTGTTAGACATTCTTTTATAATCTTTAAATCTTTCATTTCTAGTGAAAATTAAATCGCAGCAAGATTCACTTATACAATTATCGCTTTTACATTCTGCTTCTATATTTATAAAAAACGGATTATTTCAAATAATTATAATTCTTTTGATCTTAATGAAAACATCATTAATTATACTTTTACTAAAATTAAAATAATTTTCAATATTTGTTTTATAATAAATGGCAAATTTTATAATAATAAAGTTTTATAATAATTAATATTACAATTATAAAATATAAAAATCATAAAATAATTTTTAAATAATTTTTTTTTGTTTATAGTGGGCTAATAAATAATGGAGTATAAGATTTATAATATTTTATATTAAATTTGATAGTAATTTTAAATAATAATTTTGAAAATCTTTATTTTGAATATATTCAATAATTGGATATTTAACGAGACGATATATGAATAAAAATGAAATAAAATTACCTAATTCATTAGCCAAATTCTTTAAGTGTTTTTTTTTTTTATTAAGTTTAGGTATTGTTAATATTGATGATATATTAGATTGATAAAATTCTAATTCATTAATCAATGAAGAGATTTCATTTCGAAATAAGGAACATTCGGAACAGAATTTTGCCCCAGTAAGAAGATTTCGAAATTCTTGAATAATTTCGATTAATTTATTAATATTCAAAGTATCATTGTTTTCATTTAAAACTGTAGATTGAGCTGCGTTAGTTGCTTTTTTAGATTTAGAATGGTCTAAATATTTATACTGTTGTTGATGGTGTTTTTCTTCATCTTCTATATCACTGACTTCGGTTGTTGAAATATTTATTATACCTGCATATAATAAAATTAAAATTTTTTTATATTTTTTTAATTATAATTATAATATATAATATTTTTATAATTTTGAATACAGAAAATTAGAATATACATCTGAATATACAGCCTTTATATTTTTATAAAGTCAAAATGAAATATTTTAATTTCATTATAATGCTTTTAATAATTGTTGTTACAAAATAAAATATATCAATAAAAGACAATAAATTTACTTAATTCAATTTAATTTGAAAGTATTTATTATTGATTAAACAAATGAACTAACATTACATAACAAATCAAACTAATTTAAAACATTTTTTAAAATGTTTAAATTAAAAATTTTTTTTAACATCTAAAGCTGAAAATAGTAAATAAAAAACATGAGTTTTATAGTAAAGAAAAATTAGTATTAATAATATTAATTAGTTTTTACATAAAAGACATTTTTCTTGAAATTATTAATTTTATTGTCATAATATTATACATTATTATTAATATTTTTATTAATCAAATTAAAAATAATTTTAATAAATCAGATAAAAGAATAACAAATGTAAAATAACCGTATAATGCAAATTTTTTTTCTTAATTAATGATATTTTTTTTATTGTATTTTGACAAAATAAAAATTTGTTAAGAAGTATATTAAAATATTGGTTAAGATATTTAATATTTCAATATGAAATATCTAATAAATTAATTAATTTAATTAATTAAATATATTGTTATAAATATATTAAAGTAGGTTACCATCATTTTCATCAGAAATTGTAGATCTTATTTCTACACTAGAAACTATACTTTTCATGTCGTCCCGATGTTTTAATATTTCTAATTCCGTTGTAAGTTCATCATTATGATCTCGTAAAATTTTTATCTCAGCTTGAAAGCGCTTAATATTAGATATTAAATCAGACAACTGATCATTTTCTTTCATTTCAATGTTCTCGACCTATCAAATTCAATGAATCGTATTTCATATATTAAAATTAAATAATTATAGATCAAAATATAATATATAAATAATTTAAAATGTAGGTGACCAATTATTAATATATGGCAACTAAATGTAAAAAATTACTCATATATTTATAAATCTAAAAAACGTTATTTTATCTTATAAATCGTAATTAGACTAAATCAAAATTAAGATTATATTGAATCATATGTCATTAAAAGAATTTGGAAATATCAACTTTTAAATAATCAACGATTAATAATAGCATTGTCATTAAATAGTATTCTATTCTATTTCATTTATTTATATTTATAATTCATTGAACTCTTTTTTAGAAAATTAAATATTCTATTAAATAATAACTATATTTATTCTATAATAAGGTTTAAAAACATACAATATTCGGTAATTAAAAAATTAAATTTAGTATATAGTAATAAATGAGTATTTAACTTCGTATTACCATTTTATACTAAAATTTTTAGAATCTTATGTAACTTATAAATGTAAAGATATATATTGAACAATTGGTAAGGTGCAAGGATAAAACAAATTAGTCATTTATTTTTGGTGTTACTTTCTTTTTCCAAAAATATTATTATGTTCCCCATTGTTTCGACTACTGTATTTATTCTTTTGTATAAAATCAATTAGGGAAACATTTTTTCTAAAATATGTGCATATAATTACAGATTTTTTTAGAATATTTATAATAAATACATAATGTGTTTCTAAAAATTTCTTTTAAATAAAAATTTTTTTTTTTTACTAATGTTTTACACAAATGAAATGTACAAAAACAATTTATAAAAAATAAATTAATTAATTAATTAAACATAATTAATATTAGAAATTAATAAAAAAGTTTTTTTAATAAAATTAAAATTTAATGAATTTTTAAAATGTGGAAATTAAATAAAATTATTAGTATTTTTTAAATTTAATATATAATTTTTTTATTTTAAGAGAACACATTATTTTAATAGATTCAAACATACACTTATCAATCTATTTTAACTACAACTACACATTAAAAAAATAATATTTGAATAAATTGAAATCTAAATTGTAATAATTTTGATACAAGATAAAAGTAAAATGGAATTATCAATATTTGAAAAATGTTAAATATGAATACACAAAATTTGAAAGAAACTTATTTTACTAAAAAATCATGCTATAGGAATAATTTGAAAATTATTTTAATGCATTGCTTATGAATCGTTATTTAAGTATTATATATAATTCTAATTGAGTTGAACTATTAAATGATATTTATTTTTAAATACTGAGTACATATTAAATCTTACTATACGATCGAAATAATTGATTTTATCTAGTTACAATAAATAATCGTTCAAGATTTTATATCTTCAAGATAATCAAATCTTATAATTATTTAAATTATTACTAAAACGTATAAAAATGTTTTTCTTTTAATGTTATTCAAAAACAATAAAGTTTCTCTAAAAAAAAAAAAGTGAGAACACAACCTGATCGTGTGCAGCCGCTAGTTGCCGAATCTGTAGCAAAAGTTGACCATTGCAAGTTTCGAGTTTACCAATCTCCTCATTTTGATTCTGATTCTCAGTCTCTAAAAGTTTGAGATCTTGCAAAATGATTGATAATTCATCCCTAATTTTCTGCTCTTCTAATTGAGATGCAAGCAATTGCTTCTCGAGTGACCTCAAGTTGTTCGAACTTCGTTCACGTTCCAAATGTAATTGCTTCGTTAGTTCCTTAATTTCTTCAGTATGTTTTATATCCAATAGTCGAAGTTGTTCCTGACGTGATTTATCAATACGCGTCTGATGCTCATCAATTTCTTGAGCGAGAAGATTTGCTCGTTCGTTCGCCTCATTAATATCAACACGTAATTTGTCACGTTCGCAGCACAGATGTTCTACTGATGTACTGTAAAATTTACCAAAAATGTATTTAAACAATAATGCTCATATTAGTTTTCTAATTACGAAAAATGCCAAATTAATATTAATGTTATATAATACATTGCAATGTTTTTAAATATATTTGATTGATTAATACATTATATATTATATCTTATACAAAAGAAAAATATTATTATTGATAAAAAAAAACCAGATTGTCTTAATTTTATTTAAGAATATTTGAGTTTCCTCAAATAAATGCCTTAAAATTGTAAAATATTAAATTCCTTATTATTATCTCAATTATTACTTCACTTAATTCAAATTTAAATTGAATTTGTATTATTTTATGTAAAATTATTAATTAAACTATTTTAAGAAGTTCTTTATAACATTGAATGTAGTAAAATTTTACTAATAATAAATTTCGTCACTTACTTTAAATTTCTAATTTCTTCTTGATAAAGAGTTAGTGATCCTTTTAATAAACGAACATATTCCTTCATACCTTGTGTGTGAGATATATCATAGTGATGCTTAACTTCAGATGATAAAACATTTAATAATTCAATAAGATTTATTGTGGCTGCTTTAAATCCTAAATCTAGCAATAGAGAATTAGCCTCTGATATCCCAGCAAGCTCCCATAGTTCAATTATCACACTTCTTAAAACATACCTATCAAAAATAATATTAGTTTTTTCAATAATATTTTATAATAAAAAATATAATAAATAATATAATAAAAAATATATTTACCCAGTTTGTTGATAAGCTAATTCCTTATGACTCTCTAACTTAGTAAACCAATTTAAATTTGACTGTTCCTGAAATTTATTATTATTACATTGAAAAAAATACAAAAATTGATCAAGGTTAATAAAGCCATCACAATCTACATCCAATTTATCAAATATAAACTCGATTGTCTAAAATAAGGGAAATACACATTTATTAATAATTTATTATGAATTGCTATTAATTAATTTGATTTTGAGTAATAATAAAATAAAATAAATATTATTAGTACTATATTTATTAAAAATGTAATGTTAAGAGAATAAAAATAATTTTTTTTCACTTAAAATATCAACTTACTTGTTTAGGAACTACATATTCTTTATTACAAAAACTATTTACATCTTCTATTAGAGAATTTTGATTACTCCACGTTTCAAGTAATCTTTGATTAAAAATTTTGCCTAAAAATAAAGATTACATATTTAAATAATTTTAATATTTTAATTATATAATTAAAAAATCAATGCAATTATTATATATAAATTTCAAAAACTCAAAAATTGAGACTCAAAAAACTTTTAATGTAATAATTTTTATACAATTGTCAAGTATGTAAATTGTTAAAATAAAAATTATTAATAAGTTAATATATAAAGTACAATAAAACAAAATTTGTAATGGAAAGGTCAATTTAAATGAGACTTAATTTTATAATTTAAAAATTTAAATTAAAATACTTTTTTGATACATTATTTAAGTATATTATTTATATTAAATATAATAAATATATTAAATATTATAAATATAACTTAACTTATGTTTAAATTAGACTTTTTTAAAATTCTATTTCTTAAATATATACCTGTATGAAGTTGGTGACAATTCATGCTCTCAGATTGTTTCTTTTCTACTAATTGTTGACTATATAATGTACACACTGTAGTATTCTTATATGTTTGTAATTCATTATTGATGACTTTTTCTTGTTCATTTGATGGTACCTCTTGGGATTTATCTAATAGTGCAAGAAAACTATTTCTAAATTCATAAAATGTAATTGGTCTGTGAAATACATTTACTTCTAGAAGTTCAAGTATTGCAATTTTATGATTTTCTTCTAGTTCAAGTTTACTGCAAAGTACTAAAAGACCTTCTTTATCTAATTCACTTTGTCCATCTACTAAGCAGCTCTTGAAGACAGCAAAAAGTTGTTGTTCATGTGGATCGCTAGGCTCTTCTTCCATTTCATACCTTTTTTGAGATACTGCTTGAAATCAAAACTGTAGTTTGAATACCTAAATAAATTTAACTATTTTATAATTATTAATTAATATGAAGAAGTTAAATAAAAAATTTTAATTTATTATTTGAATTAATTTATATTTAATTATATTAATTTATATAAAATAATTACTTAACTACAATTAAATAAAAATAATTAAATCATAATAAGTTGATTAGTACAATATCACAATATGTATATACTTTAAATTAATTTTAAATTCATCATATTTGTTATTATTTTTATGAATTAATTTGTACTAATCAACTTATTATGATTTAAAGAAAATAACGCCAAAAGTAAGAAGAGAAAAAATTGTTAAATTTGAAATATTCAAAATAAATAATTAAGATTCAAGAAATAATTAATACTTATAAGTGCTTGCAAGATTTGATAAATACAGAAAATTATATTCAATTAATAAACTATTAGCAATTATTAATCTACATAAATGCTATTTTTAACATAATTATATATTATTTTAAACTAAAAAATTAAAATAAACAACAGTCTTCAATTATATTTAAGCTTTTATAAGAAAAATAAGTTTATAATATAGTGTGTTATATATTATACTATGACAAATAATATTAATGAAATTGAATATGTATTTTTACTTATAAGAGAAACATAATTTTTAGAAGATTTTTATATAAATTATTAGTAATAATTATCTTTAATATATGAATAAAACTTTCCAAGATACTTGAAGTAATACTACAGTTGATATGTTAGTAAACAGGTATATCATACTAGGATATAATGTCAGAGATACTTTTCAAACTAATGAAAACAAATACTTTAGATCGTACTTACATTTAAATTAATTGAAATTGTATGAGACTAATAAATTAATAAATTTTTTTTAGTTTATTCAAATTAATAGAAAATAACAAATAAAATAGAACAAATTTCGAAATGTTAAAAAAAAGTTTAATAATATTGGAATTGATGTTGACAAAATGTAATGTAAAACATGAAGAATATAAATGCATTTAATGAAGTGCTCACATTCATAAATTAGTCAGTTACAATAAAGTAAATGTTTTTGATTATAAACAAAAATCAAAAAGTCATCTTATATTGTAAACTCATACTGTAAATCAACAATTCATTTTTAACTTTGTGAAATATTCAATCCTCAATAACATGCGTTTCTTTTTGTAATACATTTGTATAACACGACCTTACAATGCAAAGATGGTGCGTCTTTATTAATGTACACTAGAGAAAAATTAAAGAATTCATAAGAACCCAATAAGAAAAGGTGAACTTCGAAAAGTATTTAAAAAGCTTTTCAAGTTTGTAACGCCGATTAGATTTGTGAAATCAGCTGATTTTAAAATCTTACGATGGTACTACGAAAACAATGCTAGAGGAAATTCTACTAACAAATATTATAACTAACCTCACATGTCTACATATTATAGAATATTGACAAATTGTTCGAATAAAAAAAAATTTTTCCTTTCTCTTATGTTATTCAACTTACGTTTATGTTCATTACTATGCATCCGTAAATACCTAGGTATTTTACATATATACATTTTTTTTCATGCAGTGTATCATATATATAATCATAATCTATTAAATGGCTATACCAAGTACTATTCCTCCCATCCACATTATTATAGCAACTTTGATGAACATTTAAATAAAATACTTTTATATATAAAAGTATTTTTAAAAACGTATGATTATAATAGTCTATATATATACTTCAAAATATGTATAACAAGATTCAATATCACATTAATTATATTTTAAGGATATGCGCGATAGTAATGATTTAAATAATAATTCAATCATGATCTAAAAATATAATTTGTGATGATTCGTATTTAATTAATCCTATTTCAATAATAAGGTTCGTTAAAGACATAGAACTCGAGAAAAATATATACATATACGATGAATTATCAAAATCGAAATCATGGATTTTCTTAATTTCCTGCGTATTTTTATGTTTTAAATAGGAATGAATTTTATATTATACTTTTAATAAAATTTTCTATATATTTATATTTATACAGAATTAATATTATATTATAAATAGATTTAATTTATAATTATATTTTATAATTAATATTATAAATAGAATTCATATTTATATTTATATAGAATTATATTTCTATATAAATAAAAACTAATATAAATTAGTTTTTACTTATTTAATGATTTTACTTAAATTACTACATTCTTAAATTATTAAAAAAAATTATTATTATTTATTAATTATAAAATATTTAAAGAATTTTTTCCCAATTATAAGAATTGTTAAAATTCTGACTATATAAATTGCTGTTATGATTGTGTTTTTAAATATATTATTAATATTATTAATAATTTGTACAATTAAAAATATAAAAAAAAAATTAATAGAATATAAAAAAAATATACAATTTATAGATTATATTTTTCATTAAAATTTACTTTTCTAATGATGAGTTATGTAAATATCATTATTAAATAATGATTAATAAACAATACTAAAATTATTGTTTTTAAATACCCAATAATGCATTTTAAATATTTACATTTTATTTTTTACATCTTAAAATATCTTAAATATACAGTTTTATATATTTTTATGATGAAATCCTTAGAAGACCAAGTAAATAGAACCAATTATGGTAGATTATTTATTAAATTAATTGACATTATTTGTACTGTAAAAGTTTATATTATGTATAAAATTTTATAATAAGCTCGTACTAAAAAAATATATTTCGAGTATATACATGCACTATTAAAAGTTTTACTAATGGTAGGATGAATACAAAAAATAGCAGTTCTCCAATTAAATTCTATGATTAATATATTAATATATTTGTAGTATTTTAATAGCTCACATTTGACTTTATTATTAATCATAAGTTCGAGGTCTGCAAAGATAGAAGACAGCTTACCTTGGTATGCATAGCTATAAAAATAAATTCAGACAAAAATAAACTGTATCAAAAGTCGAGTATTACGTAGAAAACATAACAATACGAATATTAGTTTTAGGATTTTCAAAACATTGTGTATAAGACTACAATTACATACAGAGAAGCAAGAAGGACGTGCGATTTTTTTTTTAATATTTGTTTATTTCGTAAAAGTTTTAATCTTTCAATAAATAATTTTAAAAAAATGGTTTTTTAATTCTATGTGACTTATTTTTTGTATGTTAATCAATATTAATGATGTAATTAATATAAATGAGCGAGAAAAAATACAGATTCCTTATAATAATAGCTTATTAAATATATTGAATTTTTATAAAAACAAATTAATACAAAATAGTAAAACGATTACATAAAAATAAATTTGAAAGATAAATACAGAAAAGTAATAATTATTATAAAATTATTTAAAATAATATTAAAGATAATCCTTAAAATAAATATTGCAAAAATATTAATTTAGATAAACGCATCAAAGTAAAACAGATCAAAAGTAAGAAAAAAACAATTATTAGAGAAAAAAATTATTCATGAAAAGCGGTAATACGGAGTTTGAAAACATAAGTAATTATGTAACTAAAAATATCAAAATATAATCAATACTATGAATAATTTAAATCAATTCGTTAAATTGCTATAAATTCTTAGTATTTTAGTATCAATAGATTATTACTTGTCATAATCTATTTAGATAATTAAATTTATATAAATAATTTAGCTTTTTTTCCTAATGAATATTTGCACAAATTAATGACTTTTTACTAAAAGATTTAAATCATGTAATTAGAATTTCAATTAATCTTTTTTTTATTTTATTTTAAGAAAGTATGTAGACTTTCATTACAAAGATTGTTGTCTTTGTTTGTTCTATATAATAAAAATGTTGAATTTTAGTTTTTAAATTAAAATTTTAAAACAAAGATTAACTGTAAATGAATTACAGTATTTTCTTTACTACAATAAAAGGTATTTTTTAATTAAAATATTTATATCAGAAATTAAAAAAGAAACTTAAAATAAAATGATTACGTATATTATAATATGAAAAATATGAAATATAATATTTGAATTATAATAATTACTTTTATTCGTTGCCTTTGATTTGAGTACATAGCAATATACAAGCATATACATAAAAATAATCCAATGAAAAATAAATAAATTTATTCATAAGATTAAATAAATAGATTTATAAATGAAATTTTTTTTAAATGAACAAATATATATATATATTTAGATCATTAGTAATGTTCTGATGATACGTAAAAGAACTGAGACTTGTTTAAATATATAAAATATTGATCACAAAATATTGCTCACAAAGTATATCTCAAAGTAATATTCTTTAAACATTATAAAATGTAATTCAAGGAATTATTATCAATAAACATCTCAAACAAATTTTATGCTAACTAAATATAATAAACCTAAAATGTTATTAAATAAATATTACATGAAAATATGTAACTTTAGAAAATTGATGTCATTAAAAAAACATTGCTAACAGACTCTCGAATAAATCAAAATAATGGCTGCTTTATGTAGAAATAAATTCTACAGTAAGAATTGGATACAGTAGAAATGGACGAAAAACTAAAAAAAATAAGGATTTCCAAATGAAAACATGTATTTATTTATCAGATTTAAATGATTTTATTTAGTTAAACTTGCATGTTAAATTGGCATTATTAATTTACTATTACTTATGAATTCTATTGTAAAAAATTAAACAATAAATTTCAAAATTAATTTAATCAATGAATTTTCTTTTAAACTGACAAAAATTGTTTCCATCCGAATAAATTAATAATCATAGCCATTAATATTTATTATTAACCGAAAAGTACTAACAAAAATCATGTTATTTTGTTAATGAATTTTAGTGTAAGAATTTAAAATTTAGATCAATTCTTAGTGAAATAACAAAAGTTTTTTTTTTCAAATTTTACAACACTGTAATGAATTATTTATATATATAATCCGATGTTCATTTAAAAAGATAAATCGCATAAGAAAATTCTATATTATTGTTAAAGAATTACTTCTAAGTCAAATGAAGTCGGTGTCGTCGATACACTGTATTTTGTTTAATTTTGTTTATTTCCTTAAATAATTACATAAAACTATGCTTTACAGACCATAATAGATACTATGTACTGTAACTATGTAATAGCCTTTATGAATCTCAGAAAAGCATCGGTACTAATCTGGTTTTTATATTAATTTATATTATATTTAATTAATTTTATAACTACTGAATAAGTTTTAAGTTTAATTAAAAGTTGTTTATTTATAATTATTCATTAATCTAAAATAAATCACAAAATATCGCAAAAAATCTTCGAAAGAATTTTTTCCCATTTTTTAAAGCCGGATTCGTTAAATTATAAAAATAAAATTCTGCTTTATCTGAATCAGTCATTGCTAACACTGTGCTTAATTTTTGCCGAGAATAGGATCGATTTTAAAATGATTTAAATACGAAATCTTTATGATATTATTTTAAAATAAAAATAATGCACTATTGCTGATTGTTCAATGTGTTACATATAACTGTAAATAGAAATACAAAATTATAAGAGCTTTAAACAAATAAAGAAACTAGATGAAGCGGATAAACTAATTAAATTTACTGATTTGATTTAAATTAATTATTTGACTTTTGTGTAAATTAAATACAATTATACAATTGAGTATTATAATTTAAAAAATATAAGGCAATTAAATTGTATGTGATTTTATATATGTATATATTTTTTGTATCTCTTAGCTTTTCTGTCTCGTGTAAACGATTTCTTTCTTTATACTTGCTTGAAGGGAATTTTACGCTATCGATAACGTTTCTTTTTCAATCTTTTTTCTTCGTGAATGTTATCCAAAATCAGTTGGCTGAGAAGTCATTTTCATCCTCGAACCGTGTCTTTTTTATTTTCATCATTCTTATCTTATAACAAGTCAACTCTTTCTTAATATCGAAATAATTAAACAGTATATTTCAGCTTTCTCTTAATTTCTTGACAACATATTAAACATAGGATACACATATTATGTAAATTTTATCTCAGACGGTATGAGAGAGCTCATCTTTTCCACAGAGTATACGCGCTAGCTGCAGATATATTTAATTCTATCTTATTACTGTAGATCTCGACTGTTATTTCTTCTAAATTCGTGTAATTTTTTTATGTTAATATTTCTTATTATAATTATATTATATGCATTCTCTTAGATGTAATATGAAAGAAAGTTTATTTATTTCCCGCATGCCTCTTGTTATAATCACCAGTTTATTAACATTGATTTTAAAATTCAATATTAATAATAATTTAAGCTAAAAAGTGGTAATAAATAATAAATATATTTTTTATTTTTGATATTATAAATTTATACGTTGTATATACTTAAATAACATCTTTAAAAATATAAGAATTTGTTCTAATGATATTACGTGGCATTGCATGTCAACTCTTACTAACCCATAAACATTGTCGCTATTTGTGCACTCAAATCAAATTTCACCGCAAGCATGTGTGAAAGCCAATGACTAATATGTATATTGTCTACGCTACTTCCTATTGGATTACTTTTACTGTATATTATTTCCAAATAAGGTATCCTACACAAAATATAAATTGCTTCTTAAAATAGATACTACGACTTCAATTAATATTATTAATTAAAACATTATTTTGAACTTCAGTCATGAAGATTTTTAGGATTTTGTATTGCATAAATTAGTTTTTATATTGATCACGTAATGTAATTGATATCTTTTTTTAGTATCAAATATCAATGATTTAAATGAAGCTTCATTTTTAATGCATGTAAAATCATTTTATTGAAAACACAAAATTTCATAAATATTATCTTAGAAATTTTAATCATTTACATTTAAATCATCATATTTAAAATGGTCGGATCGTAATACTAAAATGGGGTAAAATTTGTTATATTTTTATAATACATATTTTAAAAATTGATTAATATTTTTAAGAACAAAGTTATAAAATTAAATTTAATAATAAAAATACTTTCATTATTCCATTATCTAAAAAACTTTTATTATAACTTTTATTACTAAATTAAAAAATTTCATTTTTTTTATCATTATTTCTAATAATGTTCTCAGTCATTTAATTAGAAGCAGTGACTTTTTATATTTATTTTTTTATTGGTATTTTACTTTTTATGTAAAATATATTAAGAACTTTTGAAATAATTTTATGCACAGATATAAAAATTCTTACAACATGAATATAACAAAACTAACTGCGCAAGAATGGAAAGAAAATGGAAATAAGGAATTAAAAAATGGATTTTTAGATAAAGCATTAATCTGTTATACCAATGCTTTAGAACTTACAAATGAAGAAAACATTGATAAAGCAGTGTTTTTAAAAAATAGAGCAGCAGTTTATCTTAAACAAAATAAATATAATGAAGTAATTCACGATTGTAATTCAGTATTAAAAATTCTACCAAATGATCCCAAAGCTTTATATAGACGATGTCAAGCATTAGAAAGTATTGGAAAATTTGAAGAAGCTTATCGAGATGTTTTAGATGTTCTCAAAGTCGATCCTGCTAATAAAACCATTCAATTAATAGCTGGACGCCTTTTTAATATATGTCAGAAAAAAATAAAACAGAACTCGCAATTATCTGTTAAGGTAAAAGTTATTTTAATAGAATTAATTGATAAATATTTGTATACTTAAAACATATAACTACGTAATGCGTATAAGTCTATTTTGGTATCAATGTTATCAGAATTTTAAATTTAGTATTACTTAGTTTTACATATATTTAAAAAAAAGTAAATTCTGAAATTGGATGAAATATTTTATCATTTTAATCTAAGTGTTTTTAAAAGAAACTTTATTTTATGAATTTTGTCAATCAAAAGAAATTAAAATTTTAAATTTAATTGTTTCCAAAAAAAAAATTACATTTGGTTCATCCATTATAATGAATAAATTTGTAGTCTGTTTAAAATTTGCTTATAATAAATATAAAATTCATATCTGCATCATTAATATTTAAATAAATTAAAAAGAAAATAGTAAAGAATTAAAGAATATTAAAAACTTAATAATATTGAAAATTGAAAATTTTATATTTGATTTGTAAAAAATTAATTGTTTCTTAATTTTAATATTTTTGAAGATACAAATTATTAATTTAAAAATTATTTTATTTTATTAATAATTTTAAGGTGTCTCAAATGTTTGAATTGGCTTTTGGAATGCATATTAATACAGAAAAAAGAGAAACAGCAATGAATAATTTATTAGTTATATCAAAAGAAAAGAGTGGTGCTGAATTTGTTTTTAAACAAGACATCACCGGAAAATTCCAGAAACTTTTCAAATTGGAAAAAAATGAAATACTTATAACTGCAGCTATTAGAATTTTAGCAGAACTTTGTAAAGATAATAAAGAAAGAACTGAGATTATTTTAAATGCCATAGGAATTTCTTTGTTTCTTGATACCATCAATAGTAAAAATGAAGAAAGAGTAAATGCTGGACAATATTGTATACAGGTAAGGTGTATATGCATTTAAAAAAATGTATTGTATCTGTAAATGTATGTAGTAATTTGCAGATGCATTGTGCTGTATATTTTATTAATTTGAATATATAAGCTAATATATAAAATTTGACTTTTATCATATCTTGATGTCTGCAGCTGAAATTTCTTTTATATAATAAATTATATTGAGAAGAGGGCATATCAAATAAAATTTGATAATAAAATAATTCATTATCTCAATATGGGTATAAAAAAATTAAGATAAAATCTTTCGTACAATTTACGAGTTAATTATCAATTTAAAAAATCTAAAGATTGTTTACTAATTTAATTTAGCATAATGGTGTTAAGAGAATGAGTAATTTCATCTTATATTTTAAATCGTTCTGTTAGGGGTGGATTGATACGTAGGAAGCAGCCGTACTGTACTGCAAGCGGAAACTGACACGGCACAACTTCGGGGGTGATCAACCATTCGAATCGATTTCATTTTTGGCAACGATATTTGTTCTTTACTGAATATCTCACTCTTCGTTCACGCATCCTCAGCTTAACTTTTAAGCTCTCTGTCAGCACTCTTGAAGGTCATTGTTACTATACAGATGGCTACCTAAACCGCGCCAACTTACAAATTTAGAAAAAATTGCAATAAAAGTCTCCAAGTTGAAGTCGTTAATTAATTTAAAATGATTAACGCGTGTTACAAAAAAAAACGAATAATATTATGTATTCGTTGTGTGCGCTGGTCTTGATTTTTACTAGTTTGTATTGAAAAGAACCCTTCGTAATTTAATCCTCTCTGTAAAAAGAAATGCTTATATAACTCCTTAACTGGAAGGCTGGCATTTCAGTCTTGGAAAGGAATGTGGGTTTTAAAAATTCCTTCCTTTACTTTAAGAATATAGGTTTTTACAATCTCCTCTGAGTTAAGCAGGCAAAGGCGAAAAATCTGCTGGCCATCTAGATTTCGATCCTTTTAAAAAGCTCGTCTCTATCCCGCTCTGCTTCTTTCTTTTATTGTTTCTTACTGCTTACAATTCGAACGAGTATACATTACACTCATTACAGTATTCATGTTTATTTCTTAAATTACATTAGGATATAAATTCATAAGCTTAAAATGTAGAATTTTTGTACCTGTTTTTTCTGATCTTTGTGATCCCTTTGAATCAGACAATTCTCAATTTTTCAATCTACTTTCAATATATCATCTTCATCGTCTAAAAATGAATATAAAATCTTTATTTATTTCTATTGTGAGGAGGTACGATTTTTGTGGTGATCTTATTTCTACCTTCATAGAGATGTCATATATACTACACCACTGTTCTGACTAATAAACTCAGTAATAAATAGTGCTGCCTTGATTATTAATTTTTTTTAATAATAAACTCGACTTACCGTGTGATTTTACTTCGGTAACTAAAAATTGTTTTATTTAATGAATTCGAGATATGTGTAATTTTTATACTTTTTTTCATGATTCTTTACTTCTCACTTTAGCTATCATTTACTTTTGAGGGTAAGTCACGATAGTATACGTCACTAATTGTATTATTTTAGTGCTTTGCGACAGTCTTCCAATCGCAAGTTCTACAAGATTTTGTTTAGTAATTACATTGTTCCAGCTAATAAATAACATCTCTGATTCAATTAATGAAACTATTAACAAATTTTAAAAATTTTCAAAGTAGCGAGTGCTTGCTTGAATATACGTACTATTGGACCATTAATGAATAAGCAACCCTTCGCAGAGGAATTATGGATTTTACGTATTAACTGGATCAATAGTATAAGTAATAAGTATTAACGGTAAACATAGCTAAACTCTTTTCAGCTCGAATCAGGTAACTGAAACGTCCGTGAAACATCCTGACCCAGTTTCTTGGTAAACCAAATAACTGTACAATAGATTACTCTATGAAGGAAATAACCGATCTTTGATCTAAAAGTGCTCGCTTTATTTGTATGTCAAATTTCCGCCTTAACAGTTATCAATAGAGTCTATCGAACCGAAGGAAACGATCTTGCCGAGTTAATATTTAAATTTGTGTGTGTGTATGTATATCCTCTTTTCTATATCCACATTCCGTGTATGTGCCTATATCATTTTCGTCGAAAGTATTGAAGCGCACCACGATTTCGTCAATGATATGATCACTCCCTTTACTTATAATTGCCTGGTTTTTATCTCCCAGAGTATACACAATTTCCTAGATTCCTTATGTAAGAATCGATCTAACTCCTTGAGTACTCAATTAATACGCTATCATTCATCACATAATCATAAAATGATTATAAAATGATTCGGATTATTGAGGCACCCTTGGCCGTGCCGAACAATCGCAAATTTTAGAAAGGTCTTGACTCTAAACAATGTATACTTTTCCAAAAAAATTAAAAAAAATTTTAATTAGATTATTTTTTATTTAGACTGTTCTGAATAGCTACAGTGGAATGGATACAAAATCGAATTCAAAACCTATCAAAGAAATGTGTAAAAGGTATAAAAAGGAAATAGATAGTATATTATTGTATCTCATGTATTGCATAACAAATCGAACATTTACTGGACAGGCTAGAGATGCTTTAATTGAGCTGATAATGAGAAATATTCATCATGACACATTAAACTGGGCTGAACAATTTGTCGAACTTGGAGGCTTACAAAGATTGATGGAAGTTGCTAGTGAATTAGAAGAATATAAATTTGAATCAGCTATGGACATCACTGCTTCTACAAAAACAATCATTAGTGTTTGCCTTGCTAGAGTATATGAAAATATGTATTATGACGCGGCAAAGGAAAAATTTACAGCCACTATTGATGAATTTATTAAAGATAAATTATTATCACCAGATATCGAATCAAAGGTATTTAATATGTATACATAAAATTGTAAATAAACGTTCTTAACTGATTTTATTAAATTACAGTCAATTAATTAATATATTGATTTTAAAAAATTATTTTAATTATTGTGTAATTAAATAAGCGTATTGATTAAAATTTGAAAAGTACCTTAAAAGTTATTAAAAATTAAATTATAAATATAAAATATTTCATAAATGCAAATATTTAAAATAAATTCTATTAAAATTTCAATGTATTATTTTTTTTCTTCAGGTACGAGTAGTTGTCGCAATTACAACATTATTGTTAGGGCCTTTAGATGTTGGAAATAGTGTAATAGCAAAAGATGGAATTCTACAAATGATTATTGTAATGGCAAGTAGTGATGATGTGCTTCAACAAAGAGTTGCTTGTGAATGTATTATTGCGGCATCTTCGAAAAAAGACAAAGCGACTAGTATTATTAATCAAGGCATAAATATTTTAAAACATTTATATCAATCGAAAGAAGACTCTATTCGAGTTCGTGCTCTTGTAGGACTTTGTAAATTAAGTAGTTCTGGTGGTACAGATGCATCTATACGGCCGTTTGCAGATGGAGCCTCTAAGAAACTTGCTGAGGCTTGTAAAAAATTTCTAATTAATCCAAAAAAAGATAAAAATATAAGAAAATGGGCAATTGAAGGTCTTTCATATTTAACTTTTGATGCAGAAGTTAAAGAAAAATTAGTTGAAGATAAAGATGCTATTCATTCTATGATTGAAGTGGCAAAAACTGGAGATAAATCTGTTGTTTATGGAGTTGTGACTACTCTTGTTAATCTTTGTAATGCTTATGATAAACAAGAAATTATTCCAGAAATGATTGAGTTAGCAAAGTTTGCAAAACACCATATTCCAGAAGAATCAGAACTTGATGATTCTGATTTTGTTAATAAAAGACTAGTGTCCTTAACAAAAGATGGAGTAGTGACTGCATTAGTTGCACTGTCTAAGACAGATAGTCAGAATAGTAAAGAACTGATATCACGAGTATTCAATGCTATTTGTAGTCAAATTGAGATTAGAGGTATTATAGTTCAACAAGGAGCAGCGAAGGCTCTTATATCATTAGCACTTGATGGTACAAATAAAGGGAAAAGACAAGCTTCTCAAGCTTTAGCTCGATTAGGAATCACAATAAATCCAGAAGTAGCCTTTCCAGGGCAAAGAATGTATGAAGTAATTCGACCATTAATCAATTTGTTAAATCATGAGTGTAATGCTCTTGAAAATTTTGAAGCAATGTTGGCTCTGTGTAATTTAGCAGGTCTTAACGATAATGTAAGAAAAAAAATTTTAAAAGAAGAAGGTTTTCAAAAAATAGAGACTTATATGTTTGAAGAACATAATATGTTAAGAAGAGCATCCACACAAGTCATAAACAATCTTTTAATACATGAAGACACAACCAAATATTTTGAGGGTGACAATGACAGAGTTAAATATTTAATTATATTATGTCAAGAAGAAGATATTGATACTAGTTTAGCAGCAGCTGGAGCAGTAGCAATGCTCACATCAAAGAGTAAAATCGCATGTCATAAAATATTTAATTCAAATAATTGGTTGGATTCTATAAAATTTTTATTGGCAAATCCTAATCAAGACTTACAACATAGAGGTGCAGTTATTGTTCTTAATGTAATAACTTGTGATAAAGAAGTAGCAGCAAAATTAATTGAAACTGACCTTATGGAACTTTTAATGGCAATAACAAAAAGTGAATTGATTGAAAATCAAATAATTAAAAAACTGGCTGCTGATGCTTTAGAAGCTGCAGCTAAATGGAATCTTGTAGAAAAGGTCACTGATTCACACAATGTATTAAATTCATCATCTCTCAATAATTTTATTGAAGAAGTTGAATAATTGAAATTTATTTTATTTATTTTTTGAATATTGATAATATTTAAAAATGTTATTTTATTTACTTTAAATAATTAGAACTGTATGTAGTAATGAAAATCACAAAATCTTAAACATTAAAAAAGTGTATTGATTAAATTTCATATAATTATGAACTTCAAGCAATTAACAAATATAATATAAATATAATTGATTTGTATAATTATGTACAGATATATGTACAAGTATCTTATAAATTAAAAAAAGGATGAAGCAATGCTTGGCTTGCAGTTATTCGCGTTTTATAATCTATATCCAATAATTTTACAAGTAAATCATATGCATTTTCTGGATACTCGAATCTAGTTTCCTTAAAAATAAAGTAGTCTTTTTATTATTAAAATTTTATTAAAGTAAAAACTTATTTAATACACAAAATATGAAAAGAAAAATATAAAATCAAATCTACCTTTTTAAAATTTTTTTTTGGAATAGTTTTCAAATATTTATTACGCAATTGTAATTTTTTGCATAGCAAAACAATATCAATACCAGGAATGTCAGCACTGAATATAAGTTTTTTTCCTAATGTGACAATATGAATACAATTATTGAAATATCTAATATGTATACATATTACATATAATAATAATAATAATAATAATAATGTTTGAAAAACATTAAATGTATTTATTATAATAGTTATTACTTTAATTTCTATTAAATTATTTAATTATTTCTTTACCAAGTTTTTTACTACATTGCTGCATTGCATTAGAACCAAAAATAGCTGTAATTTCTGCTAGCGCTGTCATATCATCTGGAGAACGGAAAAATGGTTGTGTCCCACTGAGTATACTTAGCATCATAACACCACAAGCCCAAATATCAATGGCTAAAATAATTATTTAATATAAGGAAATTACAGTAATTTTCGTTTGGATATCAGCAATATATTGAAATGAAAGTTATAAAAAATTTTTAAATAATATTAAAAATAACATTCTATTATTAATTAATACTGTTAAAAAATTTTAAAATAAAAAGTACAATTCAACATTTAAATATAAATTTTTTGTATTCAAAAAAATATTGTTCAAATTTATTATTAGTTTTTAGAACTGTCTTAAAAACAAATAATAATCAAATTGTTAACATTTAATAAAGCGAATTTAATAAATTCAATAAAAAAATTAATAAATATATAAGAATGAATGTAAAGAGAAATTTATAAATTTTTTTTTTTAATAAAGTAATGTGAATATTTTAAACTTACATAATATTATTATATGTAAATATGAATTCTTTAATTTTCTTACATATTATATCAGTAATAAATAAAAAAAAGCAGAAATTTTATTAAATCAATTTATATATTAATATTTTCATTTATTTAATAAGATAAGTACTTATTTAAAAATCATATAAATTATATCATTTTCACTGCATATATTGCTTTATTATATATTTACCTGATGTTTGCCAAGGATATTTTAATAAAACTTCTGGAGCTCTATATCCAGGGGTTCCTGCACGAGATGCTGCTTGAGGTGGCTTTACTATACATACTGAACATATCTTTGGTTTTCCAAAACAATAGCATTTGACTTCTACTCGTTTATTTACAGCATTATTAATTTTATTCTAAATATAACAAATAAAATTAATTATATACATATTTTTTATTTTGAACATGCATTGTTAAAAATTAATTTACTTCATCAAAATTCTTTATTCTTAAACTATAAAAATCGGTTTCACTCAATTTATTAATTTTATTTATTTTTACACCAGGAATATATTGTTGTGCTAACCCAAAATCTACTAATAAATATCTAAAAAAAATTATTACATAATTACTATTATATAATTTAATAAATTAGTTACTTTTATGTAATATCATTACTTTTTATTACTTCTATCATATAAAAAATTACTTGGTTTAATATCTCTGTGAATTATATTAAATTTATGAACTCTTTCTAAAGCTGTTAATAAGGCTTTCATGTAATCTTTAATTTCTGCTAGTTTCATATCTTGAACATAATCCTAAAAAGTTTTAAAAATTAAATAATAAAAATTGATGCTTCTATTTAATTAATTTTACATTTTCTTACTGAAAATCTATCATGTTTCATATAAGGCATTACAAAAACAACTGATCCAGCATGACGTATGCACAGTTCTAAGCCAACAACATGGTCTTTACCACTGTAACATATATTATTTACTTACACTAATTAAATTTTTAACAGCTATAAAAACAAAAAGAAAACTAATAATATAAATAAAATATTTTATAATGTATTTATAAAAAGAAATATAAGATTTTCCTTATAAAATCAACATTTTCCATTGTAAGTATAATTTTTTGTTAAATTACCCAATATCCTTCAGACATTGTAATTCACGTTCAATTCGTTCGGGATGACAAGTAGGAACTAAATATTTTAGAGCAAAATTTTTTGACTGTGATGAATTCTTCAATGTGGCAAGGTAGACTGAACTAAATGTACCTTCTCCGACTTTATAATGTATATGGAAAAGATCATTTAAAATGGGCACAGTATTAAATAATAATAGTATGTCTTCGGTATCGTCATCTAAATATAAGTTATATTGTTTTAGTTATAAAATTGATGTAAAATATATTAGTAAGATTAATATTTAAAATAATTGGTTCGTAATATTACCTTCATAATTTTCGTCAATTAATTTTTCTATTGACATATCAAAATCTATACGTTTAGTTATTAAACTAGATATATTGTTTTTTTTCATATATTCATTATTTAATCTAAAATAAAAATACATTAATAATAAACAAAAAGCACGCGAACTCTACTTATATGCAGAAATTTAATTTAATAAATAAATAAAACGCTTTTCTACAAACATAAACTAAACTATGAATTATACAATGTATATATACTACACCACGTACTATCTAAAGACGCTAATTTACCATTCGTTCATATCTTTGAATGTTGTGGTTCACATTACAAAAGGTAAATTTTAAATGTAAATCCAAAAAACTTTTGTACTTCGTATTTATTTACTGTACACAATATATCATTTGCCGCGCTTACAAAATACTATAATATACCAAAAGTAGTTGTTCGTTTAAATAAAATAAAACAAAATGCAAATATGAGTGTAAATCAATGTAACGAAGTTCCACGCGTATGTGGTAAAGAGTAAAAATTATACTTTTACATTTACTTTTGCACCAAATCAAACATATAAATTTAGTAGGTTATTTTAGTAGGTTAATTTATTGTTCAGATCAAAATTTATTATAATTTTCGAATGCTGTGACGCCAATAACATTATTGTAATATAACAAATGCTTACATGACATGCGACGAACAGCATCAAAAAGTACGCTAATTTTATTATTTCTTTGATCAATAATATGAAGCACCTACTAACAGCAAGAAAGAGCAAATTTCTTTATAATTCGCTCAACTATTTTATAAACATCGAACAAAAACCAATAAAAACTTATAGTAAATTCAATAAAATATTCCGTTAGATAAAATAGTTTTATAGGGCAGAAGCAACTTAGCCTTGGGTTAGTGAATATGCATTAATAGCTCGATTACAATACAGTGGATTCTGCTACATTATATTTCTTTATTACATTTTTGGCATTCGTGAAGTGCATCTTAATAACATAAAGTATACAGCGCGATTTTTTTTTAAGTATATCCGTTATAAAAAAAGACGTCTCGACATGGAGCCTCATAATTTGAAATGCAAAACAACAATATTTAAAATGCAAAATGCGCGTAGCAACAAACCAGAGTTGAATGACATATAATTCGAGATACTCACGCTACGACAGTAGCTATATAATATAAAATTAGATAATAATAACAATTACGTATAGACAAAGAACTAATAGTTTTCTATAGGATGAGAATATACCGTTTATAATTTGCATAGTGTTTGATTACACCACTCCATTCAAATATTAATTAAAAAGTTTGATTTAAAATTTACATTTTATATTTTATATTTTCTAATAATTTTTTTTATTAAAATAATTTTTAAAAAAGTATTTCTTTGGATTATAAAAAATTATAATACCTTGACCATAAACTTAAGAAAGACGAAAGATTAATAAACAAAAAAAAATATAACCGATATTCTAATATTTTTATAACCGATACTAATATTTTTGAAGATATAAAAGATATAGAATTTACAATAATTACAAAATATTCCGTCAAATGCTACCATGATTATTATTCCAATTTATTTGTTTGGACCTGCTAACAAAAACATCATCAAAAATTTGTTACTTAAAGTCTATACATTAAAAATTTTATAAGTGTTAATTTCCTCAGCTATTGAGATCTTACTATAAAACAGAGAAGGTCTGAATAAAACTGTAGCTTCATTTAGACGGATAAAACGCTCTGAACAATTTTAAAAAAGTAACTAGAATTTCATCTGACTTTTTAGAGACACTTGAGTATTCCCGAACTTTTCCTTGTCAGTTTTTGCACTAAGGAAGTTATAGATTCTTTATAGATGTAGATGAATACTTAGAGTTATTCTGCAGAATAAAGAATAATTGTAAGTGCATATTTTTTGTACAAAAGTATTCGAGGACCCTGTAACGCCGTAGTTTTTGCTATTCAATAAATTACGAGCAAATATCGTGGAAAGGGCACTCCTGGACGAAAAATGAATCGGTGAACCACTACCGTAAGAACTTTATTAAGTTCTTGTTAAATAATCAAGCTTATTGATAAAAGCAAGAATACTGATAAATCCTGTCAATGAATAATTTGCATGATTAGGATACATTAGACCAAATCTATGTTACAAACGTTAAACAATGTTTACTTAAACTAAGCAATTAGATGTAATGTGGATAGCGATTAAAAAATTAACGTTTTATATCAATATGGTTATATTATATCAATATTTATATCAATATAAATCATTATGGTCATAATACTAAATGTACAAAAAGTTATGGAAAGGTATAAAAGAAATTTAACTACGTAATAAAATGTTTATACGAACATATAAAACTCGTTTCATGTACGCTGTATTTTTGCTAACCGTTGGTATATCCAATTTTCATAAGAAGATGTAGTGTTTTAGCTGAAAATGTTATATTTTAAGGGAAACAAAATATTTTTCCTTGCGTCAGTTTCGTTAGACTCCGAAAAAGGTAACACCAAGTCTGTATTCCTATACTATTATGTGTAGGCGATCAGTACGAGAGAACAATAAAAGCACCTACGATATACAAGTTACATCCAAAAGACCCATCTACACCTTGCGCAAACTAGATTCTTATCGACCAAGAGAGTCGAAGAGAAAAGAGTGACAATTGTCACTGCATATTATTTCAACTAGGAGAGCTCTTTAATAATGTCATCGGTACCAATAAGGAGTGTATTCTAACACGCCTCGTTTCATATATTAAATTAATTTATAAGTGTACGAGCTTTCCTCCTTCAACCAGAAAATTTTTTTAACTACACATTTTTAATTCATTCGGCAAAAGATTTTTTTTTATATTTTCGAATCAATAAATATCTATTAAATAAACTCTAATTATTCGTATAATCATTTATATTTCGAAATAAAATCCTTTCTTCAATTTATTAAATATTTGATGATAATTTAACGAATGCTCGGACTTAATATTATTAAGTTTATATGTTTAGGGTTTAGAACAATAGTAAGAACAGATAGTGTATAATAGTATTTTCTTAAGTTACTCTGTTTGATTAAAAATGATAATAATTGCTGCTACAGTATTAGTGTATCAATTTGAAAACGTTAGAAGCTTTTGTTTAGAAATCTTCATCATTTTTTTCTTCAGATAATTCTTGATAATTTAGATACCAAGACATTTTGAAGTTACTATCATCTATCTATTTGAGATAAGTATTTTTGATAATATTGGTACTTCTCCGAAAATCAATACTGTCTTGTTAAAAGACAGCTAGTTTCAACAAAAGTTTTATTTCTTTTAATGAAAATAGAATATTTCCGCTCAAAGATATTAATTGTACATGTCGAAAAAGAGATCAGGATATTTATTAGGATCTTTTAGCAATAATCATTCTACCTTTAAAGATAGTCGATTTATATTCAAGAGTTATGTTGCCCATAATTGTCGTACTCATAGGATCGCTCTTAGTGTTCTATAAAATGTGCTGAACTTGTAAACATTGATCTTAAACAATAATGTTTGTGAATTTGTATCAAGATCTTTTTTTAGCTTTTTTTAATAGTGATACTATTCAACTTAATGGCTCGCTTCAGGACAACTGAAATAAACATAAATCGAACGTCGAGTTTTTCATGCAAACTTCCTCACAATTATTTCATTTCAATATTAACGATTGAGAGACATAACGGTTTTTTTTTATTTTTCCATTACCGAAAAGTGTTTTTTTCTTTTGTACTGAAATCAGAGATTAGTACTTCTGGTCTGTGACCCCAGATCTTTAAAAAAAAAACGTTGATATCTACGTTAAAATAATCTATCTCACGAAAAAAGATTTATGGTTTAAAAGCGATACCGGTTGGAAATAATAATAATATTAAAGTTGATTAATGTCATTTAAACTTTAAGTTCTTATAATTATCAAGTCGGAATACATAATTATTTTTAAAAATAATTTATAAAAAAAATTAAATATATGAATCGAACATAAAAATCCTTAGAAAATTTTATGAAAACTATTAATAAAAAACTAAAATTTTTAATATAAACAATGATTACATAACATAAAATGCCTGTAAAATATTATCTTTACTAGCAATATAATGTTAATAATAAACGAATGACTATTCCTCCTCCAAGTATATAAAAGATGTCATAAGGATTCACTACTTTATTATCTACTTTAAATTACCTTCAATAAGTTTAAAATATTAGTATATTTTATTGAATTTTAATTTTTATTTAATCGGCTTCTTTTAAATTAAATAATTTTTTTATAATTATTTTGAACATAAGTCATCTAAAAAAAGATAGAAAAAACAAAAAATCTTAGTGAAATTATTAGTTTATTATAAAATGTAGTATTAAACACTTAATTTTATAAATTTTTAATTTTCTTTTAATTAATATTATCGAAATAAATTTATAAATATAATTGCTTTTTAAAATAAGTTTTATATTAATAAAGTTGTTTACAGATATTAGTATTAAAAGTTGGATATATTAAAAATTTGTCTAAACACCATTTAAAATTTATTACTTTTTTTTCTATTTTATGAATAATAGAATTTTTTAAATGGTAATCACATCTTTAAAATAATATAAATCTTTAATATAACAAAATAAATATATATAAATGATTGTAGAAAATAATATTAAATATTAATAACAAAATATTTACATTAATTATAATTTATATTTAAATTATGTTTCTTGTAGTTCTTAAGAAAATTAAAAAAACTACAATGTTATACAAATTTCTATAATGAATTACTAAGATTTATTTTAGAATTTTAAAATAAATAGTTATCAATTTCCTATTCTATAATTATTATAATATATCACATTCTAGTTTTTAGAGTATTAGACTTGTAAAAGCAAATTTTATTTTACATTAAATTAAGTCTGTGCTGAACCGTAGGTACCAGTTGGAGGTCTATATAATTTTGGAAGTGTCATAATTTGTAAGCTATTGAAAGCATATTTTTTTACGCCAATATTTTTCCATGTATTTTCTCTTCGACATCCCTCACTGTAATTTTAAATGTAATGATTAAAAACATATAAATGAAAACTGAAAAATTTATTAAATTTTTCTTAATTTTGTAATTGTATTGAAAAGAAGAATAAGACATTTAATTACCTTCGCATACAATCAAGAGCTTTCGACAGTTCGTGTTCTGCGAGATGATATTCTGTAGAAAGAATGTTTACTTGCTCTAAAGTAATAGACATTCCAGTACGATCTTTTGCACTTTTACAACTAGTAAATCTTAAACCTCGCATCCGTCTACATATTTGTGAAGATAATTGTAAAACATCGATATTTTTATTTACGTTTATTTGGATGCATGTTTTTAAATTATTCATCATATCAGTTAAAGTTTGGTTTACAGGCAATCGAGTTCCAACTGAAGTTATATAATATGAAGTATTTTATATATTATAATAATCATTTATGTTTTTAATAAAATATAAATTTACGTCTAGTAGAAGTAAGCTCAGTTGGAAGATTTAATTTTTTAAATCTCAAATAATATTCATTTAGTCGATCAAAGTTATCCATATTACTTTTTGCTTGAGGTTTTGTTGTTCCAAGACTTTCAGCCAGAGAAGCCATTTCATTGATTCCTATATTAAAAAATACAGGTGTTACTGTAAAGGAAAGACTTCGTTTAAATGAAGGAATTAATGGAAATAAGGAATAAATCGTATCTGGTACTGGAAGGAGCACTGTGAGTGCAGTTCTTGATCCAACTACTTTAGGTAATGGAAATTGTGTTATATTTTGTTTTCCATCAATTCGGCTGAAAATTTCAAATATGTTATATATTTTTACAGAAGCAGTATTTTTTATAATATTATGATAATTAATATTATTATAGAACTATACTTAATAAATAGTATTATATTATAAAATCATAATTTCTAAGAAATATAAAATTTTTATATTTTTTATTATAGAATTAAAATAAATAATTAAACATTATTTAATAAGAATACCTTGCATGAATTTCATTTCTTGATAATATAAATGTAACTGTATGCATATCTTCTATAGCAACAGTCATATCTCCCCACATATCAATTTCATCTCCGTAATAACTTAATAAACCTTCAAAAGATATGAGAGGGCCAAGAGTTGTTAAAATTAATAAAAATATAGGATCAGGTTTTTGACACCAAAATTTAGCCATGAGACCAGAAACTAATGCAGTCAACTAAAATCATTCAAATTTAAAGAAATTAATTACTATTAAAAATATTAATACATTTTAAATATTTACCGCTTGACTGAAGCACACATCACGCCTATAACGAACATTGCAAATATGCTGAGCATTTTTACCATCTTCCTGTATTCTAAATACTGAATGGGTGAGCCTAGCAGTTTTAAGTAAACCATCCATTGCTTGGCGTAGCTTTTTCATACTTGGTCGTAGTTCACTAGTCCAGTCCATAATTGAGGCAAAATCTAAACCATCTGTAAATTTATTTCTGTGACTGGAATTGCTCTTTAGAATTTGTGACACTGAATCCATAGCTTGAGACACTTTATTAGAAGATGAATTGTAATAAAATACACTTACTCCTATTTAAAGAAGTGTTTATCTTGATATTAAATTACAGTAAACAGGAATAATTGAATAAATATAATTAGATTATTTATCAGAAATATAATAGTAAATATATATTATAAAATATTGGTGAACATGATTATAATAACTAATGATAAAAAAATAAAATATGAAATGTGTATTTATATTTAAAATACTCACTAATCACAAAATATAAGTTAGATAGAAACTTACTTTACTAATAATAATTTTATTTATTTTTTAGTTAAAAAAATATATTACATGCCTTCTTTTAATGTATTCATAGCTGTAGTTTGTTTATCATTATTAGTATTAGTTTTTTGGCCACCTAATAGCTTACTTGATTCTTCACTTTTAATACCAATCTTGGGTTGTGTAGTAACAATATTAGTAGAATTAATTCTATCATTCTCTAGATAACTCTTTAAGTACTGATCCTGATTTATTTCATTTTTTATATGTATTCTAGCTGCTGGACTACGACATCGTCCACATAAAAATTTTACTTTTGATACAAGACACATAACACTTGCTTCAATATTTAATTGTGTTAAATCCCAAGGCTCAGGCTCATCAGTTGGTTTATAGTAATTTGCTGATGGAGAATTACACATTTTTTGTGTATCAAGGAAACGTTTACTTAAATCTAAATCATTAATACTATTTACATTAGAATTTTCTTCATCTTCAAGTTTTCGATTACTATTATCTTCAAATTTGAAATTTTGTTTCTTAATACTTTCAGACATATTAGTTTCATTAAATTCATCGTCAACCTAAAATTTTATAGTAATCATTTATTTTATTTTCGTTTAATGATTGTTTTATTAGTATATGATAACAAATAAAAGCTTATCTTTTATTTTTAAGTATCTTATGAAATAACTGAGTATTTTGTATTCAAAACATGAAATAAATAAATAACAATATATTTATTGTAAATTAAACCACAAACCCTTTTGATAATTAAATATTGATATTAATTATGAATAAATTTGGTTTATCCTTTATTTCCAATAAAAAATAACAAGTGTATAATTTTTAAACCAATTTTAATAATAAAAAAATTTTTAAAATACTTTAAAATGTTTGTACATATTTTATTAAAGTAAGTTCTTATCAATTAATACAATATGATGTAGAGAATTTGTACATTTCTTACCTTTGGAAATATTACAAAATTTCCATTTGAATGTTGGTTTTGTACATTATAATTAATTTCATTTTTCATAGTTAAATTTTTATATTTATTTTTAAAACTTTTTTTTCCCCATATATCTTGCATACCTTCTGGAGCACTAGATGCAACAAAATTGTATAAATCTGGAGTTTTAATATCAAAGTTCAATTGTTGATTAATTCTTTTATAAGGTGATACTGATTGATTAATACTCTCTGAATTTTGATTGTTCATCACCTCATGTACTTTTGCCAATCTATTTTCTTCTAAAAACGCTAGGGCTTCTTCAACTAATCCAGGATCCCAGAGGCTAAGTAATATTCGAGTTTTAGAGATCATATCTTCGCATATTGGTAACATACCGCTAGTTTCTTTTTCTTTAGCTAATCTCATAAGTGATTGCATAGCATTGACTACATCTCTCCGAAGTTGTTTAATGGTTTGTATTGCATCATATACCATTAAAATTTTTGACATTCTTTGATAAAATTGAATTCCCTGCACCGGAGATTCTTTAAGCGCCTGCACCATTCTGAAAATAAAAATGTACATAATAAAAAGTAATTATTTATTATATTAAATTTACCATAGGTAATTCAATGTCATAAATTCAAAGTCGTCAATAATTAAAATCGCATCTAAATTATTAAATATAATTGTAAATGACAAAAACATTAATGTTTATTTTTATAAATTACTTTACATTAATTTAGCTTTCTTAACTTTTGTTTATCGTAATTATCAATTGGATATAATGAACGGCATTGTAGACACACTGTCATATTATTTACTTGTTTAGATCTGCGTATCAAATGATCTGTATTTTCATATATTCGCTCCTCTACATCAATGTGGTGACTATATATATATATATATAGACACATTCACCTATACGTTGATTTTTTTATTTTTGAAGTTTTTGATATTTTCGCGTTATTTAGAAAATAACTGATAACTGATACATATAAGTTATATGTATTAAAATAATTGCAAAATTTATATTATGTTATTGCATTATGCTACAATAAATGATAAAAATTAGAATAATATGTCAAAAAATAAGAAGTTTCAAGTATAAAAATATTCAAAAAAATAGTGAATACGAAGGCGTCGATTCCCCGGGGCTAAACGCCGACCACCCTCGCGGGTCTCCCGCGAGGTGCCAACTGATTCCGCCTCGCGGAATACCCGGGAGGCGCAGAAGAATTGCGCCTTTCAGGTCTACCGCGGGGCAAGATCGAACGCCGACGCCTGCGACCAGCCGGCGGGCGTTGTCGGACGATGGCGTCTCACGCCATAAGCGGAAGGTTAGGGCCCCGGAGATATGGACACCCACTCCACCGCGCGACTGTGGGGAAAATACGAGGAGGGACAAGACGCGAGAGGAGAGAGAGACGGGGAGTGTGAAAATAGAAAGTCGGGCGAACGGGAAGGGAAGGGATAAGGGTACGCTCTGTCCAAAATCCAACACCGACGACAACTCCAGCCACGTCACGCCCCACCACGGACAGAGAACCCTAGCGACGTTCTTCACACAGAGTGCTACACCCCGCTCCCGCCACCGCCGCCCTCGACACCGAGAACGGCGAGAGAGAAAGTTCGGCTAGGAGCCCGACACCACTCGAGAGAGAAAGAGAGAGGGAGGCCAGGCTAGCCCCCCCCCCGCGCGGCCGGACGAGCGCAGCGACCGGAGCGTGGGAGGCGTACCGCCACCCCACTCTTGAGACCAACGCCGCCCGCGCCCGCCACCGCCGGCGTCATCACCGGAGACTGCGCGCCGACGAGCTAAACCCAAATCTACGCCGGTGTGGGACTCACCCCCACCCGCCTGCCTGGTGACGCAGTCGCAGCCACCACCGGATACAGCTGACTGATCTCCCCGGCCCGGACCGAGAGCACGGACCGCGTCGATGCCTGCCGAACACTGCGAACGTACGCAACGGCGCAAAAAAAGGGTCGCAAGTGATACCAAAAAAAAAGGAATAAAGGAAATAAAAGGAACACAAACCGTTTTTTAATTACCCCTCCCACTCATCTCGCGCGTCGACTGTCCCGTCCGACCCGGTCGGGAACAATTATAAAAGCAAGAATTTACACGCTCTATAATTATTTATTAATTATATTAAAAATACAATATTCACATATTTAATTTTTTAAAATTAATATTTATAATACCATTATTCAACGTCTCAATTATGACGTGTTTCTTCAACACCTCTTAATTGACATTTATGACTTAGTATTTATAAAAATGTCAGAAAAGATCAAATTTCAAAAAGTGATGTAATTGTAAATGTAAAATTTTTAACTTTGTTTTCAGATTTTTAGTAAATTAAATTAAAGTAAAGTAAATATTAAACTTAGTTTTTCACCCTCCTGTTCAAATTATAATAAAAAATATGTAATTAGTATGAAAGGTAATAATTAAAATCTTTTTTAAGTAGCTAATATATGAACAATCAGAACTTATCAAATATTTTAGATATATGCTTTGTTTAGTATTTCGTGACTATTTTAAAATTTAATTATTAATATAAAATAAATGTATGATATTTATATTTTACCTTAAAAGTCCACCATTTTTACTTTTATGAGAATGAGCAGTAAATGCTCCAACACTAATAAAATCGTATACACCACTTTTATTTAATGTATCATTATGAACCCACATTCTTTGAAAATGTAAATTTAGAGGTGCAAATTCTAGTGACTTATCATTCTTTTGAGATGACTGTTTAAAATAGCTTCCTGAAATTTAAGATATTTATAAAATAATTAATTTTAGTATATTCTATTTTAAAAAATATTTACCTTTGAAAGCAGCTAAATTTTCTTTTGCTTGAGAATACAAATGTAGCAAATGTAAATGTCGATCTAACAGTTCCATTCGTTTTGTATGCCACGGCTCTCGCAATTCGCCCATTCCAGCTACTTCTTGTAAAAGTTCTTTTTCTTCTTGAATCCATATTCCTCTTTAATTTTTTTAATATAATAATTATCTATTAGTAAGTACTGGTTTTAGTTAATTTATAAATAAATAAAATTTTCAAAATAAAAGTTTAAAATAACTTACAATAATTGTTGTGGAAATTTGAAACATAATTTACTTTCAGCCATTGATTCATGAACACAAATATCACCACCTAAACCAGAATGAAATCTACAAATTTAAAAATATTACTTAACAAAATTAACAAAACTTAAAAAAAAAAAAAATATTATTGAATTTGAATTCTCTGTTAACTAAATAAAATTAAGTAATAGTTACTTCTATTAAATATTTTATTGCTAGCTTAAAAACTCTTTAAATCGTCTGAAGTAAGAGAAGCCTATCTTTCTTTTTATAATAAAATGCACAGGTACTTCACTGATATAAATTTAATATAATAATTTTACCTGTAAGTTTGAATATGAGCATTGGCAAATAGAAATTTTAATTGTCCTTGATAAGGAAGTTTTATTTTTGTACCTAATCTTGAGGGAAGTGATTGTGATCGCCTGTGGCAATATAATTGATTTAAATTAGTTGGCACATTTCTAGAAGGTGTACTTTCAGTACTGGTTCCTTTATCTTCAATTTCTAAATTCCAAACGTTCATAGTTAAGAAACCTACAGTTATTGCTTTTGTAGATTTCAGAGGTATTCTCAACCTGCAATAGATAACATGTTTAAAAATTTTAATATAAGATTCCAATGATTTTCAGGATAAGATTAGAAGAATTATAGAAAATAATATTTATTAAAATAATAATTATTATATGTTATTATTATCTTTATGTATTTCTAAATAAAGATACCGGAAGTTTGCAACAGATTTACGTATATTTTTTTTATATTTTATTTTAATTCATCAAATTTACTATTTTTATCTACGTTCTCTACTATAGGCCTAATTAAATAATTCTTAACAGATTTATTGCTTTTATCTTAATTACTTTTTATATTTTTATTCTGATTACAATAATTATATACTTTTACATTATTTTAAACAAAAACTCTTCAGAACAATTTTTCATTTTTTTTATGTCATTATTAGTTTATATTCACATCTAAATGAAAAACTGCCATTTAAATTGTTTAAAATATTTCATATTTTATAGTTTTCTTATTTTGCTGTCCCATATGCTTAGAATATTACAATACATGTATTATATTTATGTTAAAAGAAGTATGGTTCAAAAAATAATAAATTTTATTATGAAAAATATAATTTTTTTTGTGAATTTCGTTTTGTTTTAATAACTTATTATTTATATATACTAATAAAATAATAGTGTAATCTTGTGTATTTTCACTAAATATAGTTTTTAAAATGTCATTTTCTCGTTTTTATACAATAGTTACTATCAGAACTTGTAATATATACATACTTCGATTGGTTACTTTCTTTGACATAATTACTAATATAATACTTTTTAATATTTCTATATACATTAACAACTTCAGAATTAATAACTAAAGTAATTGCTTAGAAGTATTTTGTTTCACAATGTATTAGACATAAAATATTCCACTTCTTTAATAATTAATATAATTTGATATTTATTTTGAAAATTCAATTCGGAAAATTAAATAGTCGAGTTTTAAAATACGTGAATAATTTATAGTTTTAATAGAAAAATTTTAGAAAATCTTTGTAAATTTGGTGCAATAACTAAAATGCATAGGTATGAAATATAATACCAATTTTACATCATTGCTAAATCTGAACATATATGCAAAAAATATCTAATCATTAATAAGATGAATAAATATTAAAGTGCAAATTCAATTTCTTAAATTTATTTTAAAATTTCTTTAAATATATATGTAATAATTTTACTGTTTATGAAACATGAAATTTATATTTTATATATGAATATAATATAATGTTAATATGATAGTTAATTTAATTTTTGTAATTAACAATTATTTTAATTGTACTAATGTACAAAGCTATAATTTTTGGCTCGGGCACGAGAATAACAAATTATTAGAAATATTTTTATAAAAGATATTTTCCATTAAAATTAACAAATTATATTAAAAAATGTTAAGTATTTTAGTTTATCAGATAAACTAATTTTTCGTTCCTTCTATGTAAAAAAATTTTGAAATGCTTTATTTTGAAGATTTTATTAAATAAAATATGAGTATTTTCTCTTATTAAAAAATAATTTCTTTTTTTTAATTTTTTACTTTAAAACCCACTTTTGTAATATATTAATATACTTTCTGTTTATAATTCATTTATTTATGAAAATATAGAAAATAATATTTATAATTATAAAAGAACATTTAAAAGACATTTTTTCACAATTGGGATTACTTTGATATGTTGAAAAATTATTAATATATGCAGAATGAAACTCTTGATACGTTTGATACGTAAATAATTTAAAAAAAAAGAATATGTATGCTACTGGAATAATTTAAAAAATTTTAAATAGATAGAAACCATTTAAAAAATATTAGTTAACATGTTGATTTTCATATTCAATAACACATTTTTTATTTCGTTTTATATTTTGATAAAATTTGAAACAGTTTAGTAGAAATAAATAAAAATACTTTTTTTAAATATAAAAACCTTGGTGTATCTTGAATAGCGCTGAAAGTCATAATGGCACTGCCAATTGGCGTAGCTGTTTGGCTAACACGTTCTCTAACATCATATGCTGTTATACGCATACGAGAATCAGCGTTTATGCCATCACTTTCTCTAAAGCTAACAGTTGTCAGGAAAGCTGGATTACTACTTCTTTCTACAATCTCTGTGCGTGAATATTGTATCCAGGCCTTTGAATAATAAGTTTGTACATCAATTTTTAGAACAGCGTTAGGTGGTCGACCATGACCATCGCATAATAAATTATCACACGCTAACGAAATCTCACACAATGGAATTTCTGCCGGATCTGTTAATATTGATATATTTTATTTTTCTTTCTTATTCACTGGTTAATTATTTCATGCAATACTATTATTAAAAACTAATGTTTTTTTTATCAGAATTAATTTATTCTGTTTAGCTTTATTAATTATCTTACAATAAAAATTAGATACATCTTATATGCTTCATTGGATAAATATTGATTACTGAAAACTATTTATTTAGAATTCATCGATAATATGCTGTTATAAAGTGAAATAAATAAAAATTTAATAAGATTTATATAAATAGATTACATTGTTTATATTATAATTTCTTTCAAGAAAAGGTTGAAGTATTTAGTATATTTCAATAAAATAAAGTGTGAAGAAATATTAATTACATTCTTTTAATAAAGAAAATTGGAATATTATATATGAAAAAAATTTATATACTATGTACAAAACATATATATATATATATATATTTACAATTTTACATTATACTTCCAAACAATTGATTCCAATTAATAGCAATATAAGATTTTTATTTTATAAAAAAAAATTTTCAAGTAAAAGCTTTAATTTGTTCATGTATTCATCAATTAAAAATTTAATAACTAATTTAATAAAACAATTAATTAAATTTTTATTTGTACTTAAATATTTATAATACTTATTTGTAATTGCTTATTGTAACAATATCTTTTTAAATAAACGTATATTTTTCGTATACAAACTATATACTGATATTTAATTTAACTTATTTAAACACAACTTTAGCAAAATATTTTAAAGTTTAAATATTTTTTATAAGAACCTGTAATGATACCACGCTTCAATCGAAATATTTGGATATCTGTGTCATCCTTGTGCCTGCTTGTTACTTCAATTCGTTGCCTAAGTGCCAACAGTTGACTTCGCATGCATTCATAACTAGCAAAATGCAGAGCTTGCAGCCAACCGTCTCTTTCTTCTGGGGAATTAGTACCAAGTTGTTGATAGACACCACCATCAAACACTAACAAATTTTTATTTCGAAAATTACTCTATTTATTATTATCATTATATAATTTAGCAATAAATTACCACTTTTATAAACTTTTATTTATTAATTTAAAGTTATTGAAAAATCTATTTTTAAAAAGTAAACATAACTGTACTAAAATCGAATGATTATGAAATATGTAAATTTATTATTTTTTAATGAGAGAACAATATTAGATTTTCATAAATTATAAAATAATTATTACGTTTTCATTTATTTTTATTTTCATAATTAGACAATTATATGATCATAAAGTATATCTATTATATATGTATTGTATTATATGCATTATAATGCATAAATATTATATTTCATCCAAATAAATTTGCTTCAGTTTATAATTCTAAATAAAATAAATATTCTTTTAACTAGAATTACTTCTGCTTCAAAAATTGATTACGTTACACCTCTTATTGATATAAAAGTAACAAGATTGCTTGAAATACTTAATTTAAAGTTTTTATTAATATACAAATATAATTGCTTTGTTTACGTATTTTAATATCTAATTCCATAGTATTATTTGGAGTATAGTAAAATTAAACAACTTCCAATAACATATAATTTTTAAAATAAGTTCTGTAAAAGATTGGGCTAAGAACCCATCTACCTATTGGTTTTCTTATTCAATACTGAGAATGTTAAACGCAAATTATGTACAATTATTTAATGTTTTATTATTATAATTTATTGATATTTGACTTAATAGTAGCTGTACATTTTAGGAAAAAATGATGTAAAATAATAATTATTTACATTTTGAACGATATCCTGTATACTACATTCATTTGTTGAATAATTATATAAAATTATATAAAATATTATATTAAAAAATGATTTAATTGTTTGCATCATAACTTAAAGATGCATATATAAGGTAGGTTGATTATAAATATTTTTTATAAATACTCATAAAAGTACTCATATTTTATTTCCATTAATTTTCGAAAAATAAAATAAAATTTTAATTATAATGCTGATTACTTCATTTATTTTTCTTATTATATTCTTTTATTGTATTTCTTTAAAAGCTTACCTATACTAAATCCATATGGAATCAGATTTGTCGGTTGTTCTACACGAACGGAAAATTGTTCGAGTATTATAACACCTATGGGCTCGGACCACTGTTCTTTTGATTTGAAATAAAATAAGAGGTTGCCCCGTAATCTGCACCATCTTTCAAGACTTACTATGACCAAAAATAATAAATATTTTATTACAAAATTATCGATACATTTATTGAATATGAGATTCACTATTCTTAAAATTCAATTTTCTTAAAATCTAAAAAATCTTAAAATTCGATTCTTCGATAAGAAATAGGAAACTGAAGTAATTAAAATATTAGAAAATACAATATAATTATAATTGAAATCTTTTAAATTACTTAGAAATTTTCATATTCATGAAAATATATGATTAAAAAATGTTTAATAACATTGAAAGTTAGTATTCATTTAAAATATATAACCTTATTATAAAAAAAAATTAATGACTCTATAATTATAATAAGGTTTGACTATTGAGAAGGCATTGGACAGAAAAAGCAATAATAAATTCTTAGGATCTTCCTTTCCGGTCATAATTGATGTCATGTATTATATTAAATTACATGAAATTCAAATTATTATCGTTGAATATTATTATAAAGTGATAGTGTATAAAATATTATTCCCTTACCTTACCGTTTGTAATTATTTCTTAATTAATACACATGTACATAAAAAAAGATACATTTCATTATAAATAATTAATTTATCACTTTATTTAAAAATATTACATTTAAATTTAATTGTATACAAACATGAAAACAGCTTTACCTGTTTTAATTTTATTTTAAAATGTAAATAAAAATTTAAGAAAAATAATATGCAATATGATCAAATTTAATAAAAAAAGTGATGGTATATTAAAAATACATCTGAAATAGTGACTTATAACACTTACGAAAAATAACAGAAATTTAAATGCCGTTGTAGAATATGATTGTATGCATAAAAATAATTATCTATACATTTCCAAACATAATTATATGCTCTTTTTATACAAAAATGAAATGAGTTTTCTAATGTTTTAAAATTTTTAATTTATGAGTACAAAATTTTTAAATCTTACGCATTAAATAAAATACTTTTTAAACCAGAAATTGAATATATATATACTATAGAATTATGATTATATATATTTTTGATTAATAGAATATATACCTCTTAAAACACTCTTTATTCAGAATATGTAAGTGAATCTTTATATAAGTAATTAAAAACATAATTCGAACATAATTGAACATTTTATTTTGCAAACGTTGATATATTTAAAAATTTACTTCTATTTAATTTAAATTTACAGTCATATAAAATTATTTTTGACTTATATAACTTTTAAAATAATATATTAGTAATTTATTTTATTACAATAAAATTTTTCATTAAAATAATATTATTATAATTAAATTTCACTTCTAAAAAAATGTTGGTTTAAAGAATTTATTACAAAATGCATTTTGTATTAATAAACTAATTAAATTAAAATATGCGTTAGATTATTACATGCAAATTAATAACATCACAAGCTTGAATAAAACATGCTTTTAAAAAACCTAGTAGCTATAATTAAACAATACGTCTAATAATACTTAAGTTATTGCTCAAGTACATTTTAAACATTTAATAATATGAAGCGCCTCATATGTAAAAGTATAAATCAACTTATCGTTTTCTCCATCATGGTATTTATATTATTAAGTATTTCTTAATTATGAATTTATTTTAAGTCTTATCAAAAAGTTTTAGATTATAAACATTTTAATAAGTTTGTTAAATTAACATAATCATCTGCTTTTCATTTATTATTTTATAATTTATAATTTATTTTTATAATTATTTTATAATTCATTTAACTTGAGGGTTACATTGATATTTTAAATTTTTGATTAACTAATAGCAAATACATTAGATATATAAAATTAGAATATCTTTATATTATTTAATTGAAAATGTCCTTAAAATTTTATAACTTTATTAAAAAAACAATTTAAATATATCTTAAACAAATTTTTTTATTTAAATATATATTTTAAAAGAAACTTATTAAATTATAGTAATTTCGATAAAATTTATTTAAATACCTTATATTGTATATAAATTTATATATACTTTATATAAATCATATTAGTAAAATAAAATTAATATTTTTGAAGAAAATGAGCCAAAAAAATATTTATACAACAGAATTTTACGCATACAATTTTAATTAAAATTTAATTTTAGTCTTCAAATCATAATAATTTTATTATTAATCTTTAAATTACAATAATTTTATAAAAAACCAAAATTAAAAATAATATTACTAAACTATTATTGCTTTATATGTACATTATTTATTTGTATTAGAATATTTCAAGAAGCTTATATTACATTTTATTGGTAAATATAGTAAATGTATAATTTCAAAAAAAGATTTTCCGATATTTATTGATTCATATTATGCTTTTACATAAGAGCAAAAATTGAAGAAAGCTTAAAAAATTAACGATGATTTATATTCGTAAATACTGTTATGTATGTCAATAAATTTATGTTAATAATAAAAATATTTGAAGCAAGACATACGGATAACATCACAAAATAGAATATATTTACCAAACAAATTTTCTTAATTTTTTTAAAAGAAATTTGATGTTGATACTATTACAATAGCAGCTCATATATCATATAAAACAATATAAATAACATAAAATTAGAGAAAAGTATTCAGATGTGTTAATAGTTTGTGGTATTATTTTTAACCTATGTAATTAAAAAAATTTTTTTTTTAATTAATGTAATAAATTTTTATTAATTTATTTTATGCTTCTTTTCTTATATTTTTAAAATAAAGTTATTTTCTAAATTTACGAAAGTTAAAAAAATACTAAACATATTTTTACAGCATGTTATATCTGGTAAAAACACTCGATAGTACCTTTACTCGTACTGGTTGAAACACAACTGAGGTCTCGAAGAGTCTTACGTGATTTTTCCTTTTGTTTTATGTTGATGAGTTTTTTACTTGTACCTGGAAATTGTATGGAGGCACTGATTGTTATTAACTATACCGCGTATAAATATATTGTAATCATGTTTAATAAATTACGGATTGAATTTGATATAGAGGATTTATAAATTTTCAGCTAAAGAATTGATATTATTAAATAAGTCGTATGTTAGCAATTATGTTTCTAATACTATAAATAATATGATTTAAAATTTTGAAAAACTGTATAAATATCGAAATTAACGTATTACGATTTATCAAGTAAAGAAATTTTATTAAAGATAATTATAACCAGGAATAATTACATGGATTGATTTATTAAAACGTTTTAAACTGTTTTAAAAAAATTAATCATTAACATTTTACAAGATAACAATAATTTTATTAGTTATTTTCATATTAATTTGATAATAATGAAAATAAATATTCGCGAACAAAAAAAATTTAATAAAAATAAGTTGGTAAAATTTAAATTTAAATTTTACTTAATTTAAAGTTTTTAAATTAAATGAAAATTAAACTTATAGATTCAAATATAGTAATTTATAGATAAATAAATAAGATAATAGTTAAATTTTGATATAAAACAAATTTATATATTTCATTTAAAAAGTACTTTCACTAAATAAAAATTTTAGAATTTCAACTAAAATTTTAACGAGGTAATAAAGTTATTTAAAAGAACATATTTAATGGTAAGTTTATATATAAAACATTTTTTTTTTAATTTTAATTTATAAAATATTTTATCGATGTCAGTACGTTTTATGGAAACAATGTTGCTGAAATTATAAGTAAATTCTTAGCGTTATTATTTGAAAACAAAATTACTATAAGCATGTATGTTTTTTGCAAACAAAAATATTAAATAGTATTATTGAATACATATTTTTTTCATTGCATTCTTAATTTATTATAATAAAATTATAATGTTAGCATTATAAATTTAATGTAGTCATATTAAATATAGTTATATGGCCGTTTTTAAACTAACTGATGTAATTGAAATATCAATTCAAAATAATATATTTATTCTTTATTTAATAATTTATTGAATTAGTTACCGAGTTAAAAAGGGAGTTCGTTAATTAATTCTGGTAACTTATAAAAAGAATTGAATTTTTTTTTATTTTGGAATATTTACAAGAAATAAATATTTTTGTTTATATAAATTAAATAAATCATAGGATTGTTAAATTGAATTTTGTTTTTATTACTTTTTTATGTAATATATAGTTAAAATATGTAATATATATAACTTGTTGTATTAATATTTGTATTAATAAATTTAAATGTAAAAATGTATTAATTTTTAATAAAAATAACTTGCTTATACATATATACAAATAATTATTAGAAAATTGTGTATGTACTATATTGTATATAATATGTATAAAATGTATAATAGTTTCTTTTATTTTTTAAAGCACATCACTTTTAATGGAAAAATTTTGTTAAAAAGGTAAAATTAATTACAATGTGTACTATAAATTTATAATCAGATATGTTACATTCATTAAATATAATTCTTATTAAAAATTTCTAATTGTATTTTTAAACTGCTAATATAAATATTACTTCTTCGCACATATCTTATTTTTTAACATTTGAACTATTATACATCAATATGTGCCATATTTCTCAAAAAAAATATTTGATTTATAACACAATTTTTTATTGATTAAAATCATTATGTTTGATATTGAATATTAAAAAATTAAATAGTTACTGGAAATAAATAGAATAACATGCAGCCATCTTGAAAACTATATTATATATAAATTTATTAATTACTACACATATAATAAAAGTATAATATAAGCTAATTCATACAAATCAAGTAATTGCATAAAAGTATAAAAACTTACTCTCTGTCTTACGAAAAAAACCTTCCTGACGTTCTCGTAAATAGAGTATACCTTCCTTTTCAAATTTTTGTGAAGGCTGAGTAGCCAAAGCCATTAATTCTTGTTTGTTAAATCTCATTTTAGCAAATGTGACCTCATATTTTAAATAGAAGAATGCAGCTTCTTTATTTTTAAAAGTTTGAATAATTTCATTCAAGTGAACTAGTGATTCTATATCAAGAATGAAATTAATATATATTATATGTAAAAAAATATTCTAGTTTTTAAATTATTTTATGTAAAAATGTAATATTGTCTCATAGTTATAATTAATATTATTTTACATTTTTTCTTTAAAAAAATTTGTATATAATAATATACAAAATATATAAAATTATTTTGAATAGTTTTTTAAACATATTTTTTTGTATTTACCTTTTTCAATTTATACTTATGTTTTATATTATTTTTGTAAATTATATTTTGTAATATTCTCAAATTAAAATACAGTTAAATAAATATGTTGATACTTAATCATTCTTATTTGGAAAATATATTCAATATTTCAATAAAATTATATAAATTATAATTGGAAAAACTTTAAATTAAATTATCTTTACTCTAAGAGATAGGTTTTGAAATTCTATTTAAATTAAAATAAGATTAAATATATAAATGTAATTAAAAATCATAAAACATTTTTAATTTATATTGAAGTATATATACATATTAGTAATCAAATAGATAAACAATTGATTATATTACATTTAAAGTTATAATTAAAAGATTCATAATATAATAATAAATATATATGTTGCAAATATCACATTTTAAAATAATGTAAACAATAAGAATTCAAAGTGGTTATCAAATTATTATAAAGTAATCTTTTTTAAATTTATAGAATCTGTAAATTAGATTCAAATATGAAACAACTTTTGAAACTATTTTTCTAAAATAAATTCTAAAGAAAATGATTGTCTAATATTATAATCAGTAATTAAATAATAATTATTTTTTATTATTAAAACAACTATATTTTAAAGGTTAAGAAAATTTTCTTAACTATTTTAAATAAATGGTTAGATTACTTTAATCTCTTAAATTCTTTTGAAGTATATTTATATTTTCACTGAAATGTCAGCCACAAGATTAATCAACTACAAAAATTAATTAATATAATTAGTATTATAATTCTGTATAATTAACAGAAGATGTGATTTATAAGCATCTCTTATTAATTATCTGACATCTTCATTGTACAACATGATTGTAAAAATTTTAATAGCTTGAAATGTTTGTAACTAATGATTTATTTGTATTTTATAACTATTGACAATATAAAATTAAAAATACATCATTAAAACAAGCAATTAATACAACAATCTGGTTTACTGTGTTTAATGTACAGGTAATAAGATTAGTTTTATAAATCACATAAAACAAGTATCAGATACTACTTGCCTTTGAATCACTATTGATGAGTCAGCATATCGATTGGTTTTCTGACTTTTCCTCTTCAGTAAACTAACTACATATATATATATATATATATATATATATATATATATATTATTAAAATAGACTCATCTAATTAATAAATTAATTATAAAGTAGTCTTGTATTTATAACAAAAGTCAAATTCACGATTCAATAACAATAATTTATAAATATTAATTTATTCGATTAGTTTGTTAAGAAATACATTCTATAATATTGATAGTGGTGTGGTACACAAGCGAAGTAACATAATTTTAAATTTTATAATTTATATTTTTTTGTAAAAAAATTTAACAATTTTTACAATATTATTAAAACAATAAACAACCTAATATTTTAGTGTAACGTTTTAGTAATTAAATTTATTAGACTTATTCGTCGGTATAAGCGATCACTACGGGTGAGCTTTTGTATCCTCTTTATTGTCTTTTGGCAAGGAGTGTTGAGTCATAATGAAATTATACTCACAAAATAGTCCAATTTCTTTCAAAATTCTCATTATAATAAAATTGAAAAAATGTTTGGAATACTACCGTTAGATTTAAAAATAAATAAATTTCTTTTACTAAGTAGAAATTAGTTTATTGAATTCCATGTAGCCAAATTAGGTTCGCTCGTTTTGATTGGTTTATCATACATCTCGTATTTGAATTCATGGTGATTTCTCGAATAAAATGTGTCTTTCTCATTTACTTGTAATTTTAATAGGTGAATTTATAACGAATGTTCTAATTGAATATTTTCATGTTTTTCTATTCGTAATGAATTTTCCTTTGTAAGAATTTTAAGTTAGTTTTACTGTTGTCTCGAAAGTTTCATTTTTACAGAAGAGTTGTTTCTTTTTATGAACTTTTGCTCTTAGAATTTAATTTAATTTTATATTTAAACTTAGGATTACGGGCAGATCATGGATTACATTATCTTTTCTTAGAACTAGACACAATGTCGGTGTTTTATTAATACTTTACATATGCAATATTAGTACTTTAATATACTACATTTTAGTTTTCTTTCAAAAATTTTTCAGAACGTTTTTATCTGTATATTGCATTTTTAATAGAAGACTTTAGCTTATAGAAAGATAATATCTAAAATTTATTTTTAAAAGAATAAATGTATTTGAAATAGCGTGTGGTCATCAATTTTTGTTGAAACTGTAGTTATTATTTTAGTGGAGTATGAACGGGTTACAATAGAAGGAGTTTACACGAAGTAATTAATAAATAATGGAATGCGTTTAATCAAGTATAAAAAAACTTCTTATTAGGAGAAAAAAAAACATACGATTGATTTTAATTCGCGCGATGCATCCGCCTTTTTTTTGTATTAATTAATTTATGTTGACTTGCAAGTTTTTATTAAGTAGTTTATGTTTACTGATGTGAACGTTTGCATTTCCTGCTATTGGCTCGATCGGTGCTACGTCTTGTCAATTATTCATAAGCACGTACCCCAATATATTCAAGGGTGTAATTACATATTCTGTTAATTATTATCACAAATTTTAACCCAAGCAGTTCAATGGTGTAATTACACATTCTGTTGATTATTATTACAAATTTTAACCCAATCAGTTCAAGGGTATAATTACATAGTCTGTTGATTATTATTACAAATTTTAACTGTCCATCTGGCGTCAAGCAACTTGTTCGTTTCAGTTAAGAACAAGATTTACTATTTATCTATTTTCCTGCATTCACAAGTTTTTCTGCGTTTCCTGCATCTCTCTCTCTCTCTCTCTCTCTCTCTCTCTCTCTATCTCTTTTCAAACCTTATCGTAATTCATCTTTACGCCTGCTTATTTTTCTCTCTCGAATGTGCCTAAACTAAGTGTCAATTTTTTTTAATTATTTATATTTAAACATTAAACATTTTAACGTTTATTAATGTTATTGATATTTTTTGTAAAATAATCCCGTCAACTATAGAATTTTATATTGCAATAGAGTAAATCGAAAAACATTAAAATTTATTTATCTTAATAATATAACTAACTATATGACTTCTTTAAATATCATATTTAAAAATAATTTGTATGTTAAAAATTACATACAAGGTTCATCACATTCCGCACATCGGAATCAATGACTATTTCTAAAATAAAGCTAAAATTTTAATGGCACTTCTAATGCATTTAAAGTTTATGATTTAACTTCATATAAAGTGTATAACCTATCTATTAGTGTGAAAATCATGGAAATATTTTTGTCTGCTTCTAAAAATTGCTTGGTAACAATACTTAAATAAAAAATTACATTTTTATAATTATATTATAAAAAAAAATTAAGTATTATAATATAAACCTTTTTCTTAATAATTTAATTGCATATAATATTTTGTAATACACTTTTAGAACCAACATTTTAACCGTTCCTATAAGCATAAGTGTTTATAGATGTGACGTCTATTAAGCAAACCTTGATTTTGAATTTTTGAAAAAGTGAATTGTATAAAACCGGTGTAAAATATAAATAGTAAATATATGTAGAGTATTAAAAATTATGTATACGAACTACTGACCGAAAAACTTAGAGAAAATTGGATTTAATCCAAACCTTTAATTTTAATTACAAAATAAATAGTCATATCGAATATAGTTGTTTTTGTTTTACTTTTAAGAAAAAATTTTTTTCTAATTTTTAATATTTTGTAAATGTATACAACTAATATAATCACTTTATATTTTAATATAAAGTTAATATAATTTTTAAAATGAATAAAAAAAAAATAAAAGCATTAAATTAGTATTTAAATGATTTTCATAAATAAAACTGTAAGAAAAATATGAGTTAATAAAATATTAAAATGAATATATTTATAATTTCTATTATATAATAAATTAAATAAAAATTGATAAGTTCATTATATTTTTTATTTAATTTATAAAAAATAAAATACTTAAATATTTTCTACAATAATATTTACAATATATACTCAATTTCAGATATTTATTTCTTTTAATTTCTGTGCTTCTCTGTAGATTTATATTTGTTAACAAAGAAATTTTAAACGTTTTTATATCTTATACTAATGTCAAAGTTAATTTATTCATTTTTTGTGCATATCCATTACAATCAATTAAATAATATAGTTGACGAAGATTTAAAAATTATTTTTATAAAAATTAATGTGATCATATTCAGGCTATATTAATCATAAGAAATTTAAATTTTATTAACATACTTATAACCATATTATTTAAAATCTTGTAATTTCTTTTATTAGAAAAGTGATGGTCGTATTAAAAACATTTTATTATTGTTTGTATTTATTGTTTTTGAAATATCTAATATAATTATCTAGCATACCAATGAAATAAGTTATGTCCACAAAATTTGCCTATTATTTTAAAAAATGTGTTTCTCGGTTTTGCCTACAATCAATTGATATATATTGTTCTAAAAACATTACTCTAAATTCAATCCTAAATATCTTTCTTTGCATGATGCTATTGTCTTAATTTTTTTTTCTGGGCATGTTTAATTGTCATCGTAAATTATTTTAAATTATTTTATTATTAATATCCATAAATTATGTAATTCTATAGCTCAGCACATTTTGCTTAATATTTGATTTAATACTTTACTAATAAATTTACAATGACTATATATAATAAAACTTAACACCATATGCATTCTTTGTAGGTTAATTTAAAGAACTATCATCGTGTTAAAGTGATACTAGGTAATCCAACTTGTGATCTTGATTCAGCTGTTTGTGCTTTGACTTACGGTTTTTTCAAATATAAAGAGATTGAAAATGAAAATATCAACATCGGCGTTATTCCTGTCTTCAATATTGCAAAGGAGCAATTTCGATTAAAAACTGAAGTCGTTTATTATCTTCAATACTGCCACATATCAAAAGATCAATTAATATTTCGGTTCGTGCTCCGTAAAATATAAATATTTGTTTATTTAGATTTAAAATATTATATATTTATATTTTTTATTTAAAATTGTAATATTATGATTTATTAAATTATTAATTATAATATAAATAATGATATTATTACGAACTGCAACTAAACTGGAAAGACGTCGCGCCGACCAACCCGCACAAGCAGTGGAAGGTCGCATAGTTCTTCGCGAACGCATTTTGGAAGAGGTGATTGGGTGAGTACCTCCCCCACCCTTCTAACGAGAAAGGAATGGCAGGTAACGATACCCCCTTTCGAAAAGGGAGACTTACTGATGATAGCCGACCTGCAATCGCCGCGGAATCGCTGGTTATCTGGAACGGTGAATGAGGTTTTCTCAGCTAAAGAAAAGCACGTAAGATACGTGAGAATACTAACGTCGCGAGGGGAATATATACGTCGCTTATACAAGTTGATCATACTGATGTCGTAACTAGGAGGATTTACGAATTGCAACAACATAATCAATAACCTCAAGTATGTTGAAAGGGGAAACTTAATAAAAGAAATAATAACGAATCGCATCTCAAAATTGTCTGCGAAAGAATTGTCTACACAAAATATTGTCTACACAAAATATTGTCTACAAGAGAATTGTCGCGAGCCTCATTGGAGATGCGATAATAGACCAAGGTCAACATGCCGGATGTCGAGGGGGGAGGTAAACAGAATCTACCAGTCGAGAAATCTCGAGATGAGTAGGAGGACCTTAAACCGTGGTACGCTTGTCCCAACGCCCTCATCCACCAATTGATAGAAAAATAAGCAAGACAGCGCAACAAAAAAAGAAGAGGGGAAAAGCACAAGGCCCGTAGGCAAAGATGAAGAAGAAAATGCGGTGGAGGAAATAAAAGTTACGGAGGGAAAGAGGAGAGAAAGCGGTGTATGTGACAATTAGCGTATACTCGCAAGCGTGAATATAACATGTTACGGATGAAATAGCTTTCATCTCAGTCGCATGTGTGTTTCGCTTAAAATTCTGTGTACTAGTGCTATTAATAAAAAAGAAAAAAAATCATTGCTTGATTTATGCGTTGTTTGTAAAATAAGGGTTGTATTCTTGCATAATCCGCATCTGTTTTCGTGACGTATTTAAGAATTTATTATGTTTTATACCAAAATCGATATGCGTCCGAGGCAAGGCTTGGGCCCACGTGCATTCGGGGAAGGTACCGACGTTATGTATACGATAGGTAATATAGGTAATCCCTTCCCTTTTCAATATTTCAGCCAATAAAAATAAAATTTAAATAAAATAAATGAATGTTAAAGCAAAAGGTAAAATTGTAAGGGAAGGACGAGAGAAGAAAACTGCAAAAAGGACTTCACTTCGTTTTTCGTATTGAAGAAGAACATTTCGAACTGTATCTCGATAAAAATATATACGTAAAAAGGAACTATAGGGGCTTCATTTTTTTCACCCTGGTATCTTGAACACGGCAGCTAGAGTGAATTCTCAGTCGATAATCACGAATTGCAAACTTTTTGGCCGTACACGAGGAAGCATCCGCCGACTATGACAACGCCAGTCTTCTATTTCGACAGGACAATCAGCTGATTAATAAAATAAGCCGATAGCCTTAATATGCAAGCATTGAAGTTCATCACAAACTCCAGCGAAGTGTACGTTTATACGAAGAAACTTCAACAACGCTTATAACAATGCGTAGCGCGGACTGCGGTAGTGGGGACACAAAAGACAAACATACGACGTCATCACGCAGTTTCTCCTCCAAATCAGACTCGTCACTACACTGTAGCTAACGCTGCATAGATGACATCACAAGTGCGCACGCAACTCCAGTACACGCCAGCGTCGTCGACTGCAGACAAAGTACATGCACCTCACTAGATCTTCTGAACCCATGGGCGCCGCCATTACAGCACACTCACGGGCAGGGCTACCTACGTTGCCGACACTCCCAGAAAACATTCAATGTAACAAGTATTTAGTTATAGTAATAAGTATTTAGTAGTAACGTTAATGTGATAAATATACAGACATAATTAATTAATGTAACAAGTATCCTTTATAAACATCTAGTGTGATAAGTGCTTAGCTAAAAACATTAATGTGGTAAGTACCCTGTTATAAACGTTTAGTTCAATAAGTATTTGTTAGAATTATTCGACGCAGTAAACATTTATACGTATGTATTTAGCGTAGTGAAAATTAACCATAAATATTTAACGTAATAAGTAATAACGAGTAGAGAAATAAGAAATAGTGTAACGAACAATTGTCGCTTAGACACATTTTCCACCCATTTTTCGCTACCGTACCTACGAACACACTACTTGATACTATACACGTACCACATTATAACATACATTGATGATGGTGATAACAGATACATTATACATAATTTATTCTATTATAAAATTATATTGTTAAATTGATATATTCTTAAATAAACAGTCGTAGTGAGACATTGAGCTTCAGAAATGTTTCCCTTCTATTAAAAATATTTGGTAGTAGTATTAATTTTTTGCTATAAATGTAGAATATTTTAAACGTGTTTTCTTATTTTGGTCATTATCATCCAACCCCTATGGTGCCTGTCGATATCTCAAGTTATCATTAATATAATGCCTAATACTAGTATTAGGTATCTATAAGTTTGTCATAAATCATATCATTTAATCAAACTTTATATTGCCGTAATGACATTAGAAATTCTAACCAGTATTTTAAGTTTTATAATTTTCTTAAATCGTTCATGTGGCTTATCTCAACTGGAGGATATGATTTAAGGTTATTGCAATCTTTGAAATATTGAAATCATGATGTGTTAGGTTGATCCAAATATGACGATTATTCATTCATATTTCAGGCATTTGCTGCAGGAGCTTTATTTTCAATTTAAGCTGTAATCCCTGCAATTTATATATATATGCGCGCGCGCGCGTGTGTGATAAAGCTATGCACAACTACATATGTAGTAATTTTAAATTATACGAGTATATGTTTTATATTAAACAATTATAATAAATAACCTGCATTATTCGTCAAAAAAAATTACAAAATGAATAAACAACTTGGTTTTAATTTTACTAATGTTTTAATCTCATTTTTAAATAATCTTCGAGAAATGAGGATAAAACTTTAAAATGCATTCGAGAAGTTTATCTTAATTTTTCTATTACAATAATGATATGATACGAAACCCCTGATAATTTGACGGCTCGCTTAGTGACGTCATAGTACAATGTTGCAGTTACAGCAAGATGTTTAACACTTCATCTGGTATAGGTATTAGTATTAAATTTAAAGTAATGATTTTTTATGAACACATTCGATAAATAGAAAATAAGTAATGTGATTAGGTACTTAGGTATATACATATAATATACCTATATAATATACATGTAATATATAATATAACATATCAAATAACATAAAAATTTAATATTAAAACGATGGTATTAATTTTTTTGCAAAGTTAAATATTAGATATTGTTGAGACATTTTTATTAATTGTCAATAATTATTTTCTTTACCGGAAAGATCGGTTATTATTATTATCTATCCCGTTAATATGTCGATAATAAAAAGGATGGAAAAAGAAATAGTATTTAAGATATGTAATTATTAATTGTAATCTTAAATGTATATCTTACTCTTATTATAATACGATTTTCTTTTTTAGCAGCGATATTGATTTACAGAGTCTACATGATTCTGGCAAATTAGAACTCATTTTAGTAGATCATCATATTCTACAATGCCAAGATAATGAATTCCGTAATTCAGTTTCAGAAATTATTGATCATAGACCTCAAGATAGCAGTTGCATCTGGACAGGGTGCAAACTTACATTAAGTAACGTTGGTAGTTGTTCTAGTCTCATCGCACAAAAAATTTTTGAGAACCAGCCGGATAGCATACAAGTTCTTTGCCACTTATTAATAGGTAATTTAAAAGTATAGATATAATATGTAAATATATAACTTAATTACAAAAACAATTATATATATATTGCTACAAACCGCAGCAACAAAATTCTACTACGGGCGCGAATTATAGGCCACAAGAATTCGTCGGACGTGGTGTACTACACGCGTAATTAAACCGGGGTGAACAGTCGCTAGTATTGTTGCAGAACAGAACGAGCAGCTTATCAAGGTAAACAAACGCGGTCGAGATCATCGACGATGCCAGTACTCCAAGCACCACGGACATCGCAGCGCCCTGCAACACGACAATAAACAGAATCTACACGTAGGTGAAGCCCACGTAGGGACAACACCGTGGGTACGCAGAAGGATTCAACCGCAACGTCGACAGCAACGGAATCGAGCGCAGCGGGTAGCGTCACCAATATCGGCAGCAGTGCACGACACAAACAACGACGACAGTACGGCACACACCCACCCTCACCGAGTCGGAAGCTTCCTTGAGCGGCGACAGTGAAGCCCATCTACGAGTCGCGAAACATACTATACCGAGACTTCCGAAAAGGAGACAAGCAGCAGCCAAAAGAACGTGTATAACTCTATCAGTCAAAATAGACAATAAAGACAAAAGTCAATCGATGAAATAAAATACCAATGCCACGTTATACAAGTGTCTAATTATGCACCACCCCGCGCGAATAGTTAGTATAATGATTCATAAAAATAACCTTGCTCAATTGGAGAATTTAAATATGAATATGAAAAAAAAAGTTTTATACGTGTGTATCTGCTCTATTGTGCAGTCGTGAAAAATAATTTGTAATATATTATCGAACCCTCATTTCATAATTTATTTATTTTAATTATACGCTTATCTAGTTATTTAGTTATATTTCTTTTAATATATTTAAATATTATAAAAGATAATAAGAAAGTTATGCATAAGATTTTCATAAACCAAATCTGCAAGCAAATCCACGATGAATTATTTAAACATTTTATTCAAATTTAGTCAATTTAACAGGCTATTATTATGGGTTAATTAGTAAAAGGTGAAAATTTAAACTGCGTTCGCACCATCACGAAATCATTAACTATTTCAAATGAATCAATTATTATATAAACTTATTATGTGTTATATAATGCAAATGCAGATTCTTGGGTTGTAAACTCAGTTGCCAAAACTGTTTAAAATCGATTGCATAAGTATAATAATAACGACAGCAACATGAACGGCAGTGCAAAATTTACATATTGCAATGTGATTATAATTGCAAATATACACGAAAAATTGTATATATTTAGATATATTTGTTTATACGTTATAAACTTATCAGTGCAAGATTTAGATTCAGTAAACTTTAATCAAGTCTGTTGCGGACGCAGCAACATGGAAAGGGACGACGGCAGAGGGGGGCGCGAATAGAGAATGAAGAAGTCGATTCCCCGGGGCTAAACGCCGACCACCCTCGCGGGTCTCCCGCGAGGTGCCAACTGATTCCGCCTCGCGGAATACCCGGGAGGCGCAGAAGAATTGCGCCTTTCAGGTCTACCGCGGGGCAAGATCGAACGCCGACGCCTGCGACCAGCCGGCGGGCGTTGTCGGACGATGGCGTCTCACGCCATAAGCGGAAGGTTAGGGCCCCGGAGATATGGACACCCACTCCACCGCGCGACTGTGGGGAAAATACGAGGAGGGACAAGACGCGAGAGGAGAGAGAGACGGGGAGTGTGAAAATAGAAAGTCGGGCGAACGGGAAGGGAAGGGATAAGGGTACGCTCTGTCCAAAATCCAACACCGACGACAACTCCAGCCACGTCACGCCCCACCACGGACAGAGAACCCTAGCGACGTTCTTCACACAGAGTGCTACACCCCGCTCCCGCCACCGCCGCCCTCGACACCGAGAACGGCGAGAGAGAAAGTTCGGCTAGGAGCCCGACACCACTCGAGAGAGAAAGAGAGAGGGAGGCCAGGCTAGCCCCCCCCCGCGCGGCCGGACGAGCGCAGCGACCGGAGCGTGGGAGGCGTACCGCCACCACACTCTTGAGACCAACGCCGCCCGCGCCCGCCACCGCCGGCGTCATCACCGGAGACTGCGCGCCGACGAGCTAAACCCAAATCTACGCCGGTGTGGGACTCACCCCCACCCGCCTGCCTGGTGACGCAGTCGCAGCCACCACCGGATACAGCTGACTGATCTCCCCGGCCCGGACCGAGAGCACGGACCGCGTCGATGCCTGCCGAACACTGCGAACGTACGCAACGGCGCAAAAAAAGGGTCGCAAGTGATACCAAAAAAAAAGGAATAAAGGAAATAAAAGGAACACAAAACCCGTTTTTAATTACCCCTCCCACTCATCTCGCGCGTCGACTGTCGCGTCCGGCCCGGTCAGGAACAGAGTCTAAGAATTAGGAAGTTGTTTAAAACTTTGGTCGAATTTCATGGAATTATAAGTAAATTATTAAGTGTTATAGTCATTGGGAGCAAGTTGTTACAAAAGTAGAATGATCATTAATACTAAAATATATTATTTCTGTGTAAATAATTTCATAAATAATTATTTATACTAATCTGTGACAGAAATGCATCTTTATCTTTTAATATTTGTATCTACTATTTAAATGTATTACAACAGCAGTTATGGCTTAAATTTGTGGCTGGATCTCTCACTTCAGACTAGGGTTATCGGCAATCTCTTTAAAAATGAAAGATGATTGTTATGGCGCGTATGGCGATAAAACTTGAATCGATTACAAGGATTGCGTCAGCAAGCCTTGATCTTCGTTAATTAATGTTTTTGGAGATAATCACAAAAGATTAAACACTTATTTTGGTTATTTATTTGCGAGTACTGAATTACAATTGATTTACTTTAGGACGTGTCATTGGGCTCGTGTGGTTTTCGCGATATTCTAATGAAGGACGAGAGTGTGCTGACTAGCTTTTTCTATTAGCTCGTATTTACACAATTAGATAACATAGCATATCGTCTTCCATTGGCTTTCAGTAGCAGAGAGGGGTTGTATTGTTTCAATAGTATGTACGTAATTTACCGTCGCGGGGCGGTTTGGGCTTGGATAAGTAACGCAAAATATGTCGTATTGACTCTCAGGTTTCAGAGATCAGTTCATACTTGGACAATGATTATCTATCGAAAAGATTTTTGTTTAATAATTACGTGAATCTGAACGATTCAATACTGCGCGAAATTATACGACTTTCTCTAAATTAAAGTAGAATTCGTTATCATACAAAAATTATATATATTAATAAAAATTTAAGACATTTCCGTTTGCCTTGCAGGCACGTGTTACCCATTCAAATGTCACCCGTGTTACGGATTCATTTTAACATAACTAAGGACAGAATTATTGATTGAAAATAAATAAACCAAAATATATATTATTTTTAATGCATGACTGTGATACACCGATTAGAAAACTGCATGTATTAATAAAAAATATACATTATGTTATAAAAATATTTCTTGGCAAATATTTGAAAAAAAAGATAAAAGAGTAAATAAATAAAAAATACAATGACAAATAATATGAAAAACATGAAAAGAAAAGAATGTATAAAAAAAAAATATATATATAATTTCGCCTCGCAAAGATGAACATGTAATAAAAGCCACACCCTTTGTAGCTTGTTGAAAAAAAATAAATATAATTTCGTCTTCAGTGAAGGCTTGTTTTGTACGACCTACGGGGCTTTGTAGGCTCTTAAGAAAAAGGAAAAAAAAAGAAATAGAAAATAAAAAAATTTTGAATAACTCGTAGCCTAGGCTTTCTTGTATCATTGAGTTCGTTATTAGAAGAACTATGATAGAAAAAAAGTAAATGGAGTGTTCAAAATGTTGCTCACTACGACGAAAAAGATTATGAGAAACTACCTTCCGAAGAAATATCCATGGAAAACCAAAGAAAATAGACTTCAAGAAAAGTTAAACAAAAAAATGTACGTGAAACAGTAAAGAAATGGAGAACAATATGTCAGACCAAATAGAAGGAAAATAACTAGGCAAGCGCGTAAAAAAAAAAAGGAAAAAAGGATAATAAATATTTTACGGTGAAACTCGAACGCATAGGTAAAAACCTCCGAACAAAAGTCCTTGTGATTTTTCACCTTTCCCTAAAAATTTTCAGCAATGATGAATTGAGTGAAAATACTTTAAAAGGGAAAAAGAATCCTTAAATAGAGAAGGATTGTGTAAAAACATAAAAGTATTTATCGAGCCATCGGTAGGTAAATTTTCTAGAAATTTCTAAATTACTTTTATTAGTTTTTTATAAATACCGATACATTTTTTGGTAAGTGCACGTGAAATTTAATAATTGAATTGTGAAATTAATTTTAATTATTTTAACTCTATTAAAAATAGTTTAGGAATATACATTTGAAATAAAAACTATTTAAGTAAAAAATTAATTGTAAGCGATTGCGTAATTTAATAATTAAATTGTGAAATTGATTTTAATTATTTTTTTTAATCAAATCAGTGTAATAAAAATGTATGTGAGAAGGGACCATTGTAACAATTTAAATTAACTACAATTACATATATTTTTAATAAAATAACTATATAGACAGATCAATTTAAACATTTTATAATTTATAAAATTAATTAAAATACATCTGTGCGATCGAGAACACACAATACTATGTTGTTTAATGCAGACTATATTGTTTAACGCAGACATCTAAAAGACAATAAAAACGCGCATCCACCTTTCCATCCTCTTAGCCACAGTAGGAACGCGTTCTTGACTCATGAAGCTGCCAATGGTATTTCCTAAAATATTCGAAGTGCGGCTTCCTGCATTCGATTACCACCGTCGCCGCTTCTCTCGAGCAATAACAAGATATTACTAACGCTACAATCGCGGCTGTCATGTTCATTCGCCATCGACGCCGCTATCACGGTTTTTTAGAAACTATTACATCGCCACTGCCTCCGGCGATCACTGTTCATGCCGCGGCTTTATCTCACCACTATAAGTGGAATGTACAGAGAGCATACCGACACCGTATGTGTCCTCGTGCGCACTATGTCTCTCCCTTAAAGGTCGGTAAACTTCCCCTCTGGATCCGCCTACCTCACTAAAATATAAAATTACAAATAAGATGCAATAATAATAAACCCTGAAAAAAGAATAGAATAATGTTTACTAAAAGAATCTTTCTTCCCGCTGTGCTTATAAATTTTAATAGTTGACATCGCATCGGCAGCTGGTGGGTTCCGTGCAAACATGTATTGTTGAATACCAGCCTTTAAGCCCTAGTTATACACTTTCCATTCCACATAAATTACAATAAATATGTTTTTCATTGTTATTATTACCGACTGCGGGGGAGGGCGTACCCAACGGTACTAGCGCAAGGAGGTAAGCTGGTCTTGCGCTCAACTGAGGAGGTGAGGAGGTAAAGGAGCTCCCGGGATGAGCCTGCGAGGCACGACCCAGAAAAACTAAAGATGATACCGGTATCCGCGGACTCTCTCAAAGGGTAGGGGATGCACGGGACGACGAGAATGCCTGAGACCAGCAAGAGTGAGAGGCGTCTAGTACCGGGGGGAGGGAAGTAGGGCCCAGAAGAGAGGGAAAGCCGCCCACGCCGTAGGGAAACCCGGAAGAGGATTGGCTGAGAAAGGAGGGAGGGTAAGAAGCAATGCAGGGAACGCCGATGGCATGAGGGGGGAGTCACTACTTTCCCAGCCACCACGAGAAACATTCGCACAATATCAGCATTTAAAACAGACACATGCCTCATACGGCGAGCAGCGTATCAATTGTAAGTCGAGGAGCAGGGATCCTCCAGCGCGAGTGAAGCAAAGCCGAGTCACAAGTCGAATAACCCGCGACATCACACCACGGCCATGAGCATCCGCGAGAAGTCGCGAGGCAACGCCGCATCGCAGCGTGGTGAGGGGGACGAGGACGCAAGAGAGAACGCGTCGTCCGCCATTTTGGCAACACCTGACTTCAGCAATGACGTCAGCATCGTATCGGCGCAGCGCCCCCGTCGGCAGAGTTCGACATAACACCAGCCGAAGTGCACACCGGGAGGGTCGCTGATGACAACGCGTAGCGAGCGGAGCGGCGGCGCGGCGTCAACTGGCAAACAGCGCGCTCGACGCGCCACCTAGCTGAGAGCGCGGACCGCGCCGAGATACCTGCAAAGGGCGCCAAATTCAAAAGTTGCATTTGCTCGACGCGCGCACGTCACCCAAAGAAAGTGCGGGAAATTCGAACGGGTGACTGTGGCAACTGTTTGTGTAAAATAGATATAAGACGATCAATGTGAGCTCGTCGGCGTTCGGTTCTGAAATTCGTTACCGACGATCTCTCCTCGTTTCGCCCGCATTAGATTAACAAGATTGTATAACCAACCAAAGTATTGTTGTAAGTCGCGTTAAATAAAATGTGCCATCAACCAACTCTATAAAGGACTCATTGGTCAACTACCCGAGAATAACCACTCCCTCATCCTAAACATCCCATGCGATCCCTACGTTGCGTAACAGTTATTCTAATAAAAAAAATTTAGTAAATATCATGATTAGATACTAGAATAGTTTTTATAAGTTTTTTAATAATTTATATTATTTTTGCTTTTATTTAAGTTTTATCTTGTACAATTTTAGGTCCAATATTGATCGATACTGTTAATTTTTCGAAAGAAGCTGATCGATTTACATCGCTTGATCTCGAGATAATGACAAAACTAGAAAAAATTTGTGGTAATGATACAGTCAATAGAGCAACTTTATATTATAAAATTCTTAAAGCTAAGACTGATATTAGTGAATTATCTCCAGGAGATCTTTTACTCAAAGATTTCAAAATTGTTAACGAAATACCGGTTTCTGTATTGCCAATTTTAGTAAAAGTAAGAAGAATCTTATAAACTAATCTAAAATATTTCAACTGTTTAAACTGATTATTTAAATTTTTATTGTTTTTACAGCTAATTTAAGTAAATTTACTCGCATTACAAAAATAAATATTTCTTTTTATGTACTGAATTTTTTTTAACATGTTAATTATAATTAAAGAGAAGAGTCAATAGTTTTTTTTATAATATCGTAGAAAATGTTGAAATTTAGCGTATTATATACTTAGCTATAATGACTATAGTTTTATATTTATTACATTCTAATTATCAGATAAAATTTTTTAAACATTTTGGAATAATTGTACATATTTACAGATTGCATGAATCATGAAAATTAGATGTGCCGAGTAAGACAAGGCTAGTTTCTTATAATTCAGTAGAAATAATACTTTGAAAGCAGGGTAGTCTAGGGAAGACGACGTATGGGGATGATGAATAAAAAAAAGGCGGATTATCTTAAAATCGTAAAATGGCGTGCATAGGTGAAGGAGATACTCGCGGAAGAGGTTATCTCGTTTCTAAGAATTTTCTGGTCTGTCCTTCCAGCTCCTTCCACGCGATTGGCCTCGTCCTTCAGCCTTAACCACCCCCTCTCTTTCTGCTTCACCACCCATCCTACCTTGTCCAGAACCTGTTGGTGCAAGCTTGGGGAAACCCTGGCTCGTCTCCTCATGTTCCCGACCTAACGGGACCTCGGGTGGGAATCGCCCGGATCTCCTAGCTCCATCCCGCTAATCCTAATAAGTACGATCAGCGGCGAAGTATGCGTAGTGCGCGGCAGGGTGTACATTGTCGACAGCGCGCGTCAACTTGGTTCCTTGATTCTTTCCAGTTAACTTTCTGTCAACATTGTTTAATCTTTAAAATATCAGTTTTATTGCACAACACTTCTAACCTAGCTAGTATTAAATTTTTTAAATAAAATTATTACTTTATTCTATAATATTTATCTTTAGCACAGTTTATTCTTTCATTATTCGATTACGTTAACAATAAAATACACAAAATATTAATTTTGTTCTATAGAAAAATTTTTTTATATAAAAAGATTAGAGCCAAATAATTACATTCATTTTTATACAGTGCTGTTGATCATCAAATATATTTCGGAGGTATAATAGAATTACAATTATATACTTAAAATATCTTTCTTTTTTTTTCATTTATATATCTATGACTTAGAAAAAAAGAATATCGAAGCTGCTACTTTCTACTACTCGGATTTTAAATGCTCTCTTTGAATACTTCTTTTTTCGACAATCATGGACAAACTTTTGGTTACAGATTCTCAATATCAATATAATTATCTTACTCTCAGTGCATGTGAATTCGCGCGCGAATATCCACCCCGAGAAGAATACACAGTGGACCCATTCTCCCCCAGGAGAAAAATATCACTACCGCGTCGCCGCTGCTTTATATGCCTTTCCTACTACTGGCATACGCCACGAAGAACGCTGCACTACGTTTTTGCGGCTTTCGTGGCGGATTACAGCTCTGAAATGCGTGCTTGGGATCCAAGATCTAAGGAATCGAGGCTGTACTTTGCATATAATACAATAGAGAAGTAGAAACTTTTGTTGAGGTAGCGCGCCACGCTTCCGAATGTCCACACATCTCAATTTAATGTTCTCAAACAATGGCTAACTCGTTGGTCTCTATTTTCTTTTATTTTAACTTTTAATTAATATTTGTTTTTGTCTCACAATTATTACGTGAGGTTTTAAATAATTGTGTTGATAACCTATACCCATATCTGATAGGGTATAGATTCCTCGAAAGCAGCCCTGTTTATCATCACAACGAATCACGATTTTTATCGTCGAGAGCAACTGCTCACCCTTACTCAAGTAATCTGCAAAGCTACTCGAGCATGCTATACTTTAATATTCATTTCAAAAATTTAATTTTATTTTTATTACTTTTGAATGTCGAAAATTATAATATATCATATAAAAAAACTTTAATTGTAGAATTTATTTTAAAAATTTAGTAATACATATTAATGCATTCTATTTTATTAATTATTAATAACAATATTACCTTTTGGATTGCAGGATTTTTTAAATCTAGAAGACGCTTTTTTGGCTGTTGATGTATTTTGTATAAAATATGATTACAAATTGGCTATTCTTTTAGGTCTTAATTTAAAAAATCACACAATAACTAGAGATATAGCTATTTATTCAATGAATTCTGAAGAAACAGCAAATAAAGTACGTAAAACAAAATCATTCTTTTTAAAAATATATTTTTACTTTCTTACAGCATATATCTGTATCTACATATTGAATTGTTATTTAAAAAAATGATATCATAAATTCAATGAATTAATTGTTTTACATAGCTTCTTTTTAACAAGAACTGTACATTAATTTTTTCTAACACATCAATTATAATTTACATAAAGTTTAATTTTGGTAGGAATTCTAGAATAGTAATTAACTTTTTTTTTTATTAGATAATATATTGTGTAGTATCCAATTTTTAATGTAGAAGCAATGAAAAATATTTCACTTTTATTTTTAAATATTATAGAGGTTGATGATAAGACTTGAACATTAATAGGACAATGAATAATTCGTATTAATTTAATTTGTGTAAACTTATAAGACCAGTGTATACAAATTTTAATGATTACAATGAATACAATAAAAAAATTATACTATATATTATTTACTATTTCAAATTAATTATATTATACTTTTTTTTATTCATATAAATAATCACATCAAATAACATGTATTTTAAAAATTTTCTTTGGCCTTAAAAACTATTTAAGTACATACAATTGTATTTGTCTTTTCTTTTTTCAGATAATTAAAGCCCTAATAATGTCGAAAAATCCAAATCTTCTTCTTATGGAAACCGAACGTAAGGTTAATTCATCCACGTTATTTATTTTGTATAAACAATGCAATGTAACAGCATCACGTAAACAAATTCTGCCAATAATACAAAGTGCATTATCTACTTAGCTTGGTGTAAACAACATAGTTCACTCAAATGATCAAAATGAACAAAAATTAGAGTGAAATTTCATTTCAAGCATATTGAAGTAGAGTAGAATTTTCAGTTCTGAATAAATATTTATTAAAAATTGCTAGCACTAATATCTTATGATCTGCGTCTTTAATGAATAGAAATCTTCATTCTTAAACAAAGTTCTAAATTATATGTTTAAAAATATTAAAACTTAATAACATGTTTAAAAATCATTAATATTTATAAACTTTTATAAAAAATATGTCAGAACCATCCACATATCGACACACTTTTGGTAAGTAGTATCTTGCAAAGGTGAATGCGGACTTCTGTACCAATGTCCTCGTTGGCAGTAACCGAACTGTCGAAAAAGTAGTTTGTCAACGTCAGGACTGATAAACTAAATAAACAATAGTCCGAATGACGATCATGGCTGTTTGTTGTTGATATATAATTTCTCATTTGTCGACGCAAAGTACGCAACGTGAGAGCACGGATCTCAGAGCAGTGCAAGCTGATAGTAAAAACGGCAATACGTGGGCTTATTATAATGTTCTTAATAATTTGCTTTCAATATCGGGATCTTTATAGTTTTAATATTACATATTATTATAATTTTTGAACTATCGTTCACTTCTACGTAAAGTTGTTATTTATTTTAAGTAGCACATTGCTGGTACAAATAATTTTTCCTTTGTAATTAATGTAATAAATTGATATTATAGTAAAATTGTACAAAACGAATTTTTAAATCATTTTTAAACATTATTTATAATTGCTTAATACGCTTGCTTTTGTTCATACGACAACGTAACATTTAATAATTCTAAGAAATAGATTTAAATAGAAATAAGAAAAAACAGTGAATAACCAATCATTCTAACCGATATTTGATAAATCTATTTGAACTAAACGACGACCATAAACAAACGATCATGTCAATACATTTTCAATATTTGGAGAATGATTTTGAATAAACGTATTTCTCTTATTATAGTAATATAATAATTTTGTATAAATTAATGAGCCCGCGCTAAATATAATCGAACCCATTAATAATACATTGTAAACGTCAATATTGCAAGTCAGTATTATTAAGTTGTAAAATTACAGCATTTGTTTATTATTGTGTTTCTTCTATTACGTTCATTTTTACAACTAGGTAATCTAACACGTGTCGAAATTCAATTTTAAAGTCTGAATTACTAATATTTAAATATTAAAACTAATTAAGATGTATAGACGTGCAAACACTTATTTTATTTTATTTTATTTTATCTTATTTTATCTAATCTTATTTTAATCAAAAACATAACAAATTTACACTTAAAAACTAATTAATATAATTAGTTAAAAGTAATATATATAATTTAATTTAAGTTTTTATTCCTTATGAAAATTAATTTGTTTTTTTATACAGAGTAGTGTACATATTTAATCATTTAATGGTAATTTGTCGGTAGTGGGTACGCATACAGTAGACTTTATACTGTAATTATAATGATTGGCATTTATTTCCATTTCCCAATAATTTTTATTATTTTTTCCAATAGTAGTGTTAAATACACTTTTTAAAGTCCATGGATACACAGAAAAAACACAAATTTTTGAATAGTTTGATTAACAGATTCAAGAAAAATCTAAAATCCGCGTCGACATACGCCATTTTCTATTGCTTCTATATAAAATATACATGATATTTTATTATATATATATACTTTACAATCTTTTATTTATTCGATTAAGTGAATAATGTATACAGTATAGTACAGTATAAAGTTTTATATACCGTGCAAAAGTAGCTTCAATAATGATTATACTGATCTGTAATTGTTAAGAAATTGCATCCAAGTTATTTTGTACCACCATTTACATAAAAATTGACGTGTCCTGACATTTTTAATTTTATAAATATGCATGTAAACAGCGCGTAATTAATATAAATTACAACAAAGCATAATAGTTGTTCATGAAATTTCAATGCGGAAAATAATGTAAGTACTTATCAACAAATTACGACTCGACTTAATATAATAAAAGAAATGTGAATATGTATATTATTGTAACTTATTAGCACATATATGATTAAATATTAAATGATCTTATTCAATAACTTATTATATACAAGTTAACGAATTATCAGTTGTATTTTTTCAAAATTTATAGAAAATTAAAATCATTTTACCAAATAAAATTTTTTCAAGATATTATTAGAAACTGTAAAAGGGTTATAAGAACCTTACATTATAAAAGCCAACATTGTAACAGTAATATAAGATTCGTATTTTATTACTTTAATAAATATATATGAAAAAGATAATTCATAATAAAGTTTTTAAATTCTTTTCCAATAATACCTTGTTTTATTTTAATTAAAAAAAATAGAATTAACTAAAAGAACAATTAGTAATTTAAAAAAATATTTAAATGAATTTGATTTGATTAATAACGAACTGATAAACTGATAATTCTTCCCCTATAATTATCGTTGTTTAAAGAATTTATTGCATTGTAAATAAATGAATTAATAAGTATTAATCAATATAATTGTTACGGACGGGTGTGGGAGGTGGGAATTGGTAGGATGAAGAAATACACTCTGCATTCGTTCGATTAATCTTTATTATCGGAGCTCCCGCGTCGTCGTCCCTTTTCTCGACGTCTGCCCTTTCCGTGTCTCGCCACTGGCCGCACTTCATTATTCAAGCGTTTGAATTTCCCGCTTGCTCTGATGATACGAAGGCTCCCGCTCTTATCGACCTCGCCACGTGCCTTGAGGCCTAACCTCACTTGGCACCAATCTCAGCCAACTTGGCGGAGGTCTGATCCCTTGCGCTGTGGCTGCGCTCCCACCTTCCCTTCAGGCGCTTGGCTGTCGCTGACTGCGACGTTGCCTCGTGGCTCCTCGCGGCTACGTTCGGCTACGCTCTCACCTGGTCGCCCGCCGGATCGTAGCAGCGTCACTTGTGTGTAGGTGGCTGGTTTGAACGTCAAACCTGTCAATTCGTGTTCGTGTCGCTGTGGCCCGTTGTCTCACAATCCGGGTGCTCTTCTATCCTGCTTCGGGTCTCTGTCACCTTATCGTCTATCTCCGTCCGGTTCTCTTTGATTCGATGATATCGTACTTGCTTGTTCTGCTCAAGATCGCTAACCGTTCTGTCTCATGGTTCGAACCACATTTTTCCCGCCATCGACCTCCTACCTCTCCTGATAATCTCTTCATTTGTTTTTTCTTTCTCTTTCTTCGACACGAGCGACCCTCCCCTCTCGCGGTCCTAATTACTTCCTATACTCTGCACTCCCCTCGCCCCGCTGCCTGGCGCGCTTTTCTCTTGCCCTTTTGGTGTTACCGTATCCGTCGGTAACAATAATAAAGAATTTATAAAGTTCGTTAAAACAACTTGATTTAATTTTTAAACTATCTAAATTAAGTTTCATTCAATAAAGAAAAAATAAAAATATTCCATTTGCTATAGTAATGTACAGATTATTTGTTCTATTGACATATGAAGTTTATGATAAACCGCGCACTATTCCATACTCACGCTCCAATTTAATGTCGAAGTCTTTTATATAGATTATATATTTTGAAGTTATTAATGAAATCGTAAGAACCATTAAAGGTCCGTGTAGATATAAAATTGAGATTGACTACTTTTTATGTATTCTATACACATTTTAATTTTAAAAAATTTATCTATTCAAGAAATAAATAGGTTTATAAATCTTTGACTAAAATTTAAGTGATTATAATTTAAGAACATTAAATTAAATATATATTTATTTTTTGAAGAAAGGGAATCCTATGATTTATATATTAACTAGATATATGTATTAGTATTAGAAGAACTCTTTAATTACTTAAACAAGAAACAGAAAACTTACACAGTTGAGTATAACTTTAGCGTAATAGGTAGTAAGTACTCTTTTTAACTAACCATGTATTTAGATCGAATTGAGCCATTGCTATAAATCTACTCTAGTTGTTTTGAAGCAGGGAGTTGCGATAGAAATTCTTGATAATTTATTTATTTTATGTATTTTAGAATGTAGTCCAATTATAAGTATTAATTTAGTTTAATATTTTAAATGTTGTTGATAAATATCTCGTACATGGTACAATAATACGTTCATAATACATAATTCGCTATTAATATATTAATATTATATAATATATTAATTAATAATGTTTATGTGTATATTAATAAAATATTTATAATAGTTATCACAATTTTTTTATACGAAATTCTCATTAATACTTATATACTTATAAATTATTCATAATAAAATTTAAATACCAATAGGATCATAGAGCCCGAATGCTTCCTTTTCAAATAATGCAACGTCATTATGAATGACATCAAGAAAACGAGCATTATTATTTAATAGACCGAGTTTAAACTCTACTGGCTCAAAGCAATGTCCAACTGGATCAAGGCCTGTGACACGCTTAACTAGTAATTTGTCTTCAATTTTTAGTAAATCAGGTATTTGACCAACTAGGTGTGCACAGAGACTAAAATATATGAAATGTTTTTGTCCTTTTGTCATCAAAATTATTTTTTAATTTCCACAATCTGAGAACACTAGAAGAAAAAAATTTATAAGTGTTTGTAACTGAACTTAAAAATAATATCTATTTCAAATGGAATAACATTAATTTTCTTGAGTAAAATTAGAAAAGGAGTTAGATGACTTAAAAATTTAAAGCAAATATTGATATTACTTATTGATCTCGAGCAGGAACGGACAATCTATTTATTCCGTATATAAATATACGTCCTCTTCCCCGTACCAATAATCAACAATTCGATAAATTTACAATTAATAATCTCCATTATATATAATACGATATATTTTACTTTACCGGCGACAGAATCTCTTTTCTTTTTTCGATTGATTAATTTATAATGCAACAGCATTGCATCGTTTACGTACTTCGACAAATTTTACAAAACAACATCAAGCTGATATTCAGGTTGATATTTTTTATTTATACAAATATTGAATTATAAAATTTATTTTCAGAAATAAAATATTAGTAAGGTTACTGTAACCGAACGTAAAGTAGAGACAGTACCCTACGGTGCTGAGGGCGGGAGCAAGGCTGGTCTTGCGCCCAAAGGATAATAGCGAGGAGGTCTCCCGGGGATCCCGCGAGCCTCCAGGAACGAAGAAGAGCTACTTAAGGCCCGAGACTGGCGAAAGCGAGGCGCGCCTAGCACCGGGGGGAGAAAGCTGGATAAGGCACGAAGCCAGTTGGGCCAGGGGAAGGGGGACGGTTAAGGCAGGAAGCCGGTGGGCCCCGGAAGAAAAGGAAAGCCGCCCACGTCGCAGGAAAAGACAGAAAGAGAATTGGCGGATAAACGGGGGGCGAGTATGAGCAACACGGAAGGAGGACGCCAACGGGTTCGGGAGTCAGGCAGTACTTTCCCAAGTACCACGGGAAACATTGCGCGAATTTGCAAAGATAATCGAGCTTTCCTTCGCTAGTAGTGCCTATAAGAGATCAACGAGCAGCGAAATTGTAAAAGCGAAATTGCGACAACGAGGAGTAGCGCTCCTCCAGCGTGAGTCCGCGAGCCGTGCCCGCATACGCGCGAGTGAAGCGAGACCGCCCCATCGGGAAGCCAGCTCACGTCCAGTTCGACGTTGTCATATGGGCAGCTGAGAAAGGGGGTGGGAGAAACCACAAGCCACAGCGAGAAAGCGCGAGGCAACAGCGACGTTAACAGAGGAGAAGGGAGCGGCGTTACCTAGGCGATGCTATCGCGAGGACGCGTCGTGCGCCATCTTGTCTACAACGACGTCAGCAGTGACGTCAGCCTATCTACGCCACGGCGCTGCATCGACGGTGAGGTAGCCGGGACAGGCATTCCCCAGTACGGCGGCAACGGCCGAGGGTACCCCCTCCGCCACCCCAGACACGTCTGACGTCAGCGCCAACGTAGGCGTCACCTCACCATAGCGCCCTTAGTGCCGCGGTGTTACTGAAGCGTGCTCGCAAGGAGTGGGGCAACGCCACCGCGCCAGCTAGTAGACGACGTATCCGCTGCGCCGCCTAGTCGAGTACGCGCACGCGCAGTACGAACCTGCTTAGCGCGCGCAATTCAAATTAGAATTTTTCCTGGAGCGCGCGAAATTCAAATTAGAATTCGGCCGCAGTGCAATATTGTTCCGAAAAAAGGTACGGAAACTTCCCACGCGTAGCAGCCATGAGGACTCGGTAGCAATAATAAAACAAATACTGTAAGCTCGTCGATGTGCGGTTGTGAAGTGTGTTGTCGTAGACCTGTTCCGGCATAACTGCGATAGATTAAGAACTAGTTTAAGGACGAATTGTGAAACTACACGTCCATGTAAACTGAAAAGTGATTGTGATAGGACTTGTGTGCCATTGGCGGACGAATCCTGATCCCCGCGACCTTCACGTTGCGTAACAGTTACTAAATAAAAATATTATTTCAGTAAGAAATGAAAGCTTTTAATATTTTGAATCACAATCAAACAATCACAAATTATTTATTTGGGTAAAAGAACAAAATATTTTTGAAAAAAATTTCTTTTAAACTGAGAACCAACGGTTAGTTTTACATATAACGAGAAATAAAGTAGAGGAAAAATAAATATAAAGCATTTATACATTCAGGAGGATAGCCTTCAAAACAGTCTCTTTGTACCATGCCATAAAAGACGATGAAAGTCCTAAAGTAAATTGACGTACCAATGAGAGACAAGAAAATATACGTAATACTGCGTATACGTGTTAATTATAAAGATGCACGGACTCTTGACGCGTTACGTATGTGTCGTTGCCGTGTCGTCCAAGTAGTCAAGTCCAATATCTGTGTCATCTGGCTTGAATGTCTAAGGAGTAATAGGTATATTGGGCGTGTAGAGTCGGTTGTGCGATCGAGCGTGCGCTGTTGTCATCTGTTAACAAATTTCACTTGTTTTCTGTGCGTCCTGTCGATGTCGTCCTGCGCTGCGATGTCAAGTCTCAACGTCTGCGTCTGTCCGCAACGTAGCTGGAGAGTGGGACTCGATGGTGTGGTTGTCGTTGCCCCATTTGAGCCGTGCGTGTCCTTTTGACATTACTGCTGACGTGCCGAAGGTTTTCGTGCGTTGTCCACTGACGGGGCGCTCCGCGGAAGTGGGCATCCCGCGTTGCTTTCGCTTCGTCAGCGTTGGATTCGGTGTGTGTGAACGCGTGAATTCACCGCTCACCTACTGTAGGTGTCGGATACAACTGCACGGGAGAAAAAGTTTCGTCGTGGTGGGGCATGTTTCGTGCTATTGTGACAGCTTTCAGAATTGCACTTAATATAAGCACACTTATGACGTCATAGACGACGCGGTGTGGTATCTCAACTCAGTGTTTAATTTTCGAAGTCGCGTACTCACAGCACTATTATGTAATACACTGTTCTTTATTTCCGTGGCTCGGTCATTTTCTCATAATAGATTTCGACGATTCATGAACAGCGTTAACTGTGCCACTCAACTTCCTCTGGGCTCTCCTTGCCTTTTACGATCACTTCCATTTCCTGGGAAACTGTTAGCCTGCACTACCCTATATAAGTACTCCTGATCGAATTCAAGGTTCCCTTGGCGGAGATTCTACCCGCTTTTGTGTGCCGCATACCTTAAGAAAGCCCTCTTCTTTGTCCTCGCACATACGAGCATTCCCTCCCACCTCATTATTCTCAGCGCGTGGTGGAACTCGCGGTTTTTCCCGACGATTACATGGACATATTCGATATTCTTTCCTATTTAGTTCTCGTTTTCAAGCGTGTCATCGCTTCGCGCCCTTCCATCAGTCAGCGTTATTGCTCCCTCCCGTAGAAACTCCGGCCCGATGAGCCACCTTGTTCGCCTGTAACGCCTTTTAATTTTCTCATGTATCGTCGTCCGCCGGGTTTAGCCACCACTACTCTGATATTTGTGTTGCCTCCGCGATCTAACCTATCCGGTTGACGATAAACACCTATCTTCTCCGGGGTATGAACCTGATCCAGCAGAGCACCACTGCTATATCGGTCCTGAAGTACTATTGATAAATTTGCAAGTCTATCTCTTCCTTTATGTAGTCGCAAACATTACTCCCAGCAGCGCCGCATGTAGTTATAGGCGTGGGATCGTCACTACTTTCAAAAGTGTATATCTAACCGTTGACATCAGTATGGACACCGCTGCTATCACACTCCCCTCTATGGCGCGCATATGTGCCACCTGCGCATATATGCTCCCGCTCTGTATGCTACAATCCCGCAACTGCCCCAGCTGCCGTTTCCTTTCACATTATCCCTGTCTTTCATCCCGTTGGATCTTCTGGTCCCACGACACTCGGCTCTTCCAAATGTTCTGCGTGAGGATTTTGGAGCTTATCGTAAAGAATGCCAATAGTCCTAACGAGTCTAAAATCGACATTATCACGTTCAATACTTCGCGCTTAGTAGGTATATGGTCGTCATCGGTCAATCTTCTCCGAACTTTGTCTAATTTCACATTAAAAATCAGTCGGTCGTGGTTGGTATCCAATATTAGTCCTAAAACGTGTTCGTCTCGGGTTTGCCCAGGTTCACTGGTCTGCCTCGCTTGCTTCTGCTGAGCCTGCTTGAGGTAAAAAGTTCAGAATGTTGATCGCCTACTCATGCTTCACAAAGTTTCCAGGTCAGGTTATCTCTATGACCTGGACTGTCTCATGCGCATCTCGTCCTCCATTTGGAAACTGACGAAATTATCGTCCACATAGCTATCTTGTACGATACTCTCCGCAGCCCCAGGACAGTTGTTATTGAACCTCGCTGCGTTTTTGTTTTTGACATAGGTGGCACTAATCGGCAACGACTTGGCCCCAAATATAAGGCTCTACATTTCGTATACCTCCGGTTTTCTGGCTCGCGCTCGACCCTGTAAGAGGATGCGCTGAATGCCCTGTCTTCTTCTCTGACTTTGATTCGTAGAAACATGTCAGACATGTCCCCATTACACGCGAAAACATACCTCAGGAAGCGTAGTATTACACTCGGTAAAGACTGTAGAGAATCCGGTCCAGCAGACAATTGATCATTGACTACGTCGAATCTCTTCTCGAGTGTAGTAAGTCTTTGAGTTGCCGTCATTTCGTCTGTAGTAGGCCCGATCGTCTCGTACCATAGCAGTCCTGTTTCCCAAACGTTAGGAAACATTTTGCTAATGCTGTGTCTATGCCAATCGACCCCCTCCGGTGTACCACCCCGATGGAGAAGTATTTACTGATCATTTGGCCCATCGTCCCTTCTTCCCCGTTCTCCCACATTCCCTCTTCGCGTTTCGCTGAAACCTTGCTAGTGCTATGGGTACATGCTCGTAGTGTTATACCTCGTGTCTTCATGCTACCGTGTAGTGTCCACCCTAGCATACACTGCGATGCTACTAGTTGATTTTGCACTTCCTCTACGAACTTTCGCGTAACGATATGTTTCTAAATGTCCTGTCTTATTATTATTCTGATCTTTACCTCGTAGTATAGCTTCATGTCCACTCTGCTTTCAAACTGCAGGGACAATATAAATCCCTCAGAAATCGTCTGTCTCGGTAGATCCAAGCCACGTATGTCTACCCCGGTCATCCTCTTTATAGTTCCGTTCGTGTTTTCGATCTCAAAATCTAGTCTCTGGCATCCCATGTAATTCGTCCCTCTGCCGATGCTTTTTATATTTAGCGCCAACGGATTCCCCATCATGCCAATCTCGCGCACTACGCAGTCATCCACCAGGGTGATAGTCGACCCGTCGTCAAGTAACACGAATGTTTGTATCGACGTAACTCGGCCCGACAGGTTCAGAGGCACCACCTTCAACAGAGAGACCTCTTTTTCTAGTTACTTCTTTTCAGCCTGCCCCGTACGGTCTTGTCTCGCTCTGCCTGATCTGGATTCATGTCGCGGTCGGCGAAACGGGTGGTCACTTTCCCGTTCGTGTAGCAACGTGTGATAGTTTCCCTTACATATGTAACATGGATCCCTTGGTAGTTTAGCCTTCTATGTCCTTGTCTCACACACTGGAATCAGAGGTTATAAGCTTTAACTATTCACCACCTGTTCGAGAACATTCCTTAAAAAGCCCCTTAAAAAACAAAGGAAAGAGAAAAAAAACAAAACAAGGGGACAACGAGAATTCTCAGGTGGGGGAATACTACATTCGACGGTGAGGAGAGGACATTATACTTTCTCTCGTTGCAGTGTATACACCTAATAAGTAATTTAATTAGTTAGGATATCAATTATTATAAGTTAAATATACGCAATCATAATTTAAGCATTAGAAGTAGATCACGTATCTGTGATTGCTCTGGTAAGCTGAGTGCGAATCTCAGTGTGGGTTGTGTGCAATCGCTGGTTCCCGTGTGAGGGCAGCGGCACTTTTGGTTGTGTGCAATCGCTGGTTCCCGTGTGAGGGCAGCGGCACTTTTGGTTGTGTGCGATCGCTGGTTCCCGTGTGAGGGCAGCGGCACCTTTGGTTGTGTGCGATCGCTGGTTCCGGTGTGAGGGCAGCGGCACTTTTGCTTGTGTGCAATCGCTGGTTCCCGTGTGAGGGCAGCGGCAACTTTGCATGTGTGACACCGCTGGTTCCCGTGTGAGGGCAGCGGATCATTGACGTACATACCGATTAATTAAAGTAAGACAATAATTGTTCATATCTTTGTAATAATATTAGATTAGCATAATATTGGCCAATATTAATCATAAATGTTAGACATTAAGTTGCGTAATTATTGTAAACGGCTTTTTCCTTCTATCCATCGGGAGAAGGTTTTTTACGCCTAGGACGGCTTTTTCCTCCTTCTACAAAAGGAGGTTTTTTATGCCTATAGGGAACATTCTAATAAACAAATTTCTTTTACTCAACAAAATTTAAATGTCTAGCAATTTAGCAATTTAGCCTCCCGGGGTTGTTCCCCCTAGACCACGACGTATACCTCGGTTCAGATACGGCAGTATGTCTCCCGGCTGCGTACTCCGCTCGATGTCAGGCAGTTTCCATTGAACTCGGGTACACTTGTTTACTGAGCAAGTTCAATCTTTTTTTCCAGATACAAACTCAGCTTCTCTACGACGGGGACTGTCCCCGCGTTGGGCCATCGGGGAGTCATACTCAACCCGTACGACGGAGAGTAGTTTCCTTACTACCGCCCAGAAAAGATCTCAGCCTTATACATAGCCGCCGCATCTGGTACTTCTAAAAATTCTCCTCCCGAGAACTCCAGGAGTTTACTGAACCGCGTAGATTACCCAGCTCCCCTCTCCTTGACCAGAAATTTTCGTCCGGTACAGGAAGATCCATCCAGTCCTTCTCCCTCTCTTCTGCGTGCGCCCGACTTTCTCGATCACCTCGTTGCAATCCGTAACATTGTAAAATATAATATATTAAAAAGTTAAGAATAGATTTTAATTAAAATATATAATTAATTTATTTTTAGCGAATGCATATCAGTTCTTGGAAGATAAAATTTTTAAAAGCTTTGCTAAATTTAAGTTTTTAAATTTTATTTCACGTTAAAAGTTTGTAGTTAGTTTTTTTTTTATATTCATCATATCAAATTACATAAATATTTCATTCTTATTTTATTCTCTTATTTATATTATCCATATAGATAATATTTATTAAATACTTGAAATAACAATTTTTATTATCTGTCTTAATAGAAAATTATGCACCATTATGTGGATAAATTTAAAATTTTAAAAGAATTTAAAATTCAATAAAGTAATTTTTTATTTAAAATTTATTATTTTCAGCAAGAATATTTTAATTTTTTTATTATTTTAAGACATTAAATTAAACGTTCTCACTCTTTAACTGTATAGGCAACCTACTTTATATTAATAACAGCTTGAAAATATTGTAAAACATTTGACCATCCTTTATCCCAATGTACGGCGACAATATTAACATCATTCCAAAAAATAATATATTCTAATTATATTATATTATATATACATACATATATATACATATATCATGTCAATTTATTAAATATTTTCAATTTTATATTTATTATCTATAATGCATATTAGATTTTTATATAAAACTAACAATATATAAATTTTAGAAATTATGTCAATTGATAAGAAATAAAATTTATATAATGAAATTGACATTAAGACCTTTTATGTTACTTTTAAATATGCAAAAACAACGTGAAAATTGTTCAAACTTAATATCAAAATATTTAATATAGATTCCCTTATAGAAATCTTTAAAAAATATATGAAACTAAAGAAATATTAAAATATTATTTAAATATTTTAAGAAAATATGTCATATTTTATTTGAATACAATGTCACCTTCAAAATGTTTTCAGTTTTTATTTAAAACCTTCAAATATAATAAAAATATATATAATGAAAATTGGTTAATAAATCATCATAAATTTTATGTAATTTTTAAAATTTTTAAATGGATTTTGAACCGCATTTGAATAAAATGAATCTTCTGAGTAGATTTTTGTAATTTCTTCGATTTAATACACATAGTTAAATAAATGTTCAAAAAAAAAAAATTCAAAATATTTAGAACTGTTGTACAGTTTCGAATTTTAGAATCAACGAATCAAACTTCTTATTGTAAAAAATATTTTATTATAAAGTGTTTTCATATATGTGTATTTATTGTAATATTCAATATTAAAAACATTCTTCAAGTATTATAAATTAATCTTTTTCAGTTACAATAACTGTTAAGGATTACGTATTTATTACGTCAGCCTGCTATGACACATCAGAAAAAGCATGTTACTATACAAATGAACTACTAAAGAAGTAGTTATATGACCATTGTTTCAGACAAATGAAAAAGTTCCAATCTCTCATACACCTTAACTTTTATCGAATCTCACCTTCCCCATCCACTCGATTAATACGCTGGGAAAACTAACTCGCTACCCTCTCACGCCAACACCGAAGGTGTACCTTTTTAGTTAAAATTTAAAATTAATAAGTAATACAGTTCTTTATTTGTATATATATATATAATATAATAAACTTAAATATACAAATAATAAAATAAATGATTATTTAACCATTAAACTTAAAAGTAAAATTTAAAAATTTTTTAAATAGTGAGAAAATCGAGAGAGAAAAAAGAAAGATAGAAAATAAGTAGGTAACCATAAAACTTGCTGGCCGAACGGGCGATCCAGTAATGTTTTTAATTTTGATACACCCTTTAAAAAGCTTAAAATTTTTTTTTTTATTTCTTCTTGATGTTGTCCTTTTAATTGCCGTCTATTTTCCGACGGTGCCGCGATCAGCTATTTGTCCGGAGAGTCGTCAGCTATGCTTCAGGTCGATCAGCTGTTGGTGCTGTGTTCGGAGTACAATGCGTCTTCGGAGGCGCCGTTGCCGATCACATAAAAGTCTGTCTTATTGCTAGTGTTGCATCACCTCTGTTCGACTCGTATTCTGCAACGTTGTCACGTTGTCTGCGTCTCGGGAACTCGGAGAGCTACTTGTTGGTGTTGTCGGTATTGCCACTCGCGCAGTTTGATATGCAGCCACCACTGCTGCTCGACCCCTTCTGTATCTTGTACTAGGCAACGTCACGATTGCAACGCATCTACTCCAAGATGGGAAGGCACTTGTTCTGCGCAACACTGATGGCATCTCGCATTCGGGTCATTCTCGCAGCATCGGGAGGTAGTTGACTCTCGGATTGATGCTTGGCCCCAGCGGTCATTTTCGCGTTCGCGAGTTCGACTCGCGGTCGCGTTTAAACTCGCGCTACGTGTTATGTTACTTTTTCCTCTGTACACGCACCCTCACCGTCTCGGAATTAACTTTAGTTCACGTAGTTTTATTTTGTTTCCGAATAAATCTTATTGAGTCTCCCACGGACAAATAACTGCCTCCAACTTGTGGATGTTCGGTCCCCACAGGAAAATTCAGTCTCTGCGGAAAAAAAACCGGGTTTTCCGTCTTTCCTTCTTTTTGTTTCCTGTTGGATAGGAGTAGCGTATTCCGCTTCCTCTATCTTTCACGCGCTGTTCCTAGCAGTCCTTCTATATGCGTGGAAAGGATGTTTCCGGGCTACCGCATCCCTCGTTGTACCCTCTCACGCCAACACCGAAGGTGTACCTTTTAGTTCGTAACAGATTAATTATTTTTTATTTAAAATATTAAAATTGATTTGAAATTTGCAGACTGATTAAATTATGATTATATAAATTTATATAAATTTAAAATAAATTGAATACATTTAATCAGATTAGTAATTAATAAAAAAAATTTATAATTATAGATATAAAAAGTAGTGGAAACGGTTGTGTAGTTACAAATATTTTAAGTTAAAATAAAGTAATAATTTCATATAATTATAATGCCATTAATGTAATGCCAACAAATTTTCCTGTTATAAAATTAAATTAATTATTAATATTTTTTAAGTCGATTGTCAATGTTACGTCAGTTTGCACCTTTGTAAAAACCAATCGTATTTTACAAGATTTTTCTCGCTGAGGAAAAAGTTGCAATTCTCCGTTTTTAGCCTGAGATTTTACTCTCAATAGGTAGGGGATGGAGCTAATATTATAAGTTACCGGATTGTATAAAAATGATCCAAAATTTATAATAAGATTAGAAATGTATAAATCAGGTTAACCAGGTTACCTTTCGTTGATAAAGGATTGTTGATTTAGCGAGTTATCTTTACTTTCTTCCTTCCTTCCTTTCGTTCGAGATACGCATGTCACGTCGCGGATGGTGCGGAATTGGTTAATGGAACACAGCAATTTAAGAAATAAAACAATTCACTCGCGAGTTTAAAATATGTCGTTTATTCAATATAAAAATGGTACAATGATTAAAAATTGATTCTTACTGTTTAAATGACTCTGTGGTTACGAAAGGTGTTTAACGATTTTAAAAAGTGCGCTTGAACGTCGAACCAAGGAGTGAAGTTTTTCAACCGAGTTCCTGTTATATAGACCTCGATGATATGCCTTCCAAATGCACTTCGGAAAATGTTTATTAGGTGCACCTGGTTTCTATTTTTTTCTATTTGCCTATTTAAATTACACGCTCATGATCCGATAATACTTTTGGGTTTATTTTTCCTCTATCTATTGAGAGGATGAGGTTCACTTATCAGTTGCCGTAGTGTAAATCCTATGACTTTTAACAGTTTCCTTAGATCTAAGATTATATAATATTTTTATTTTTGCATTCTTTTCTTGTAAATCTCATGAGCTTAACAGTTTCCTTAGATCTAAGATTATTATAGTATTTTTATTTTTGTATTTTTCTCTAATCTTTTCTTCTTTTCATTATCTACTACTATGATTAATTAATAACAATTCATAATGTTGGTGTTAGTCTTTAATAATAATCTAAATATAAGGTCTTAACATACAATTACTGTTTTACTTATAAATTAGTTTTATAATGCGGTATTCTTATTTTGGTTAATAATTTACGGGTCTAATTTTATTTAGTTTTTAAGTAGTATTTTTTTTATTAACGTTTTTAGAATTTAGATTTTACAATAATGATTCAGAAGTAATTAATATAAAGGTTAATTTTTTATGTATTTTACTTATTTAAATTTTATAAGTGTTACCGAACGTAGTGAGGAGGCGGTACCCAACGGTGCTGTGGGCGGGAGCAGTGCTGGTCTCGCGCCAAGAGGAGGTGAAGGGGAGGGGTCCCAGGGGGACCCGCGAGACTCCCGGAACGAGGTGATGGGCAGGGGTCCCGGGGGGACCCGCGAATCTCCAGGAACGAGGAATGGGCAGACGGAGAGAGCCACGAAGGGCCCGAGACCAGCGAAGGCAAGATGCACCTAGCACCGGGGGGAGGGGAGCCGGTTAGAGCAGGAAGCGAGTGGGCCCGGAAGAGAGGGAAAGCCGCCCACGCCGCAGGGAAAATCCGGAAGAGGATTGGCGAAAAACGGGGGGGAGGTACCGAGCAACGCGAGAGGGTGACGCGGAGCACTTGAGGGAGAGTCTGTACTTTCCCAGCCACCACGGGAGATTCTTACAAGCCTTTTGAGCCGATATCCGAACATCCCTTCGCAAGCATCAAAAGTATAGTCGACGGACCGCGAGTAGTTGCGTGAGCCTTTGAAAGGGAAAGGGAGGAACAGCGCTCCTCCAGCGTGCGTCCGCGAGCCGTGCCCGCATCCGCGAGAGTGAGACGAGAGCGAGTCACCGGGAACGCGACTCTCACCCAGGCCGACGTTGCCGAGAGTACGTGCAAAAGAGGAGCGAAGGAGCCTCCGCGAGTTGCAGCAAAGGCCGCGAGACAACACCGCGACATTAGCAGGTGAGAGGGGAGAAGACGTCACCTAGGCGACGCTATCGGGGAGGACGCGTCGTCCGCCATTTTGGGCGACAACGACGTCAGCTACGCATGGGCGCGGCGTCGCATAAACGGTAAGGAAGCCGGGAAATTGGTTCCCGCAGGCAGCTGGGAAATTGGTTCCCCGCATTACGCCGGTGGCCGGAGGTACCCCCTCCACCGCCTCAGAAACCTCTGACGTCAGCAGTGACGTCAGCAGTGCCTCACCGCAGCGCCTTCGTCGGCGAAGGCATCAACGAGAGCGACGACGCGCACGCCGCGAGTGCTGTTGGAGTACTAAGGCGTGCGCGCAGGCTGAGGAGCAGCGCCGACGCGTCAGCTAACAGACGACGCGCCCGTTGCGCTGCCTAGACGAGTACGCGCGTGCGCAGTACGTGCCCGCCAAGCGCGCGTAAATTCAAAATTGAAAATACATACGCGCGCGCTTGCCTGACGAAAACGCGATAGTTTTAAATGCGTGACGGCTCCCAGGACGCGATTCTCGCCACGAAATTGCGTGTGTAAGTCCGCCGACCTATTCTGTGACAGTGTGCGACCTCAAAGTTACTCCGGTTCGCTTGTGTTAGGTTAAGACTAATTATAAGGTTGAATTGTAAAACTACGTGTCTGTGCAGTGAGTTATTATTTTTCCTCTATCTATTGAGAGGATGAGGTTCACTTATCAGTTGCCGTAGTGTAAATCCTATGACTTTTAACAGTTTCCTTAGATCTAAGATTATATAATATTTTTATTTTTGCATTCTTTTCTTGTAAATCTCATGAGCTTAACAGTTTCCTTAGATCTAAGATTATTATAGTATTTTTATTTTTGTATTTTTCTCTAATCTTTTCTTCTTTTCATTATCTACTACTATGATTAATTAATAACAATTCATTATATTGGTATTTCTAACCAACTGCGGAAGGATGGCATATCCAACGGTGCTGTCGGGTGGAGCAGGAGCTGGTTTCGCGCTTTTCTGAAGGGAGACTGAAGAGAAAGAAGGAGACAATGGAGAAGGAAGTTGGGGATGCCACCCGCACCCGCAGTTTCTCCCACGTGCGGAGCACGCTTTCTGATCCAATGCACGGAGCCAGCCAGAGCGAATCTAGCCCTCGCTCGGGAAAGATTAGCGCGTCCACCTAGTTAATAAGCACGTACACCTTTTCGAATTAAATTAAATCTAAAAAGGTCGACGAGCGAACGGGCGCGTGTAGTGTGAGGAGCAGTGTGCCCCAAGCGAAGATCTCGAGCCGTGCCCGCATACGCGTGAATGACTCACGAGTGTGCCTCCCGACCCAGTAGCTCGCACCTTGGACGACGTTGCCACAACCCGGCAGAGATCCGGATCCTAACGTAGCTGCGAACAATTGCTAGAAGTCGCGAGGCAACGCCGCATCGAATCGTAGTAAGGTGGAGCGAAAGGGAGAAAGGGGAGCTTCGCCTTAGAACGCTATCGTAAAGGACGCGACGACCGCCATCTTGGCGACATCTGACGTCAGCAATGACGTCAACACCCATCGGACGCAGCGCCATGTTGATAAGGGCAACTGACGTCACAACACCGACGCACACATCGCGTCCGACGCGACGCTACTGAGGACAACGACGTACAGCAGGAGGAGCGCCACCACGTCTCCGCACTTCGCCTTAGGTAAGGCGCGGGAAATTCAAATTAAAACTACTGGAGTTTGTGATCGAGGCTTGCTGGTGCCGCGCACGAAATTTTCGGGTTCCGAGATAGTCACCGGCGGCCCGCCCCTATAACGCCGCCGCGTCAGGATAGGAAAACTTATACGGTCATCCGCTTGTACATTATAATAAAAAATAGGTGAACAAAACATAAAAATTAAATAAAGTACTTCATTAGATAAGAAACTAGATTGATGTCCCCTCCCTCATCCTACACGTCCCTTACATTCCGTCTCAGTGCGGAACAGTGTTAGTCTGTAATAATAATCTAAATCTTAGGTTTTAACATACAATTACTGTTTTACTTAGAAATTAGTTTTACAATATAATGTTCTTACTTTGGTTATTAACTTACGGGTATAATTTGATGCGCTAAATTTGCAGGACTTAAGATATTCCTTATTATTAGACTATAAATATATAACTGTATTTTAAAGTAGAAGACACTTCAAAAAATAAAAATACCATTTATTTGGATTTTAACTTAAATGTTTATGAAATGAAAATTCATATATATTTGTACATATATTGTTAAATATTATATTTAAATATTATATATAAAAATTTATAATTTAATTATAGAACGATTGAATAAAATCTTTCAGAATTGTAATTACACATTTAATTTTATATCGTGAATTATGTATACAGTATTTAATATAATATATTTATTAGAAATTTATGTATGATATTATTATCTAAACTCTTAGCAGTTATTATAATTTTAATATCTGATTGTGGTTGTTCTTTTACTTTTTGAAAACGTTATTATCATGAAATATAATTTAATATAAATAGTACAAATTTTATAGGGCTTTAATTAATAACTCATAATTAATAAATAATTTACGATTATGTCTCTATTTGAAAATTTGCATATGATGATTGGAGGAGGGGGCACACCCAACGGTACTGGCGGGAGGTTGCGAGATGTGGCCTCGCGCAAGAACTGCCTGGAGTCAACGAGGAAACTATAGGGAGACAACGAGGGAGAAAGAAAGACGCAAAGAACCTGGGGGGGCGTCCACGAGACATCACCTTGCGACATCAGCGACCAGTATCAGCAGGCCTTCCCATGCGGGGGTGCTCGAGTTCGAACACGAGCGGATGTAGGGAGCGGATGCGCAGGGCAGGGAGTACGCTTCCTCACCCAGTGCTCGAGGCCAAGGGAAGGGAGTCACCCCAAGTACAGGGGGTGAGGAGGCGAGCGAGGAAGGAAAGAGCTCGGGCGGAAGGAGGAAAGTGGGAGAGCGACGGGATAAGGGGAAGAAGCGACACCAACGCAGGCGGATGAAAACTGGATCTAGAGAGAGGGAGAAAGGACTCGAATCGTCACCTAAAAGAGAAAACCGGTAAGAGATTGGAGAAAGGAAAAGAAAAAGTTTTTGGCAATCATTTTCCGGGAGTACCGATACCTATGGCACCAGTTTTTCTTGTTTGAGTCAATAGTAAAGACGACTTTTCAACAAATTGTGAAAAAATCCGCGAGACTATTAAAGAAAAAATTGATATAAACTGAAAGCAAACGAGCACGCGGCAGATATTATAAATAATACGCGAGAAAACTACCAAGAGCCATGCCTGCATCCGCGCGAGTGATCACCCGGAAAAATACATCACCCAGCAATTTACGATATCACCGACGTTGCAAAAAACCGACGACACCGTCTACAACAATACAGACTAGAACGTCCGTGAGTAAAAAAGGGCAACACCACGACGCCAGCGGGAGAAGGAGACATCACTAGAAGCATAGGAACGCTGCCTAGACGACGCAATTACTACCAGAAGCGATGTGTAATCAACCCTCTTAATAGCATCTGACGTCAAAGTGGCGATGTCAACACCGAATTGATGAGCCGCTTATCTCCCTCAGCCGCGTCTGACGTTAGAGAAGTGTTGTCAACGCCAACAACGACGCGCAATCGCCAACACCCCGTAACCTCTAATCAACGACATAGGCATCGCAAGAAGGAGAAGCGCCATCACCGACAACTAAAACTGACTGACGCGCCACCACACTCGAGGAAGCGCGCGAAGTTCGAATTTGAATTACCCAGAGCAAGGATCTCAACCAGACACTCCAAGAAAAAAGTGCGTGAAGTTTAAAGTGCAAATCGTGAAGGACACACACCAGGTTGACGGAGTGGTAATAAACAGTCAGTTCATGATGTCTAGTGAACGGTGAGGTTGGTGGTAGCCGATCGTGGTTGACGGTTCTTAGGGTTGCGCGATAGATTTTGTATAAACCCGGATTATTATATTAGCGAATTATTATAGCGAATTGTATTATTGCATTATTGTGTAATCGAGTTATTGTACCGTCGTATTATTAATTAGCGTAATATTGTAATAGTGAATAAGTGTAACTTTGTAATAGTCCGTAAGTAAAAAAAAAGAAATAAAAGCTTGATCTGTTTGATACCCACGCCCACTACCTATCTCTTCTCACTTATATTACATACCCGGTTCGAATGGAGAATAATATTTAAAAATTTGTAATCCCTTTATTCTGTGCGAAAAATGAAGAATCTATATCAAAATTAAACATTGTTGTTAAAATTAAATTATAATAATTAAAAATAATAAAATGTAAAAATTGTAAAATACTGTGAAATATAAGTCAGTATATTTTCTTAAAATAGTTAAAGTTCTCTATAAACCTATTATTATTAAATAAAATATTTATTTAAAAAAATTAAGTAAATTGTATAAAATAAAAATATAATATAGAGGCTATAACTTTCATTTACATAATAAATTTCTGCTTATAAAAATAATCAAAGAAAACTGTAACTGACTATTTACTTTATTTAATTCTTATTCCTTTATGAGCTAAAAATTTATATATGTAAGAATATAAATTTTATTTAATTCTTCTTAATTAGAAATTACAAAGATTTTTATAATAAATAATAATTCAATTAAATCCAATGAATTTTAATTACTAAATGAATATTGAATGTACAATGATTAAAAATTCCTTTGTATACATATGACCTGCGTAGGGGTCACTGTGCCTCTCGCCGCACGCTATCCATACTCCACCGCTGCCTGTATCTGTAAGTATTAGTTAGATGGAGTAAACATTAATTAAACTATATTCTACATCCGCGGGTGTTAAACAAGAAAGTGCAAGTCCAACCGGGGGCTACAAAGGCCCTTACGGACGTCGGTGAGATGGAAATGCTGCTCCGAAGCACGTGCGAAGTCGAGGTCACCGCCCAAGATCTCACGAGTAAAGCTAAATTTTTTGTGATACTTGGGCTTCATTATGAGATCGTACTAGGCAGGTCGTGGCTGAAGGACAACGTAGCCGTCCCCGACAACCACCTCGATTATTTGTACATTGGAAAAGATTAGAGGAGAATATAATTTCGGAAGGACCAAGATATACTCTGGACTTGCGAGAGTGTCCGGCACGAATTCTCTCAGGACACAGTCAAGAGTTCCGGACACTGCTGGTAAGACACCGAAAGATTTTTGGCGTCGGTAAAGCAAACAAAATTTCTGACCGATGTCCGATCCTTTAATCTAGCGTCTTACCGATATTCTGTCGAGAAGAAACGGGCTATACAGAAGTAGATGGCGGAAATACTCGCGGACAGAATTATTGACGCGAACTCATCATCGTACTCGTGTCCATCATGATGGTTGCGAAAAAGTACAGAAAGTACCGCTTTTGCGTTGATTATTGACGCCTAAAAACTTCGTTAGAGTGCTCAATACCGGACTCGGCGCAACCCTGCCAGTAATCCACGAAGTTGACAAGGACCTGGACAACGCTATCATCACCGAGGTTCACAACGAAGCCAAGCCAGAGCAAGCCCGCGCGATCCTGAAGCATTCACGAAGAAAGACCTGCGAGGATACTTTGGTATCTGTGGATGGCGTACGATCCAAATTTCGCGTCAGCCACCCTGCCCCTGATGACGCTGCTTCCAAAGGGACCTTGGAAATGGACTAAAGAGGCCGAATGCGCATTCGTAGAGGTGAAGACGCTCTTCAAAATGCCTCTCGTTTTGTGTCAATTTGACCCAAAACACCCATTTGCCCTGCAAACTAACGTTCGCAAGACCTGGATGGGCGCAGTATTGTATCAGTTGGGATCTAAGAGAACAGCAAGAGCCATTGGTCCTAGCCGACCTCACCGCCGATACGCTGGAGTAGCAGCTCGCCATGGTGCAACAGGGCGACGACTAGCTGGAGAGAGCGTGCGCGTGGGGAACTACTGATCGCTGAAGACGCGAACCTGTTTGCTGCAAATGACCGACGGCGTCTACCGTTTGGAGGAATAGGGGAAGCGGTCCAAACTCTACGTTCTTAGCACAGAACGCCCGCAGGCTTTTTTTCTACTCCGACGACCTTGCGGGACACCACGGGGCGAAGGAGACGCTCAGGGATGCGAAAAAATGTTTTTTCTGGCTAGGAATGCGGACGGATGCCTGTCAACATATAAAAAGTTATCACGCCTGTGCGGTCGTAAAAGCGGCACCGCCAACCGCGCGAGAACGACCTCAATCCCGACATTCCAACTCCTCTTGTGACATGGTGGCGCTGTACCTCATGGACCGCTACACTCAGACCCCGAGGAGTAAGCGCTTCCATCTCGAGGTGATCGACGCGTACTCGAGTTGAGTGGAGCACTTCCCACCTTGCGCACCACCGCCCCGATCATCAAGAAGGAAATGCTCGTGCGGTGCGGATATCCTCGCATCCTACTGACCGACAACGGCCCACAGTTCCCCAGGGCACAATAAATACGACATCGCGCGACGCAGGGAAGCGCGACTAAGTGACTTTGATGGGGGATGCTGCCAAAACTGCGAGAGTGAATCAAGAGCGATACGCACTCCGGCACGACGAACCGCCGAGTACATCGTTCCTCGCAGGCGACAACGCGCATACGAGGAATCACCCCATCTCTAGCGCTGTAGACCGATTCGACGCCGGCCTTGCCTCCAGATGGAATGGGCCCTTCAAATTCACGGCGGTCCACAGCGGGGATGTAGACACGATCCAGCATTCGAAAGGCCCGATGGAAAAATGGCAGCAGAGGCGATCCTGTCCGCTACCCGTAGTGGCCACGAATTAAATGACGCCACCCCATTCACCAGCGACAACGAAAAGCCCAGCGTTGACACCCCACTTCTAAACAACGACCGCGGGGCGTAAAACGCCGCGACTCTCCCAGGCGACGGTGACAGGCAGATTGCCGATGCCACTGCAGCCATTGAGGTGCCATCCCCCTTCGAGTGAAGCCGGACGCGTCCGCTACCATCTGCGTAGCCGCGAAGAGCGGCCCGAAACGGCATAACGGTGGCCCTAACCAAGTTCACCTATAGAGACTTTCCTCACACTAGATTGTATAAAACGTATATTATATTGTACTACGAATAATAATATTCTTGTAGAATATATTGAATTAATTAACAGGGCGTTGGCGATGGGGTGGGTTATGCGTGCCGGGGATATTGTGCCTTCCGCCGTGCGCTACTCGTACTCTGCCTCTACGCGTACCTGTGAGGATTAGTGGGATGGAGTTAGAGGATCCGGGGAATTCTAGCCAGAAGTCCCGTTAAGTCAAAAGCACGAGGAGACGAGCCGGAGTTTTCCCGAGCCTGCAATAGTAGGTTCTGGGCGAGACATAGGAGTGAAGGAAGCAGTCGATGGGGGTGGAAGGAGCTGGAGGGCGGACAGTCCCGAAAAGCCCTCGAAGAGGACCTCGTCCATGCGCATCCCCTTCGTCAATATACGACAATAGAACCAATAAATAGCACAAAGATTACTAAATTCTAATATTTATTTAGAAAAGAAAACATGCAATATGCCTCTTACAAATGAATTCTTTACTGTATTTAATGTGGTTATTTTTGAAAAATAATATTAAGGTGATCAATAAATTTATAGTTATTGATATTTGAAGAATAAAATGATATTGTCTGAGTATAAAATTGTTTTTTTTTGTATATATGAAACTGTTTAGAAAAACCAATTATAAACCAATTATAAAATTTACGAGATCCTCTTCTAAAATGGGTAAGATTTATTGTTCTCAACAATATTAAAAGTTCACAATCAATTTTTATAATTGTGGTATACATGAATGTAAAAAAGTTTTAAAAGAAAAAACTATAATGTAAATCGAATAATTTTGATAAGTATTTTACAAATAATTATAGACGTATACTTAAATCTCACTTTAAATAATTATTAATTTATTCTAATATGTAATTCAACTTGTACGATCTTGATTCTTTAATGAAATAATACTAATTATTAATAAAATAAAATAAGATAATAAAAAAATCTATAAGAACGATTTTCTATTCAATATAGTTTAGTAAATTTATCTATATTCAAAATAATGTTATTCAAAAATTAAAATATATATATAAATGTAAAAGTTATATATTTATGAAATATATCTATACTATCAATTTTTATCTGAAAAAAGAGGACAAGTTATGGATGATTATTCATTGAAATCTTTTTTTTTTTTAAATTTAAACTCTCGAACAAGCTGTACATAACTGTAGCTACTGCAAGCTGTACATTACTGTTCATAAACATTGCAATAGCGTGATAGTTTTGAGCATATAATACATTTAGTTTATTTATATTATAATATCTGAGAGATCCTTATTGAATGATTAGTGAAAGCTTATAAATATTCTTAAGTAGGTATACAATAATAAATCTGATATAAAAAAGAATTTTTCTAATAAATATATTATGTCAGTTATTGCTTTCAAAATAACCGATCGTTTTTGCAAACCTTCCTCACCAAGGAAACTATTTTATTGCTCGTATCTAATCGGAGTTTTATCCTCAATAGCTCGAGATGAGCGATCTCTAAATGCGCGAAGAGGGAAATGTAAATGGAAATATTATGATGATAAAATTTTAATTGGTAAATTGTTCTCACTTACTTTGTACAGGAGCTTGCCGTAGCTTGTTGACTAACAGATCTGCCGGTACTCCCGTTGATGTGTGTTGGTCGTTTGCGCGGTTTCATAAATAACTTATTTGTAACAGTTGGATTGGGTAAAATGATTTTGACACCAAACACTCGCGTTTTAAGAGTTTCATTTATTACCAAGGCAGTTGTAAAATAAAGGTTACGAAAAGCTAATTAACTACTTTTACTGTTGTTGCAAACCGCAGCAACAAATCATGCGGGGCCGACGCTAGAGCAAGATGGGACCTGCACCTTACGCGGACAACGCGAAAGACCGCGATACCCACGAGTGGAGAGAGGGTTCCAAGGCTGAAGTATACGCCCCACAGAAGCTTGCGGTGTATGAACCAACGGTTGCACCTCGCGGGGTCCCCGCTAGGTATGAACCAACAATTCCGCGTAGCCTATCCTCGTGATAGTAAAGAATAATCGAGCAGGAAAGAGTATCTTTCATAGATTGTTCGTGATATTTATAACCTATGGGTAATCTTACTTTTTTTTACAAAGAAGTTTTGAAAATATCTTTGCAAAGGATATTAGGCAATTACCTCCTACACATAGAAGTGATCAGTAATGTTGATCCCTTTAATAAGCACTGGTTACAAAAGTAGTATCACTAATCTTTATGTTACGTCGCTTCACTATAAGCTTACTGTGCCTGTAATATGACAGCAGAGACTTTGGAGAAACCGCCGTACATTTTCCCTCCCAGCTGAAAATTAAAAAGGAAGATTAATAATACTATAATATAATTAATAAAATTAATAAGGTTAAATTTCTAAATGAAAACAAAAATAATACAATAGAAATAAAAACTTTTATATTATAAAAACAAACTTATTGTTACGCAACGTGATGGTCGCGTGGATCGGGTAGAATGAGGGAGGAGAAATAAATGGGAAGTCGTCCAATAATATCTTTATTTAAATGTTTTTCTTATTTGTTTATTATTTTCCGCCAATGGCGCACAGTTTCTTCCATAATAATAACTCACTGCACAGACACGTAGTTTTACAATTCAACCTTATAATTAGTCTTAACCTAACACAAGCGAACCGGAGTAACTTTGAGGTCGCACACTGTCACAGAATAGGTCGGCGGACTTACACACGCAATTTCGTGGCGAGAATCGCGTCCTGGGAGCCGTCACGCATTTAAAACTATCGCGTTTTCGTCAGGCAAGCGCGCGCGTATGTATTTTCAATTTTGAATTTACGCGCGCTTGGCGGGCACGTACTGCGCACGCGCGTACTCGTCTAGGCAGCGCAACGGGCGCGTCGTCTGTTAGCTGACGCGTCGGCGCTGCTCCTCAGCCTGCGCGCACGCCTTAGTACTCCAACAGCACTCGCGGCGTGCGCGTCGTCGCTCTCGTTGATGCCTTCGCCGACGAAGGCGCTGCGGTGAGGCACTGCTGACGTCACTGCTGACGTCAGAGGTTTCTGAGGCGGTGGAGGGGGTACCTCCGGCCACCGGCGTAATGCGGGGAACCAATTTCCCAGCTGCCTGCGGGAACCAATTTCCCGGCTTCCTTACCGTTTATGCGACGCCGCGCCCATGCGTAGCTGACGTCGTTGTCGCCCAAAATGGCGGACGACGCGTCCTCCCCGATAGCGTCGCCTAGGTGACGTCTTCTCCCCTCTCACCTGCTAATGTCGCGGTGTTGTCTCGCGGCCTTTGCTGCAACTCGCGGAGGCTCCTTCGCTCCTCTTTTGCACGTACTCTCGGCAACGTCGGCCTGGGTGAGAGTCGCGTTCCCGGTGACTCGCTCTCGTCTCACTCTCGCGGATGCGGGCACGGCTCGCGGACGCACGCTGGAGGAGCGCTGTTCCTCCCTTTCCCTTTCAAAGGCTCACGCAACTACTCGCGGTCCGTCGACTATACTTTTGATGCTTGCGAAGGGATGTTCGGATATCGGCTCAAAAGGCTTGTAAGAATCTCCCGTGGTGGCTGGGAAAGTACAGACTCTCCCTCAAGTGCTCCGCGTCACCCTCTCGCGTTGCTCGGTACCTCCCCCCCGTTTTTCGCCAATCCTCTTCCGGATTTTCCCTGCGGCGTGGGCGGCTTTCCCTCTCTTCCGGGCCCACTCGCTTCCTGCTCTAACCGGCTCCCCTCCCCCCGGTGCTAGGTGCATCTTGCCTTCGCTGGTCTCGGGCCCTTCGTGGCTCTCTCCGTCTGCCCATTCCTCGTTCCTGGAGATTCGCGGGTCCCCCCGGGACCCCTGCCCATCACCTCGTTCCGGGAGTCTCGCGGGTCCCCCTGGGACCCCTCCCCTTCACCTCCTCTTGGCGCGAGACCAGCACTGCTCCCGCCCACAGCACCGTTGGGTACCGCCTCCTCACTACGTTCGGTAACACTTATAAAATTTAAATAAGTAAAATACATAAAAAATTAACCTTTATATTAATTACTTCTGAATCATTATTGTAAAATCTAAATTCTAAAAACGTTAATAAAAAAAATACTACTTAAAAACTAAATAAAATTAGACCCGTAAATTATTAACCAAAATAAGAATACCGCATTATAAAACTAATTTATAAGTAAAACAGTAATTGTATGTTAAGACCTTATATTTAGATTATTATTAAAGACTAACACCAACATTATGAATTGTTATTAATTAATCATAGTAGTAGATAATGAAAAGAAGAAAAGATTAGAGAAAAATACAAAAATAAAAATACTATAATAATCTTAGATCTAAGGAAACTGTTAAGCTCATGAGATTTACAAGAAAAGAATGCAAAAATAAAAATATTATATAATCTTAGATCTAAGGAAACTGTTAAAAGTCATAGGATTTACACTACGGCAACTGATAAGTGAACCTCATCCTCTCAATAGATAGAGGAAAAATAAACCCAAAAGTATTATCGGATCATGAGCGTGTAATTTAAATAGGCAAATAGAAAAAAATAGAAACCAGGTGCACCTAATAAACATTTTCCGAAGTGCATTTGGAAGGCATATCATCGAGGTCTATATAACAGGAACTCGGTTGAAAAACTTCACTCCTTGGTTCGACGTTCAAGCGCACTTTTTAAAATCGTTAAACACCTTTCGTAACCACAGAGTCATTTAAACAGTAAGAATCAATTTTTAATCATTGTACCATTTTTATATTGAATAAACGACATATTTTAAACTCGCGAGTGAATTGTTTTATTTCTTAAATTGCTGTGTTCCATTAACCAATTCCGCACCATCCGCGACGTGACATGCGTATCTCGAACGAAAGGAAGGAAGGAAGAAAGTAAAGATAACTCGCTAAATCAACAATCCTTTATCAACGAAAGGTAACCTGGTTAACCTGATTTATACATTTCTAATCTTATTATAAATTTTGGATCATTTTTATACAATCCGGTAACTTATAATATTAGCTCCATCCCCTACCTATTGAGAGTAAAATCTCAGGCTAAAAACGGAGAATTGCAACTTTTTCCTCAGCGAGAAAAATCTTGTAAAATACGATTGGTTTTTACAAAGGTGCAAACTGACGTAACATTGACAATCGACTTAAAAAATATTAATAATTAATTTAATTTTATAACAGGAAAATTTGTTGGCATTACATTAATGGCATTATAATTATATGAAATTATTACTTTATTTTAACTTAAAATATTTGTAACTACACAACCGTTTCCACTACTTTTTATATCTATAATTATAAATTTTTTTTATTAATTACTAATCTGATTAAATGTATTCAATTTATTTTAAATTTATATAAATTTATATAATCATAATTTAATCAGTCTGCAAATTTCAAATCAATTTTAATATTTTAAATAAAAAATAATTAATCTGTTACGAACTAAAAGGTACACCTTCGGTGTTGGCGTGAGAGGGTACAACGAGGGATGCGGTAGCCCGGAAACATCCTTTCCACGCATATAGAAGGACTGCTAGGAACAGCGCGTGAAAGATAGAGGAAGCGGAATACGCTACTCCTATCCAACAGGAAACAAAAAGAAGGAAAGACGGAAAACCCGGTTTTTTTTCCGCAGAGACTGAATTTTCCTGTGGGGACCGAACATCCACAAGTTGGAGGCAGTTATTTGTCCGTGGGAGACTCAATAAGATTTATTCGGAAACAAAATAAAACTACGTGAACTAAAGTTAATTCCGAGACGGTGAGGGTGCGTGTACAGAGGAAAAAGTAACATAACACGTAGCGCGAGTTTAAACGCGACCGCGAGTCGAACTCGCGAACGCGAAAATGACCGCTGGGGCCAAGCATCAATCCGAGAGTCAACTACCTCCCGATGCTGCGAGAATGACCCGAATGCGAGATGCCATCAGTGTTGCGCAGAACAAGTGCCTTCCCATCTTGGAGTAGATGCGTTGCAATCGTGACGTTGCCTAGTACAAGATACAGAAGGGGTCGAGCAGCAGTGGTGGCTGCATATCAAACTGCGCGAGTGGCAATACCGACAACACCAACAAGTAGCTCTCCGAGTTCCCGAGACGCAGACAACGTGACAACGTTGCAGAATACGAGTCGAACAGAGGTGATGCAACACTAGCAATAAGACAGACTTTTATGTGATCGGCAACGGCGCCTCCGAAGACGCATTGTACTCCGAACACAGCACCAACAGCTGATCGACCTGAAGCATAGCTGACGACTCTCCGGACAAATAGCTGATCGCGGCACCGTCGGAAAATAGACGGCAATTAAAAGGACAACATCAAGAAGAAATAAAAAAAAAAATTTTAAGCTTTTTAAAGGGTGTATCAAAATTAAAAACATTACTGGATCGCCCGTTCGGCCAGCAAGTTTTATGGTTACCTACTTATTTTCTATCTTTCTTTTTTCTCTCTCGATTTTCTCACTATTTAAAAAATTTTTAAATTTTACTTTTAAGTTTAATGGTTAAATAATCATTTATTTTATTATTTGTATATTTAAGTTTATTATATTATATATATATATACAAATAAAGAACTGTATTACTTATTAATTTTATTTTTCTTAGTGTACTAACAACTACTCATTCTCATAAATGTATTTAGGTTATACAAAAATTTTTTATTCAATTTTATTTTTTTTATGAAGTATTAGCTAATAAAATATGTTAGATAACAATGATAATTACTAATAAATCTTGCGCAAACGGCAAGATGCCTAGGTGCGATTTACTCCAGAGGGTTGATCCTATTAGAAAACGCATATTAGAGTAACGACAAGGGGGAGGATAGTTCAATCATTGTTAAAAATTAAGACACGACACTATAAAAAGCCGACTGAAATTAAAGATAAAAAAAAAAGAATACGCGGATGTTTTACACCAAGTTCTCCAGAAACAAGGGTCGCTAACCACAAGTCAGTATCTAAAACCCCAGGCGTTATAAGCAGGCGATTTCGGGCCTACCCAAGATAACGACATTAATGAGTATCAGTGCAACAGAACAGTGACGCAACGCCGATACTGTAAGTGTGACCTTCTTACTTACGGGTCTTTAAGGCAACGCCACCGAAGCGAGCGCCGCCATATTAATTCGACGCTTTATATGCACTATAATTACACAGGTCTTAACCCACGTACTGCGGCACCAAGCGGAGTCATCTTACACTGCCGGTATGGACCTCCATCTTGCTTCCTCAGTTCTCTTTTGCTACAGATGCCAACAGCAAAATGCAACACCTCGCCTCAGTGCACTGTCCCTACTCTTGGGTCTCCCCCTCTCGGCTTGCCCATTTGTAGCGGTGGCACACTTTTACTTTTCCTGCGTAATGATACTAAAAGCTATAGAGTCTTAAAACAAATATATAAACCATCAGTTCACAAATAAGATATAATAAAAGAATGATAATCAGGAATTGGACTCCGTGTATATGAATTATAACAGAGAAATCTAAGAGTGGGACAATGAAATAAATAATTATAAGGAGTGCGCTGATGGTTAGGACACAAAATATATAAAGTCGGACATAAAACAGCTGGTAACAAGTAATACAAACAGGAAAATAGAATTCAGTATCTAATGCAAGGTAGTTATAGTTAATATAGAAGTAAAACTGCTTAAAAAATATATGTACGCTTAAAAAAAAAATAATTTTAATAAATAATCGAGATATGATAAAAAATTTAACGTGGAAATAATTCCTGATATTGTGAATGTAAAAACGATATAATATACATAGGTTGAGAAAAGCTAGAATATGAGTATTCCCGAAAAACACGGATAGCTTGAACACAATACGTATGGAAAAAGAAAAAGTGTATTTTAAGATACGTAGTACGTATAGTCGAATTTGAAACTATTGAAGACAAGTAAGAATATAGAAAATTTAGAAGATATCGACTTAGTATACAGAAAAAGAAATTTCAAAGAAAGGCAATGACTCTCATCTCTTCGTTTGTCGAAGAGAATCAAATAAACATTGTAAATCTTCTAGCATTTAATTGTAGCAGTTTCAGAATATTATAATTAATAACTTTAATAACTTTAAATATTCTTTACACCGATTCAATATCTCTTTAAACAAATAGCAACCCACCATTTCATTAGAATATTTAAACAGTACCTTATTTTTTATTTTATTTTCAGACCACAATGTGTAAAATTTCGTGAGTGTAGAATATACGATTATGTAATATGTAAAATAATATATAAAAAAATTATCTTATGACGCTTCACATTACACATATTCAAATATTTATAACTTTTTTAAATTATCTTATTTAATGATTCTACGAATAAAACTCTTAATTAATTTGTTAATAAATGTTAAACTGTTTCCTATCAAATCCGCTAGGGTCGTGATCATATTGCAACTTCTTTGCTTTTTAATATTCTATCAGCCATTCTATTTACGGTTCGTAATACATAGAATTTAACCTATAAAAATGGAAATAATTTATTAAAATATAACACTATTTAATATTCTGTAATGTTATTTTCAGCTATAATAAATATGAAATCGATCGCTATGTGTACACTATATTCACTGATTATGTCATGTTTAAGGCATTTTTATAGAACTGCTATATACTGAATTTTTTACTACCAAATTTTGATTGTTATTTCATTTCGAAAGCGACGAAAAGGTTACGAAATTTTCTCTATCGATATTTAGTACCCCTTCTCTTTTTTCATAATATGTTCAGGGTTTTGCTTTAGTATCGTGTACAATAGATCCATTATTGGTGAAAACGTAAAATAGTAAATAATAAATAGAATTTAATCGAATTTGGAAAGAGGGATAAGAATTAAAATCTTTGATAATAATATGGATAAAAAAATAGAATATATTGCAGAACTTCGTGAGAAATTTTTCAAAAAGTTGGAAGAGGAGGGACCACCAGATTCACGTAGGAGTAATTTAATAATAGTTTTATTAGAATGTTATCAAATAGTTTGAAAAAAAACAGTATATAATGATTATACAGTAATAAAATGTTCGGTTTATATTATTGAGTTTATATTTATATTATATTATTGAGTATATTTTTATATTTATATTATATTATTGAGTTTATATTTATATTTATATTTATTATTGAGTTTATATATTATTATTATAGAATATTATTGAAAAATCAATTAATTCACCAGTTTAAATTATTTCAGTTTTATTAAAAAGAAAGTTTGAAATCAATTCAAATTTTACTTGTAATACTCTTCCGAATATTCTTAAGTAAACATTATAAAGATATCAGCAAGTATAATTGACAAAATATTAATTTATTATGTACTTAATAATCATTTTATTTAAATCAGAAGCTTTAATCAACATGGTATTAATAGTTTTTAATTCTTTAAATATTACTTGAACATTTAATTACTCAAATATTGATATACTATTTTATATAAACTTATTTAATTTATTGTATTATGTTTTAAAATGCAGGAGAATTTCATTCCGCAGATATTTATAGGATTAAATCTGCAGATAAATGGTTACAAAGATTTTTAGAACATAATGAATATAGTATTCAAGAAGCATTAAGAATGTTGTGGGATACTTGTGAATGGAGAAGAAATTTTTGTACTAATGGTAAATATACATTAATTACAATAAAAAATTAATTCTAATAAAATATTGTTATAATCGTATTGGTATAATCATATAAAAATAGATTTAAAAATTAAGTAATCTGGCATATAAAAAATTAATTCATATATTATCTTTCATTCGATTAATTAATCAATACAAAATTTAAAATAGTTATGTTAAGTATAAAAGAAATTAATAAAAAAGTTTTTTTTTCAGATATTACTGAAAATAATATTAATAGAGAATATATTGAAGCAGGAGTTTGTTTTGCTTTTGGAAAAGACAAAGATGGTAAAAGACTTTTCATTATTAAATCAAAATTACATACAAAGGGTTTAAGAGATTTTTTAGAATTGCAAAAATGTATTGTTTATTGGTTTGAAAGATTAGAAAGGTAATATAAATATTTAGTTCTTAGAAATATTTTTTAAATTAATATAAGTATTTTATAAAAATAAATTTTCGATTTATAGAGAAGGAAACGGAGATCAAATATCATTATTCTTTGATATGGTTGATACAGGAATTGTAAATTTAGATATGGATCTTACAAGATTTTTAATAGGTTTATTTAAAAACTATTATCCAAATTTTTTAAATTATATTATTGTATTAGAGATGCCTTGGGCACTAAATGCTGCATTTAATATAATTAAATCCTGGTTACCTGCCAAAGCAATTCCAAAAATTAAATTTGTAAAAAAATCTACATTAAAAGATTATGTTGAACCTAAATCAGCATTAAAATACTGGGAAGCTAAAAATGATACATTTGTATTTATTAGTGAATCTCATACTAATAATTTTACACAAGGAAAATCTGAAAACCGAAAGGTATTTTTATAATAAATTACATTTTCAAATATATACCATTAAATTATAAAATGTTTTAATTATAAATAAGTTTTAGTAATTTTATTTTTAATTTATAATAAATATATATATATATATATTTTTTTTTTACATAAATATAAATTTTTATTATAAAATCAAGGTGCATTTTACTAGTAGTGCATCTTCAACTGAACAACCTACTATTAATTTTGGAGATCAAACAAAAATTGATGATGACAGTAAGATAGAAAAATACCACATGTAATAAACTTTTATTGATTTTTACATTTTTTTTTTTTTTTTTTTTTTTTTTTTTTTAATTGTAGAACCAGATGTATTAACATTTAATAAACATGGAAATGAAGTAATTGGAATAATATCATTAACAAATGCAATGACCGAAAAAAATTTGTCGTATAAAGTTAGTATTTAAATAAGGTTTATTAATTAAAAATGGCATTCTTGAATAATATTTAATTGATTTTAGATAAAAACCACATCTCCTGACAAATTTAAAGTACGACCAAGTACAGGAATTTTATTAGCAACTAAAAAGGCTACAATAACAATTACATTGCAAACTGGTTGTATTTCTCGAAGTGTTTTAGGAAATGACCGATTTCTTATTATGTGTCTTCCTATTAAAAATACAAAAATTTCAGCTTCAGAATTAACTGATTTTTGGAAGGTATTGTGATTAAAAGTTTATGGATACAAATAATATAAATATCAATACAAATAATATGATTATATAGAATTATAACTAAAATATATTTTACAAGACTAATGAATCAACTGCAAAGCAATATAGATTAATTTGTCGTGACGGAAACGAAAGTTTATATGATACAAAATCAGTAACATCATATTATGGCAATAGTTCCTGTACCGAAACGTCAATTAACACATTATTTTCCAGGGTTAGTGATTAACATAAATAATTCTTAATCAAATTGTATATGTTTATGTTTATACTTCAATATTTTTTTAATAAATTTTGTTTTCTATAAATTAAAAATTCAGAATTTAAAAAGTATCAAAATCAAATTAAATATATTTCATAAAGTTAAAATTCTTGTTATATCTTACTGCATCTTAATTATAATTTTAAAAATAAAAAAAATTTTATTAAGATTTTAGAAGTAAAAATACATTTTTAAATAGTAAAATGTCTATGAGTTTCTTAATAAAAAAAAAATCGAAAAATAGTTATATTTTAAACTCTTTTTTTATTGAATTATTAAGGATTCAGCAATTTGTTTTTTACTTATGATTTTTGTATAATATTCATTTTAGTTTTATAATGAATAAAATATTTCTTTAAGATTTTATTTAAAAAGCAATATTTAAAGTTTTTTATAATAGTAATGAAAATTCATCAATATTGATTGAAAGAGATGATATGCACAACTGACAATTTATTGATTTAAGAAATTAAAAATGTTATTTCATTAAGATATATGCTTTTACTGATACAAAATTAAAAAATCTTTTATCAATAAATTATATTCAATTATATAATTAATAAATTTTATTATATAATATATACATCATTTCCAGTATGTATTAATTTAAAAAATTTATCTAATATGAACAGGATTATTGAATATTTATATTTCAAATGTTATTATCATTTTAATATTTATAAAATAATTTAAAAATATATTTTTTTATTTTATAGATCTCCAAAATGGATGAAAGACATATAAGTCTTCAAAAAGATATTACGTTGCTAAAATATTTTTTATTAATTTCTATAACTGCTATACTGACACTTTTGTTTTGGATTACTGTTCCATTTAATACAAATTTTCAAAACTCCATCAAAGAACACAGTTGTGATACTGATGTAAACTCAATTTTACTCAAACGAAATGAAATTTAGCATAAGAAAATAATGTAGACTACAATTAGAAAATAAGAAAATTGAAAGATTCGAAATAATTCCATTTTTTATACTTTGTTAAATTTTTTCTTGTTGAGATACGTTCTTTATTTTGTAAAATATTAACTTTTTTTAAGGTATAATTAGTAAAATTTAAAAAAAAAACAAATAATTTCATATAAAATTCTTATGCTATGTTTATAAACATAATACTTTATAATACTATAATAAAAGGATTTCTTTACTGAGATAATAATTCACGAAAGGTAATTTTTATTACACTATTATACATAAATATATAAAATGAAGGTTGATTTTTTACTAAGTTTATTTGAAACTTTTTAATTTCTTGGGTCGTATCTATTTAAGTATATTAATTATATTTTAGCATTGTTTTAAATAATTAAAACCATATTATTAGTGCAGCTTATAAAATAGTGTTTTTAAATATAGTACTTGTATGCAAATGTGTATTTTCTTTGTGCTATATGAAATAATATATATACAAATGATTTTAGTTAAAACAAATAAAATAAAAATAAGTGAGTGACATATATATTTAAATACATTGTTACCAAAACTAAATTATTTAATATTTTCTATTATTTCAAATTTTATTGTACTGTATTTAAATAATGCAAATTATTTATCAAACTTACATTCTCCTTAATAACAGTGGTTTTATTATAAATATTAATATATAATTCATAAGACATACCAAATAAATAAAAAAGTTTTTTAATTAATCATATATTTTTTATATTCCATTCTCAACAAAATATAGAAAAAAATAATTTGAAAACTTCCTACTACAATCTATAAAAAATAAAGGTATCGAAAAATATATTTTTATATTTAAAATAATTAAAGTATTTTAAAAACATTTTTTATTTACGACAATTATAAAATAATAACGATTATAAATCCTTTTGTAATAAATCAACAATATATTATACTTACAAAGTTCCTTAAGCATGTATTCATAGCTCAATAGATTTTGTTAATTAAATAAAAATTAATAAAAATTTCATACGTTTTGCAAAACAAATGTTTTAAAAGTAATTTAAGTAACTGGTAAAAGCCTTTTTTAAGGATACAATCAAATACTTTTTAAAAAATTTATTTCGAAAATTTTTAAAATTAATATAATCTACAATACTATTAGTATATAACAATTATATAAATATATCTTTATATTTATTAAGGCGTGATTCGTTTTGGATCTCGTGGAAACATGGAAACTTTTCGAATGTTATCTAAACCAAGATATAACATAACAACTCGTTCCATTCCTATCCCTCCACCTGCATGAGGTGGACAGCCATATCTAAAAGCATCAATATATGCTTTAATTTTATTTATATCTATATTATGATGTTTTGCTCTTTTAATCAAAAAATCAGGATCATGAATTCTTTGTGCTCCAGATATGATTTCTTCCCCACGCATAAACATATCATAAGAATTAGATACTATTGGATTTAAAGGATCAGGCATTGTATAAAATGGTCTGACAGCCAAAGGATATTTATCCAAAATATAAAAATCTGTATCATATTTAGTTTTAATAATTTTCCCTAATAATTTTTCATTGGGTGTAGATAAATCATCTTCATCACCTATTTCTATACCAACTTCTCTCAATAAGCTAATAGCTTGTGAATATTCCAGTTTTATTGGAGGGTTCAAGAATTTAAAAGGCTCAACTTTGTATTGCTGTTTAATAATCTCAATTTCAGTGTTATAAGACACTTGAAGAGATGTAAACAATTCTGTGAATAATTCTCCAATAGTATTCATTACTTCATAATAATGATATTTAAAAGACATCTCTAGATCTAAACCTATAAATTCTGTTAAATGTCTATGAGTATTGGAATCTTCTGCTCTAAAAACAGCTCCAACTGTGAAAACTTTTTCAAAATCAGCAGCAATAGCCATTTGTTTATAAAGTTGTGGTGATTGTGCCAGATATGCAGAATTTTTGAAGTATGATACAGTAAAAACATTAGCTCCGCCTTCACTAGCTGCAGATATAATTTTTGGTGTGTGGATTTCAATGAATCCTTTATTTGTTAAAATATCTCTAAATAATTTACAAATACCCGATTCTAATTTAAATATTGCTTGATTTGTAGGTGTTCTAAGATCTAAAATTCTATTATCTAATCTTGTATCTTGATTAACTTTAATATTTAAATTTATAGAATCATTATCATTAAAAGATCTAGTAGCATCTTCAATTTGTAATGGTAATTGCGCTTCAGATGCACTGACAATAAAAAATTGTTCAATGTGTATCTCTAAATATTTTTGAGTACAAGATTCTATAAGATTTGGAACTTTCTTAACTTTTGCTTGAATATCAACTATGGATTCTTTTGTAACAGTCGATATAAATTTTACCATTTGTTTACTAATTTTTTCATTAACAGCTGCTAAACCTTGAATAGTATCATATTGTTGTCGTACAACAATAAAACATTGTTTTCCTTTAGCTCTGCTTGTATGAATTCTACCTCTAATCCATAAAATTGTATCAGAATAATCAATACTCAAATCTTTAATAGATATAAATTGTCGATCTTTATAGAATTTTTCACTTTGTATCATTTTTACTTCACCATATTTACCTTTTGACACATCTTGATCAACTAATGTAAAATTATCAGATTTTTTTTTAGCTTGTTCCTTTGTTCGATTTGTTATTGGGATATTCCCTTGCAGGAAAAGTTTTTTTTTTTCATCTGTATTCATCTAAAATGTATGTAACAAAAACACAATCATATAATAAAATAAATTTATTAAAATTAAGTAAATAAAATAGAACAATTTTCAGTAAAGGTAAAAGAAATATATTTTTTAATTCTATTATTCTATAATTTTTAAGAACGAAATTTATAAAATATAGAATAACATTTTTTAATTACTATATTTAATGTAAAATATTTAATATATTACCTTCTATATATTAATTAAATTTTGTATAATATACAAAACGAACCTATAAAAGTGTGGCATATATTAAAAGGAACATAAAAGAAAGTCCGCTTTTATTATTTTATTACGTAAGATGTAGAGTATAAGAAAATTGTAAAGAAATATATAATATATCTGTTGTGTAAAGTAATAAATGTATATCTAATATAATAAATCGAGGATACAATACAAATAAATATAAGAAGCGTCCAATCACATTTAGTTACCCGACTATATTGAATATAAATGTATTTATTATTATTATCATTATTTTATTACTATTATTATTATTATTATTATTATTATTATTATTATTATTATTATTATTATTATTATTATTATTATTATTATTATTATTATTATTATTATTATTATTATTATTATTATTATTATTATTATTATTATTATTATTATTATTATTATTATTATTATTATTATTATTTATACCTACCCGGAGAGGTAGGTCAACCATCGACGCTATCCAGAGAGTAGTGGAGGCGGCCAGGAGCACGGAAAGGGGAAACCATTTCTCCCGATCAATATGTCTCCTAGTGACATTGGATGTCCGAAACGCCTTCAACTCGGTAAGGTGGACAGATATGCTCGGGGCAATGGATCGGGACTTCGGGGTACCCCAGTATCTCTTGCAGATTATTGGGGATTACCTTCGGGACCGTTTCATTGTATACGAGACGGCGGAGGGCTCAAAACGGAGGGCACTGACGTATGGTGCGACCCAAGGCTCCGTCTTAGGACCCGATCTATGGAATATTTCCTACGACCGGATCCTGAGATTGGAAATGCCTGAAGGCTGTTCTCTGATCGGATACGCGGATGACGTGGCAGCCATCATTACAGCCCGTAATATGGTCCTGGCACAGACGCGACTCGATCAGACCATACGGAGAATTCGCCACTGGATGGACGATCATGGGTTGGAACTGGCGGAGGCCAAAATCGAGATTGTGCTCCTTACGAAGAAGCGCGTACCCAGAGTGCAGCCGCTTATTATCGGAGAGGAGTCGGTTCAGACCAAAGCAGCCGTGAAGTACCTGGGGGTGACGCTAGATACGAAGCTCACTTTCGGGGAACTTATTCGGAGAGTAGCGGATAAGGCGTCACGGGTAGTGACTTCCCTGTACAGGATCATAGCCAACGTAAGTGGGCCACGTCCCTGTATCAGGCGGTTGCTGCTCCGTGTTGCTGAGTCCGTCATGCTTTACGGTGCAGAGGTTTGGGCCGACGCGCTTCGGTACGATATGTACCGGAGACGTATGGCGGCTTTGCAACGGAGATGCGCACTTCCTGTACCGTGTTCGTATCGCACGGTCTTAGAGGCGGCCTCTCTAGTGGTCGCTGGGATAATTCCCATCGACCTCCTGGCCCAGAAGAGGAAACTTGTCCAGCAGGGAAGGGGGACACTCGACCGGGGTGAGGTCAAGGTGCGAGCCAGGCAAACATCCCTGGCTAACTGGCAGGATAGATGGAAGCAGGATACGCACGGAAGGTGGACCGCCAGACTAATCAGTCAGGTGGCTCCGTGGATCGGCCGACAGCATGGCGAGGTGAACTATTACCTCACTCAGCTGCTGACCAGCCATGGGTACTTCCGCGCGTACCTCCACCGCATGGGCAAAGTAGCAGATCAGCCACGGACGACGCCTTGCACACGTTCTTTATGTGCGAACACTGAGGGCGACAGAGGGAAGCGTTGGAGGGCGATGTCGGAAGGATCACTCCTGAAGGCATCGTCCCTCTGATGCTCGCCAGTCAAGAAAACTGGGGAAGGGTCGCTTCTTTCGTCGAGGATATCCTGAGACGTAAGAAGCTGGCTCTTCCCTAGGATAAGGGGGGAAAACTTAGAGGTTGCCTCGAAGGCATAGTTTCTGGTTCCCTCCCCGAAGTAATGCTTAACGGCGGTGCCGGGGAGGATAAAAGAACCAGGAAAGGAGGTCTCCTCGACGAACTCGCATCGTCCCCGCCCTGTGATTTTCACTACAGGGCGCGAGCGACGGGAGTGCGCTGAGGGGGTGAGGTTTTAGTGGGTATACCGGCATCTTCAATGCCGGGGAGTCCCACACACCGGGGACCCGGGACCCTGATGGTCTTGAAAAGATTTCCTCCCTCCTTTATAAAAAAAAAAAAAAAAATTATTTATTATTATTGTTGTTGTTATATTATTATTATTATGATGATTATTATTATTATTCCCATCCGCTGTGTGCACCTTCACGAAGATCGATTGCAAGCAGTCGATCGGGTGATGGGCTTAAGGGAGTGGAACCCTAGAATGAGTGGCAGTGTGAGTGGGTGAGATATTTGTGAGAGAAGCCGCTGTATGAATGATTCGAGAACCCTCGAAAGAGGACCTCCTCGATGAATGGGTACGCGCACGGAGCGGATATCGAAGCCGCGGGCCCTATAAACGGGTCTCCGTCGGCTATATAGAGATGTAGGTGGACGAGCTCCTCATGGGCCCTATAAACGGGTATCTCGCGAGGAAGGAGACCACCCACGGAGCGCCGGTCACGGAAACCCCGCAAAAAATTATAAAGGAGTATAGCCATGGCTATTTGAATGTAGGTGAATGAGGGAAGTCTATAAACGGGCTATTCCTGAGTGCATGAGAGCATTTTGAATGTGCTGGATGAATGAGGGGGAACCACTCCCGAACTAATAGCAGACCGCTGTGTTGGCCGTGCGGTGCGACCCGTGAGTTGCCAAAAGGAAATACTGAGTGGGGAGGCGCATCCGAGACATCGTGCCAAGGTGACCCGAGCCATCTTCGGCTCCCGCTGGAGACAAGACGGAAGGCTATAACGTAGACTGGTTCTGTCAATCAGCTTAGAGGCGAGTGCGGTCTGGTGCGTGACGTCTCCCGGAAGATCTGTAGAGAGTGGAGTGTTTTTGTTGGAGCACAAATCTCGAGAGAGCTTAGGGGGAATAGCGTACCAAGGTGTGCTATATCTCTGCGTGATGGCCTAATCCAGGATAGCCCTTTCAGGCATTAGTTGGGGGGGGGGCAATTCTGGTGAGCCCGCCATTGAGGGGTCCATGGAGGCCGATTACACGTAGGGACGAATCAAAAAATATATCCCTGGCCTCCTGGTCCACATTATAGGTTAGAGATGTAGATGGGTACGCAACGACTGATGAAGTCAAAGTGCCCTCCTTGCGACCCTGCAGGATTATGCTGATCCTTTAGAGGTGCGGCTCATAACGGCCAACAAAACTGGTAAACAGAATGCTATCGTGACCAATACCGATGAGACCGGTAAAAAGCTATTATACGTGGTGTAATTGCACAAACGCGTACCACGATTTACGGTAACATTGTAGCTAGAAAGGAGTAGGTTGAAAAATAAAAAGAGTAAAGCTTTTTTTTTTTTACTAGTTTTTCTACCTGATTTCAACGTCGACACCAATACAATCTCTTTTTAACGCAAACGTAGTTTTACCTGTTATGTAAAATAGTTATAAACAAATATAGAACATTTACACCACACAGGCAAGCTATATTCAGCGTCTTCTCTCGTATTCTTGCTATTCGTCCACCTACTCGCATCACGGTGTTGCTCTTTTGTTTACTTGCCAGATTTTCACCTCGCAATTTCAACACTATTTATCTGAGTGTCGACAACATCGAGGATACCGCGGGTTGCTCGGCTGCGTCTCGCGTTCGGCTGTCATTTGCGTAAGTGAGAGCGCAGCTCACAGTCGTAGGCAGAGTTACGCTGGTTATCTCAGCTTTACTCGCTCAACAATTACTCCTTGGCGGATAATTTTCAATATCTTTATGAAAATAGCGCTTTATAATTATCTTTTGCTTAAGTATTGTCGTAACAACCTCTCACAAAATACTACTGTCGGGCTTGCTCCGTGTCGCGTCCCTCCCTTCCCTCGTTTTTTTCGAAAAATTCCGTTTTTATTTGCCATTTTTCCTTCTCCTGGTGGTGCCCCTTCGAATGGAAGTACTCGTACCTCTTTCTAATTCCGCATTCTTTGTACTATCTCTCATCTTTTGGGTCTTTCTCTTTTGACACTCCTTCTCTCTTCCTTTCTCCTGTGCGTTTCGATGCCTACCCCCCCTCTCGCTCTCTCCTCCTCCCGGTGATGGTAGGCTTTCTCTCTCTTCCCTCGGCTTGCTTCTGGTCGAGGAACTCGAGCTCCCCGTCCTGTGCGCTCCTTTCCCACGCGCAACGCTGGTTTTCGAACACGAATGTTGTCGAACAGGTATGACGCAGGATGGTGTATCTACTCGCGGGCGCCCCCGCAAAATTTCACTGCTCCATTGCTATCGTAACGACAAGCCTCCTCCTGCTTCGCGAGCCACCTCTACTACTCTCCTCCCACTGCACCAGTGGGTGATAGGTGTGCAGGGTCCTAAGAAGGTGGGTTTACTGCGCTATAAGGTTATGGATCCAAGTCCAGCGCTGCTTTAAATACCTCGGCTATGGACTCCGTGAGGGGAGCTGCTGTAGGCCAAATAAGAGCACTATCTGTTTCCGGTGTGGGAAGCACGGTCACAAGACGACCGGCTCCTGTATCCGAAGACCTCATTCGCGTAGCGGCTTTATTAGGTGAGGAACTGGGTCGTATATTATGTATATTACTATTTGTGGCAGCGTTATCGGTAACATAAAGGAAATTGAATCCCGCGAGACACGTGAATGGGCTATGCGAAGTGCCACAGGGCAGAAAAATCAACTAATTGGCCTCTCAGAGATGTCCGGAAAATAAAACCTGACTATTTGGACTCGTGGATGCGCCCACGAGATGAAAACTAGATAATTTACTCAGCTGAGATATCCGCGGGATAATATTTCACAATTTTTAAGCTCGTGGGACTCTTACGAGAAGAAAGGAGATTTTGAGATCCGAACGTCGGCTGCACGAGACGTATAGCAACTTTATCGCTACGGAGAGAGGTAAGTGGGACGTCGAACTGCAGAGACGACACCAACAGACTCATAGCCGTGATAAGCCGAGGACAAAACACATGACAGACCAACACGAAAGGTGGGGGCATTGGAGAGAACTTAGGGGAAAGGAAGGACAAGGCCTTGACACGTTCGCACGACGACTGCACTCGGCTAGTCGGAGGCAGGAAGAGGACAGCGCAGAGAAGGGAAAGGGAGAGAAATGCGAAACAAAAGGTGCATTATTATTCAAGGGGTAACTGTGGGGGCGGAAGTGTTTTGAAAACGAGGATAGCAATAGACGCACAGAGGATGCAAGCCTGAGTGCCTGATAGAAAGAGGAACTAGCCGCCAGCCAATATCCCAACATCGGAACAAACACGACATATAAATCATTTTTGTTAGTCACACGACTAACACGTTCAATAACATCGAACCCTGGGAGATTTCCCTCCAACTACAAGCTTCATCCTTACATCGTTCGTCGGCGAAAGTCTTCGCCTATAAAACAGCTCAAAGCGTAGATGACGCTGCACTCTTAGCCATTTTCCAGCGCGAAGACGAAGCAATACAGTTTTAGTGTTCCGTTTACCCCACCTCACCGAGCCTATCCAGAAAGCTGAACGTGAAAGTTTGTCATTAGTGCGGGTCGACACGTAGAGAGGGTGAATCTGAACGGCAGCGGTAGTGCGCCGACAGCAACTAGCCCCCCGCTCGCCTCACCACGCCTTGCCTTCTGTTTAGGCCAGCGCAATAATGAGAGCGCATCATCACTGCATGGAAGGACGATAGGAGTAGGAGCACTACCTACCGCAGGCCACTGTCAGTGGCGTACTAAGACCCGTAAGCGCCCCGCCCGTCGCCCCACGTCTAGCCTTCTCACAAAGCCAACGCAACGACGAGAACGTCGTCACTGAACTCAGGGATGACAAGAAGGGGAGTTGTTGTGTGCCGACAACAATAAGTGCCCCGCTCACCTATTCGCTACTAAGTGCACCACGGAATAAACTTAAAGAGCCAGGGCCCTCTACTGCCCACGGTGAGGTCGACACTGCGCGCGTCATCTCTTTCCACTGAGTGAGGCTTTCGAGGCATGGCAACGCTAAAGTTTATGGTGCCCCGCGAGGACGGGGGGAGACAGAGTGTATTGCCAGGACAATATTGCTCGTGCGGTTTTAGCTATTAGTTACTTATTAAGTAACATTGTACCACTATAAGTGCGCAGTGTATTTAATATTAAGTGAAAAATAACAAGAAGGCCGGTCGTTCTAAATTGTAAAGCCGGTGATGTCTTTGTTTGTTTAGTTGAACGTGCTAATTTGTAAAACCCTTACAGACTTTAAACAAATAAAATTAATTTACTGCAAGATTTGTCGAATCATTTCCACCTCGATCCCTATCACAACACCCAATTTATCTCAATCACGTGCGCGAACCTGTAACAATATAAATTGCTATTTCGCACCAAACGAGGCCATCGACGAGTTCCAAGTAAAATTTAACGGTCTCGAGGATGCTGTCGGAGACATGGAAGGTAAGTTGATAGTGGTTGGGAACTTCAACAGCATGGCTGTGGATTGAGGAGAACCTGTGACCGATTCCAAGGAAAAGCGAGTTCTGCAGACGGCGTCCAGGACAAAACTTGTGATTCTAAACACCACTTCAACGGCGTACTTTCTGGAAACTCTATTATAGGTAAACCATCACCGACGTTTCCTTTGCCATGGAACGTCTGATCGTAATGGTGCGGAACTGGCAGGTAATCGAGGACTGTACAGCCCACGATCAGCAATACATTACGTCCTGTATTCGTGATTTCAGCGGGTTGGAACAGTGATCATACGACGTCCTTCCAGATGGCTTGTTGCGAGGATAGACGACGTCTTTTTTTCCTATGTCCGATAACAATATTGTTCTAACAATAACCAATATTTCCACCCTTGTTTATAAAAAACATTATCATTATTATTATTTTTTTTTAATACAGTAGGTACTATTTTATTAAATTTTTTAAAACGACTTTTTAAATTCTGCCTATTATAAATACGTACTATATAACGAAAATTCGAATATTTTTTAATTTGTTTATAAGGTCCACTTTAAAAACTTATTTGAACACAGACTTACAATTTTCGCATAGAAAGCAGATCATAGATTATTCCATTACTTCATTGGTTTATGTACAATTTCATTAGTATTATTAGGTACTCTAGATACTACATCTTTACAATTTATTGTATGAATTTCACTTCGATCAATTTATATGGTATTTTATGTAAACAAAAATTTAATTTATAATTATTTTTGTTTCGATTTAAGAAAAATGTAATTCCTTTTTTTATTTTATTTTTAAAGCTTCATGAGAAAATTTGTATTTGGACAAAAAAGAAGACAAAAAAAAGCAGACTAAGGTTAGAAGAATTTTATTCCTCAACTCACTTTTGTAATGTGTTCCTTTTAATATTCAACAGCCTTTTTTAATAGATATTTAAAAGCTATCATATAATTATATACTTAATTTTTATATTTTTGTAGATCAACAAATTAATTTTGATAATAAAATAACATTTATAAAAAGTGTTTAAAAACAATAATAAACAATAAATTAGATATTTATCTTTACATTATTAATAACTAATGACAATTGAAAGGTATTCTTTAATTTTATTTAAATAGAAAATGTTTATATTAAATGTATTAAATGTAAAAATTTTTTATATAATTTAAATTATTAAACAGTTATATTAAAAAAAAGATATAGAAAACTTTTTTTTACTATAAATTTTAAAATATGTAATTATATTAGTAATATATATTTGATTCAGAAAAAAATAACTAATTAAATGATGTGTTCATATTTTTTATAAAATTAATTTCATTAATGGATTAAATATTTTTTTTTTGAAAATTCAATTTAAGTTTTATAACTGCTTATTTATTAAAATTTAAATTCAATTACAGTGTATGAAAAGGATGAAATAACAGACTTATTTATTGTTTTTTTAAATTTATTTAATTCAAATGTAAACTGCACCATCAGCAAACTTCCAAAAAAGAAAAGAGTTAGTCTGAAAAACACGTTTTAAACATTCACAAATAAAATTTAATAATATTTTAGATATTATATGAAAATAATGTAAAAGTAAATATCATAGTATCAATATGTAGAAACTTTTGCTAATAAAAATCATTCATATATGAAAAAAAAACAGGTGCATCAATATTCATTATCACTTTTGACTTTTTACAAGGAAAATAAGCCTCTTGCTCTTTAAGTTTACTTAGTATCTAAATTTACATATTTAATATCTATACATTGATTGAATTGATCAATAATTCTTAAAATTAATATATACATAATAGAAGTAGGTCGATATTTAAAATGTTATATACATTTGAATAAAAATTTCAAGTTTGTCTTTCTGGTCTAATTACCATAGAAAATTCACATGTTCAACCATAGATTCAATTAGGAATGATTATATTTACAATACATGTACGCTTTTCATTATTTACATAATTGAGCACAATCCTGAAAGTTCATAACCTTTTTCTACTGTTGGTAAAATTGACAGTTTTTTGCCTTGTAATGAGGGTTTAACTGTAGCAGGTATTAGAGGTTTTGCAGACATTGTATCTATTAAGATTTCAATTGTCTTTTTATCTTTATCTTTTAGTTCGTCGGGTTCCTTTATTGCAATATTTAATGATTTTGTAATATTGATTTTTATCTTAGAAGGTGCAGATGGCATTGTTGATGTTGCAGAGTCCAGCTCTACATTTCCATCGATAGTACTTTTTACTGCAACTTGTGTTGTGTCTACTGCTGTTGCTTCTGCTATACTTTCTTCAAGTTCTAAATCAAGAAAATATTTCATTCAATTTCATATAATAGTTAAGTAATAATTTTTATAGTATGTTCACTTTTATACAATAATTATATTCTATATACTTATGACTGCAAACACGGGCTTAAAAGAATAGTTTTAAAAATAGTTAAAATACTTATTTCACTCAGTCACTTAAAATTTAGTAAAACATAATTCAATTACTGAATCAATTTTAATGTTATCAATTAGAAATATTACATATAATATTTTTATATAAATTCATTATTTTTTTATTTTAAATAAATGTATTAATTTTTATATTTTCTCTAGTTAACTTTATATTTAAAAAAAACGAAAATACGTGTGTACATTACCTGGTTCATATTCGATAGGTTCTTCTTTAATTTTAACATTTTCAAATATTAGTGGAACATTATCTGGTATTTTTTCCTCAACTTTTTTTCCATAGACATTGTAGTTACATTCATTGGATTTTATTGTTTTGTCATTGATGAAATCTTTTGTGACATTGTTTTTCACATGTATTACTTCATCCTCTGATGAATCATCTATTTCTTCAAGTTCTAAAAAATAGTGCAAATTTATAAATTTACAAAATGCAAAAGATTATATATTAAATTTTTTAATTAATAAAATTAAATTTTAAATATATTATTAGAAATGATGTAGTTTTTATTGAAAGCAAATAAATTAACAAAAATAAAAAAGAATATAAATTTATGGATAATTAAAATAATTATTTTGAATATCGAAAACTTACCAATTTTTCTTGGTAATGGTTCAATTATTTCTATTGGTTCTGAATCATCCAAATCCATATTAAATACTTTTTCTTCTTTTTTAGTAATTGTAACTTTGTTTTTCTTATTCTCATTATCTTCATTATCAATCTCTTTTAAATCTAATTCTTGTAACAATTTTTCCTTTATCTCTTCTTTTATTTCGATTTCTTTAACTTCATTATTTTTATTTTTTGTTTCTTCTTCCATTTCAGCTATAACCTCTTCAAGTACCATAGCTGATTTTTCCAAAGCTCTCTAAAAAAAAAAAAAAAAAAATATTGAATTTAGTTAAGAAAACTTTTTATATGTTGAATATTTTTTCCATATAATTATTTAAAATAATATAAATAATTACAAATAAAAAAATGTTAATACTTTTATTTAAATGAACATACCACAAGAAGTTTTTCCTTTTAGTAGCAATAGAAAAAGTAAATATATAAATATTAATTAATTTATTATTTATGCAGTACAATAAATTTTACTTACTTTATGGTCTTCGAGACACAGCGGGTGATAGTTTTTCTCTTCAAAGTAAACAGCAGGTCTTAGATGCCACTCTTCTTTTTCTTCATTATAAAATTGTTCAAAAGCTTCATGACATACTTCACAAGATGAGTTTTCATCCGAACCAGTTGGAATACTAGGTAATTGAGTTTCCTGAGGGATATCATCCATGGATGCACCTTCTATTTCAGCTGTTTGTTTTTCGGTTTCAAACCAACTTTGGGCTATGACAATTAAAATTTTAATTTAATATTTATTTGAAAATATCTGTCTTTTACAAAACAAAATTAATTTTATATGTAATTGGAATAGTAAATTATTAATAAATGTGATATTTTATTGTAATAGTATTATTATACTTGTATTATAACTACATATAATAGAATTCTAAGTAAGTATTTATAAATATTCAGACTTCTATAAAATTATAATAAATAAATTTTTATAGGTCTTTTATATTTTCTAATACCATTTTTATTTATTTATATTTACATTAATCTTTATACCTCTATCATCAAGATCTTCAATTTCTTCGAATTGAATCCAATCGCTGACGTCATAGTACCACGGTCTTGAATGAGCTTTTCTCGCTAAATCTCGTTCTTTACGATTTTGTCGAAAATGCCAATCTAAATGATGACTATAGCGAGTAGCCATTTCTGGTGCAAATCTCGCTCCACAAGAACTGCATTGCATACCACTGTACAGTGCATTTACAATAATCGGTTGTTTTCTAATTCATAAAAAATGGTTTTAGGATTTATAATTGTTTTAATTACAATATTATAATAAATTACTTGAAAAGTGTACTTAAGATTGAAATTTCTACAATTATATTAATTATATTATTACTCTGATTTCTTCAGTATCACAATAAAAATTTCTGATTTACAAATTAATAAAATTTACTGAAGTATTAAAATATTTTTAATAATTAACAAAAATTTTCATTTTTACTATATGCTTACATTTTTAATGACTCTGGTTTATCAAATGATACTGGAATGATTTCTTGTTTCTTTTTTTCTTCCTCTTCTTGTTTTCTACTTTCAGCAAGATTAGGAACAATTCCAGTTTCAACTAATCTTTGGAATAATTCATTGAGATTCAGTGGTAACGTAAGAGATGGTGCTACTGCAGGTGGATTTTCAACGGGTTCGGCTTGATAAGATAAACCAGAAGATGGTGCCATTGCTGATGGTACAACTGATGATAGTACGTCTAATTGTAGATCTATAATTAATAAAGAAATTGCTTTTTAATTCATTAAATTCTTACTTAATATAATTAGCATTTGATATTTAAACATTAGATAATTATTACGATACAAAAATATAATACAGAATATTATAATTCCTTTACACATATTAAAAAATATATTTCAATGTAAAAATTTATAGATAATTATCAATATTATAATCTATGTAATTTACTATAATTAATATAACACCAATGATTTAACAATATGAATTTTTATTTCATTAATTTATTTAATCTATGAAAAAAATAGTCAAATATAAATAAAATTTTTAATAAATTGACAAAAATTTGGATTATTTAAATAATTCTATAATTAAACTCTATATGTAAAATAAATTGCACTATATCGTAATAAAATAATGTAAATTATCACATAAAATTATGAACAATGAATATTGGAAAAATATTTCTACCTGGCTTTAAATTCGAAGTTGTATCCATATCGTCAAACGATGTTGAATCATGATCGACATCTAACGTTAGATTAGAACTTAGCTTTTCTACTCCGGTCGTCATGATAATTGTCTCAGATTTTTTGTTAGTTTCTTGTATTGCATTTTCTACCGTTGCCTCTTTTGGTTGTTCGCCCTTCATGCCTACTATCTTAACGTAACCGGCGCGGAAGCCACGTGGCAGCACTGAAAATCGAATAAAGTGCTTCTTGCTTTGAATAATTATAGGTTTTGGTAATCCACCAAATTCGACCTTAAATGGTCTCCCATTCAGAAGAACTGTTTGCAGGGCATCTGTAAACTCTAACGTACAAGGTTTTCCATCAATTTCGAACCTATAAACGAAAGTTTTTTCAATTTCTTAACTTCAATTTATTAAAAATATTAATGTTTTAATTAAAACAACTTACATTTGTGGTTTTGAATCGAGAAAAATTGGCACCATATTTCTAGCATTAATAATTAAATTAATTTTTCCAATCACAAGATCCGTGCGTTTTAAATTTCCAATTTTTACTTGAGGAGGTGGTCCATCAAGCTTTAAATTAATTTTTTTATTTCCTAGATCAATTGTAATTGGTCGACCTCCAAAATAGCATTCATACCATTTATCATTTACATACAATTCCCTTGTAGGTGTTCCAAGTTTAATTCTGAAAATTTTAAATAAGAATATTTTTTTATTAAAATCTATATAAAATTCTCTATATAAAATTAGATGTAAATCTAATTAGATGTAAAAGATTATTTTAAGATGAATTAAAAAATACAATACAAAGTGAATAAAAAACCTTTTATCATTTATCAATAATAAATCTTATAAATTAATAAAGGTATTATCACATAAAAATATAAGATTTATGTATAATAAATAAATTACTTGTGAACTTCTCCTTCATAAGTGAATTCTCTATAATCATCATTAAAGTTGCACAAAATTGAGTCTTTTCCGTCGATAAAAATTCTTCTAGCACCATCTTGAAAACCAATGTCCCTTGGATCATCCCATCTCATAAATACAACACCAATGTTGCCATAATATCTAATTTCTCTAGGTACATTGTCAATGTTGATTGATTTCATAGTATCCTTTGTAATTTCTTCTATAAGTTTAGGATCGGCCTTAGGCAACTGTCCGCTATTTTTAGAATTATTTAAACTATTATCCAAATTTTCTATTTTTGTACTGCAGCTAACGATATTCGTACTCGAAGTTACTATATTACAAATGCTAGTAGATGGTGGTGATCTTCTAACAGCTATTTCGGATCTTAAAGATCCGCTGCCGACTAATAAACTCGATGGAATGGATCCGATTGAACTTCCTGATCCCAGAGAATTTAATGCTCCAGCTGTAATCATAGGTTTCATTGGCCCATTCGGTATTATCATAGGTCCATTTGTACCAATGGGGGGTGATGGGCCTATTCTTGGTGCGAAAGTACCATGGAAAGACGAATGAAAATCAGGTCTTATGGATCCTGGAAAAAGCCGTGGATGGTTTTGCCAAGGACCTAACGGTCTGAAGTTATCAGGAGTATTAGAAAAGCCGTGTGGTCCAGTAGGATAGGGAGGTGGATGGACCCATGGCTGATGCCAAGGTCCCTGCCATCTAAGACCAGTTTGACCTGGAGGTCGTGGTAAAATGGCCGGATGTTCTTTACGCAAGCTATTTTCATCATTGCCGACCCCAAAACCTTGATTATTAGTAGACCCATCTATAGCTACATTCTTCTCCCATACAAGCATGCCTATCTCTTGTTCTTTGCGTTGAGCTGCTCTTAGTTTTTGATCCTCACTCATATGCAATACTTCTTGAATGAGAGTATTATACTGAGCTTTAGTGATGGTACCTTGATTCAATTGCTCCGCTGCCTGCTTCATAATTATTTCAATATTCCGATCAGCATTGCGCTCATTATGTCTATCAATGTCGCGATTTAATGGCGGACCACGGTTACGACGCTCTTTCGAATCATCAAGAGATGTAAATTTATTATAAAGACGTGGACGGCCGAGACGATCTCGATTACGATCCGACAACGGTTTCATTAAGTCCCGTTCGGATTTAGATGGCGTTTTTAATTTTGCCCAGCAATTATCTTTGCTCTGTTCATCACCAGATATAACTGGAGGTGGTGGAGTTGGTGGTCGACCGGCTTTGGGATTTGTAAGTGTACGCAAGTCAACGTCTTCGTTTCCGAAAAGACTGCAAAAAATAGATTGTTACTATATTTTAATACATTATTTTTGGTTTTAAAGATTATACATAGTTTTAAAAGTATATCAATACTATTTATATTTGTTAATTGGCAGTTATTTTATTTTGAACCTGTAGAAAGATATTTTGAATATTATTATTTAAGTCTATATAAAAGTTTAAAAAAAATTTATATTTTCAATTAAAACAATAATATATAGAATTGAAATATTAAAAATTAGAACATATTTGATAAACATTTTTTAAAAATAATAATAGCATAACTTAATTCAAATATAATTTATAAATTATAGTTCTAAGGCGATGAATACTATTAAATAAATGAATTTAAATTATAAATACAAATACTTTCTATATATACAAATTTAGTATCTCTTTTATAAATATTATTATCTTATATATCCTATAAATATTATTTTTCTTATTACAATATGTACAAGATGTAATTTGTAATCATTTTAACTTGTCATTTTCAACAATCTTTAAACATCAAGATTTAGTGCATTTACTTATATATTATATGAATACAAATTAAAGCATTAAAAATTTTCATTTTAATTACTTACGCATCAAATTTTTCGGCTCTGCTTCTTTTAATATTCGTAGTATCTAATAAATCTGATGATTTCCTTTTATTAGTAGGCATCGTCAGCACTCGTAAATCTAAATCTTCTTCTGTAAAGAAAATTTATTAGATCTTGTATTATGAATATAAATATGTATCTATATAAAATTATGTAGTGTAGTGGTAAATGTATGAATAATTTTATCATTTTCAATCCTAATTTAAACTACTATAAAGTATATTCAAATTAAAAAAATCTGCATATTAATAAATATAAGATTTTGACGAATTTGTTGACAAATAAATCGATGTACATTTAAATTTATTTTACAGAAACAGTTACGTGGCGTTTCTTATGTATAAGTAAAAGCATACAACTTTTTATAAATACAATGAATATAATAATATAAAATACGAACATAATATTAAATATAAGGTTTTTTTTTTAATTTAAACAACTTGGATCACCTAAGTACAATGAATAATTTTATATATTATATAAATATTTAGAAAGTTGTTCACTTTCGTTGGTCATATAAAAGTACAAAAGTTGATATTTAATATTTCATTTATTATTATTATTTCTCTTATAATTGAACATTTATTTTTTTTTTTATTCAAATATTTATACTAAAATAATTTTCTACTAATAATTTTTTCCGCATAAAAAATATGAAATTATTATAAATCATGGTAGAATACTTATTATAAATTTTTTATTATATGTCATAAAATAAAATACTAATTAATAAAATAATATAAATGATAATATTAATGTCTTCTTAAAAAAATACTTGTAATGTTATAAAAATTTAATACAATGCTAATTAATATACTTGTAGAAAATTAAATGTTAAATTTAATGTTAATTCTATATTATTTTGAAATTGTCATATACTTGTCACATGATAAATATTTACGTTGAAAAAAACAAATAGGTAGGAAAACTTGTTGTTAAGAGTAATAAATAACAATAAAATATTTTTGAATTATAAAAATCTAGATGAAAACTTTTTAATTGTAGAGTCTTTAAATACAGCTAAAGTAATATATGAACAGATATATTAGTTTTAATTGTAAGCTTAAAAAAATTTAATTAAAATTACATATAAAAATTTTGACTACAGCTTTGTGTTATAAAAGTTTAATATAAAGTTATGAATGATTACTTAAATATTGTCAATCATTAAATAAGAATATAAATAGAATAACAGAAAATTTCTACTAAAATATATACAATAACAATTTGTTTCGTTCAAAATATATTAATTTTTTTAAATTCAATACTATTACTATTAGTATATATCCAATATACGAATTCTTTAAAAACTATTGCCAACTACATATAATATATTATTACACTTCAATAAAGAAAGAAAACATTAAAAAAACACATTGCGCTCTTCGAAAATTGCGAGGGCAGTTTTTTGACAGAAAATATAGCAACAATTTTTCAGCAGAGTAAAAAAAGAAAAATCGCTCATGTCCTTCTGAAAAAGGGTGTTAACTGGGCTTTCTCTCACTCTTTGTATAACAAACTCACTCGTATCAATAGCAGTACCAGCTGTAGTCACGCTAACGTTAACGATTTGTGCTCTCAAATCCTCATCTTTACTAGCATCAGGTATTGAAATTTCCTTCGAATTTTCATTAATCTCCGGACTTCTGCTTCCTTCTTTGTTTCTCCTCACATAATTTCTCATCCTAGCATTTAAGCGCATTTCTTTAAAGCTCATAGTTGAATGATGGGGTGGAGTAATTATTAATGATTCTGATTGCTCTTCTTCACTCAGTTCTGATTGCACGAATGAAGTCTTACTACTATTAATACTACTGCACGTTATCGTCGCGGTTAGTGGATCTTGAGTAGTCGCACGCCTTGGTATTCGGTAAGAACTATTACCATTTCCATTACTCACTACAGTGATTGAAATTGAATTGGGACTGTGAACTTTTCTAGACTTAGTTTTTTTTAATGATGAACGTTTATCGATCGATGTTGATAAACTATCCTCCAGTTTCGGAATTTTGCTTGGTGAAGAAGAAGAGATGAAGGACTGTTTTGATCGAGACTTACTGCTTATTTTTCTCAAGGATGTTGAAGAGGATGAGGAAGATATTTTAAAGGATGTGTTATTATTACGTATTGAAGAGCTCTTTACTGAAGAACCCTTTAACTGATCTTTTAAATTACTATTGTTACGTTGTGGAATAATTGTATTGGTATTAGTGATAGCTGTGGTAGTGTTAGTGATAGTGCCAGTTACGATCATGGATTCTTTCTTTTGGTTACTCTCTTTCTCTCTTTTATTGTCCAGATTTTTATTGTTGACAGTCGCGCTTTCAGATTCAGTTATCCCTTTATTTGCATCGTTTATCAAGGAGCTTTGTTCATTGCTTAATTTAGATTGCATATGAAGTTGAAACTGTTGCATAATCTGCTGTTGCTGCTGTTGATGTTGTTTCGCATAATTCTCTGTACTTGTTGGCCCTATATTTTCTAACATTGGGGCCATCTTCAGACGAGGATCACGTGACATCATTGCTTTTGCTGAGGCAACAGCTACACTATTTGCTGGTGCTATCTTCAGACTACTTTTATTAGTGTCTGACTTTAAGACGGTAGTTGATGTAGTAGGTAACTAAAATAAAAATAATTACTATAATATATATATTATATATGCAACGCCAACTATGTCAATTATTATCATTGAATTTGGTCAAATTTGATAGCAATAAATAATAATTTTTTAAACAAATATCAAAATGTAGAACTTAAACAATATTTTTAATGGTATTATCCAAACAAATACGAATATTAGTAAATTATTTTAATGTATTTTGAAAAAGCAAAAAATTTTTGTTTTTTATATTTTAAGCTCAACAATCATGACAATATTATAACCAAATAATTCGTAACAAAATTTTCTTTATAATTTTCTAAACTTTTAAAATAAACGATAAAAATGAAACATACCTGTTTTTCTACTGGATTTAAAACTTGACTAGGTACTACAATAACTGCCACTGGTTTTTCTAAGGCATCATCAGGTGAAATAGACTAAAAATAATTACAAGTTATACTTGTTATTCATCTTATTTTCGTGAAAGAACAAAATAATAAAATTTCTTAAAAAGAATTTTTTATTTTAATAAAAGAATTTTCTAATTATTTCTAGTTTATGTTTATATACCAAAGCATGGATATAAGATTTAAATTATAAAAATATTAATAAAAACGCTATTTAATTCTATTATTATGTGACTTTTATTAATATGAAAATCTCACCAAATCTGGTTTGAGATACGTCGTTTGCTTATCGAGCTGCCTACGCTGCTGTTCAAGGCTAGCTTTCGCTTGTAATAATTCAAGTTCTATCTTTTGTTTCTGTAGATCAATAAGTTCTTTTTGTTTTTTCAGTAATTGCTCACGCATCTCCGCCTCAGAAGTAGATACAAGTTTACCAGTTGGTGTTAACTTTGACATTGGAGAAGGTATAGGAACAGCGGCTGAAATAACTGGAACAGTTGTAGTTGGTGGCATAACCTGAGGTAATTGTTGAGTTACCGCCATAGGTTGTTGGGCCGCTTGCTGCTGCTGCAAACAGAAAGCAACATGATTCTAAATATTATTTACATCCATAAAACGCAATTGTAATAGTTTTTTATTTTCTACTTTATTTACTGAAAACCTAATTTCAATTCATTAAATTCAAATAAAATAACAATGTCCAAGTATTATATTTAAATTTATAAAAAATTAAAAACAGATTTTAGAAATAAATAAATCTTCAGAAAATAAATTAATGCATCAATTATTGTTAAGTTAAATGATAGAAATACCAGAAAATTCTAGAAAATTCTAAAAAAAACTAGAAATTAGAAGAAAATTACTTAAAATTACTAAAGCTAATACAGAAAAACTTAAGATAGTTGAATTTATGTCATATGATTAATAATTTAAATTTTTTATATTTTTATTATTATATTCGTAACCAGCTTTATGTAAAATGTAGTCATTTTGCCTAAATTAGTGAAAGCATTATCCTCAATAAAAAAATCTTGATTGGTACAAACGTTTGTTATTTTTATAATTACTATCTAGATCGTATACAAATAATTATTATACATATTATGAGGAATGAGATTAATGGCGCGCGAACTATTATGTAATATAAATTTATATCTTTTTAAAATAAGTTAAAATAATTTTATTTTTCCCATTTACAAACAATTAAAATTTTAAAAATAAAATTGGATTTAAATTATAAATAAATTATATCAAAACCATTTTTCAATACATTATTCAGATTTTAAATACAAAAAGCAAACAATTTTTTGTTATAATATACAAAAAGAACTTATACAAGAATAATTGTATTGAAGCAATATTTTCTTCACCAGTGTGAAATTCGTTATATATGCAATTAATGATGTTTTTAATTTCAATTAAGCGAAAATAACGTCTCTTACCATAGTAAGGAATTTTGGATTTACATGAATTGATTTTGTTGATACACTACTCGGAGGCAGAGGTGTAATCGGCCAAGCTGGATCAATGTTATGGACCCGAACATCAAGGGCGAACAACTTCTTGGCAGGGAAAACTTCATTCCATGTCTGTCGCAATTTCCACATACTGGCTCTTGTATTTTCATCAACCTGTTTTTTTTATTATTTAATTTCATTTAAAATAAATATATATTTTATAAATTTCATCAAATAAATATTACAATCTCTGATAGTAAAAGAAAAATTTCAAAATGAACTAGTTTTTAAAAATAATAGTTATATTTTCACTGGTATCACAAAATATTTTCGATAAATAACTAAAAAAATAATAAAAATAGAAAAAAACAATTCATAAACAGTAATACTAATCTTCTTAAAACTAATATTAATATTTAAAAATTCGAAACTTGTTTTTTTTTAAAAAATTATCAATTAAACTACATCTTGAATCAGATGAATAAAAACCTGATTTGATACCTGATAGATATACTAATTAACATATCCCTATAACGAAATAATAATTATTTAGATTTTATTTTATCGTGATATTTATAATTAAAATACAAAATTTTTACAATAATGAATAAAACATTTAAAATATCATTTTAAATAAGCACTGCAAATACTGGTATTACAAAATGTAATTACATTAAATTATAAATGTGAAAACAAATTACTTTCATTATACTTTAAAAGCATTATTTTTTTTTATCTTGAAATAAGGACTATTGTTCTAATATTTAGTTATAATAGAATGAAGAAAAGAATTTTATTTTATTTTTATAAAAGAATGAAGAACAGTTAAAACTATATTTATAATTTTTTAGAAACATAAACATAAGTTAAAGAAATTTTGTAAAAAATGCTATAAATTCAATTTTTTAAACAATTTTTAAGTTTTATTATATTTTATACTTATTCGAAATTTACTAAATATAAATAATCTAAAATTTACCTTTTCAAATACGCTGCAAAACGTATTGACAATATTTTTTGTGAAGAGGCTAAGATAGGCTCGGTTAACATTCTTGACAATCGAATCGATGAGATAAAGTACTGGAAGTTTGATCTCGCTTCGTACCTGGTAAAAACACAATACTCACACTATCCTACTTTTTTCATTTTTCTTTATAAACTTTTTGACCACTTAAAAATTAAGAGTATTCTTTAAAAAAGAAGTACCTGCATGCTTTTGCTTAACAATACAATCAGTAACTAAAGTATTTAAATATTTAAACGTTAATATTACTATATATATACGTCAATTCAAATACTTTTTATCTTCTATTTCATATTTTATAATACGTAATCAATAAAATTTAAAGTTTTAGTACTACTTATAGGCATACAAAATTTGCCATTGAAATAAATGAATTTGTTATAAAGGATAAAATGAATGAGGTCTTTACCTTCACGCATATTAAAAGAAAAACAATGACATTGAGAAACAAACGACAGTAATGTAGATGTTTGAATGTAACAAAAGAAAAAACTCTCATTTTATTTTTTTTATTTATCATATATAAATATATTTTGTATATATAGGAAGGACGAATGTGGTGTGTCGTGAACAAACTCTGGTTTTAATTTTACCAGTATGATTCGTCGTTAGTTGTACTTATAATTATTCTGTATGATAAAAAAATCGTCAAATATTATAAATTTTCCAAAAATTTATAGAAATATAATATGCATTTTTATTTATTTCAAGCTTTCTAGAAACGTTAACTGTAAATTTACAAGCCTTTAGAACGCATTACAGTATTGAATGAGTTTTATAATAAAAATGTATCAAAAATATGAAATATATTTAATATCACCATGTTAACAAAATTGAATTTATTTCTAGTTTTTGGTTTAAAAAATGATTTATAAATACAATTTTTAATAAAAAAATTTAACTATTTTCTTTATTAATACACTAAGGCAAAAACATTAAAATATCAAAATTGAGAATTATACTTCCTAAGCTGTAACTAAATTAAAAAATTGAGTAATTTTTAAAATTTCTATCATTTTCTTTTATTGTTTAAAAAAATTTATTACTTTATTTTAAACATATATTAAATTAATATGATAAATATTACAACTATAATAAATTTCTGACTTAAATTAATACTGATTTTGTTTCTATCTATAAATTGTAAAATTTAATGAAATTATATTATACGCAAAGGATTCTTCATTTTAGCAATAATAAAAATTATCTTTAAATGCTGACATTAACTTTTTGTTACTAATTATACATTTTTAATTAAAACATAAAAAATTTGTAACAATAATCATGAACATAATTTGGTTTTTATATAAACTATATAACTGTCATATTTGATAAAATAATAAAAAAATTACTGATTTTTAATTCATTTATTAATTCATTTTATAACACGTATATTTTTAAAAGTTTTGTTTCTAATAATTGAATTTTAAATGTATATTTGATTTATATAAATTTATTATTAGTGCATTAAATTTTTAATACAATTATTGGTATATATTATAGAAAATTTAAAATCAATCATTGCATATTAGTTTATCTTTAACTTCATTGTATATCGATATATAAATTGTATAATTCTTATAGAATAAGAATTATAAACAATTGTTATATAGTAATAAAAAATTGTAAACATTTCCAAATTTAAGATAAGACAATTTATTACAAATTTTTACGTTACATATAAAAGTTAAACTTAGTATATAGAAAAAAAGATCAAACTATTAGCCGAAAAAAATTTAATTTTTTACGCTTTTACAATAAAAATGTAAAATCAGTAACCTAACATCAACATCGAAGTGTTAATATAATTGATACTCTTGAGTACTACAAAAGATATTAACCTTTTGCAAATGGACTTCAACCGCTTCAACAATGGCTGTGGCATGATCAATATAATCCTCTGCTAAAATTGTAAGCATGTTAATAAGAGGTTTGCTGTTAATTGTCAATTCCAGTAAAGATGAAATATATTCCTCAACTATTTCCTCTGATTTATGACCTTTAGCATTGTTATTTCCAGACATTTTCAAGTAATGTTTAATTTTTTAATATAAATTAAATATGTACTAAATTTAAATCTGAAAAATATAAAACAAATGTCAATCAGTCTTTTTCAAATATACTTTTTTGTTTCAAGCAAATTTGCTTTAGTCATTGCATTAAAATTTAATAATTGACAGATATACTATTTTATAAAATCATCTTTTATTTTAGAAAAGAAATAACTATTCAAATTTTAAATATTATAAAATTCAGGTATTTTTTATATATATTAAACCATTTAAATTCATATAAAGTTAAAAATTTAGTAATTTAATGTAATAATCTTTTGTGATTTTACATATATAAAAATATAAAAAATGTTTCTTAATGAAGTAAATCTTATTTTTCTTTTAATTAATACACAAAATTATTTTCTTTAATTTTAATATTTTGTAATTTTTTTATCATTACATTAACTGCATAATTATATTATATTTATATTGAAAAAATTAAAAAATTATTTGTTGTTTAATTATTGAGGTACTTTTATAATTTTATAGAATAATACATATCTTTCAGAATAGATAAAATAATTACACATATATTAAAATGATAAATATTTTTGATTTATACCTTTATTACTTTAATTTTTTACAAAATTACTAAAATTAGTTTTTAATCATATAATGTTGAACTCATTGTTTAACAAGTAAAAATATATTTATTAGAAATATATATTTATGAAATAAAATACATAAACAATAGTATATAAATTAAAATTTTTATTTATATATTCTTAATTAAGTACATTTACCTTCATTTTTAAATTTAACGTTTAATGTTAATATTAATTATTCAATTTTAATAAATTTTAGGAGAAATCAATATATATATAAATATTGAAATTTAAACATTTATATAAAATATTTTAAATCCAAGTTTAATTAATGATTGTACTACTAAATAAACTAAATAAAATAAAATATATATAATAAAATTAAAAACTTATACTTCTTAAATATGTATAATATATTTGTATAATATAAATAATGAATTCTGTAAATAGTAAAATAAATGGACTTCAGAAACAACAAATTATTTGAAATAAGAATAAAAAGTTTATTAATATTCCGCGGCTCAATAAAGAAATAAAAATTACTGCATAATAAAGTATGAAAATAATTTCGAACTACGCTGCAATGTTTTTAATTCATAATAACCCGTTCCGGAAAAAGAAACCAGAGCTTATGACTGCGTTCAGTCTTATATAAGATATAAAAATTTGGTTAAATTCAAGAATAAAATGGAAAGAATCGAAGCGCAGACGCAGAGCAGCCGTCGAAAAAAAAATTTATTTTATGTACGCATGTACATACAAAAGGCTCACCTCTTCATTAGCGTAGCATCGTGGCATGTGTTTGTGTTTTCTAGCCTTTGTCGGAAAATAAAAAATTCAAGGTTCAATTTCCGAAAAAACTTTGCGTTTGATTATTAACTATAGCTTGTTCTACTTTCTTATGGCTTCCAGCCAAGAAAGTAAAGAAATTGTGCGCAATACTTATACACTGATAGTACTTATTTTCTACTTCACACAAAATTTCGCAGCCGAGCCGCGTTAGGCCATCAAGCACATAGAGCCACACGAGCAAAATGGCGTCTTTTCCTTAATCCTCTCCCTCTCTTTTTCTTTACTCCCTCTCTTACTATTAATATTACTCTATTTTTATCCAATCGCTCCCTCTTTAGTGAAAATATAATATTTGTGTATATATCACGCATGCGCATGCAACTATAAATATTAACCTTACGATTCTCCACATACTAGCATCATTTCTTAACAAGATGTTAAATACTTTTAATCTAAGGGATGAGATCATAAAACTATGATTGTCGTTTTTAAAATAGGTAATCATTGAAACTGGATAATAAATCCATATTTATAGTATTATAATAAAGGTAGAAAATAAAATGAAGTGAAGATTAGTATTAATCATTACATAAAATAATAAACAAACGTAATAATTTGATTAAAAATATAATGTACAGATAAATAGAGGATTATTAAAAAGTATTTCCTTTAATTAAAACCATGAACCTTAAAGTAAATTTTTTCAAAGTAAAACCAAATTATTTTAATATTTCTAATTACAAATACTAGTATAGGGACTTGAAAGAAAAAGTTACCCAATAAATAAATAATAAGTTGATAAAACGACCTTTTCAGAATTTTTTTTTTCATTAGAAAAATATAGTATTTTTATATATTTTAATATTTTAAATTAATAAAATACTTTTCAATATTTTTAAAATTAAAAACTATATTTATGTTGGATTGAATATATGCTGAAAATTATAATTTTATTTTATAGAAATACAAGTTACAAAAAAATAAGTGATTTATTTTAATTGTGTTTTTTACTGTACCACATAAATTAAATATAATTTTAAAGCAATAGCATTGCTGAAATTTTTTTAATTTTCTAGAAAAAATATTTAATGTCTTTAAATTAAATATATTAAATATCTCGATTTTAAAAATATTGAAACTTGTATAAACTTAGAAATGAAATTCATATTATTCAAAAATTGAATTCATCTTAAATTAAATTAAGAAAATTTTTTGTTTTCTGTAAGTAATTGTAATACAAAAAGTTTTAGCCAATGTAACTTATTTTGCTAAACATTTAACAGACTAAATATAAATTTAAATTAAAGTAAATTAATTAGTTCATTTACATTTGTTATTTAAATATATTACAGGGGTGTCTATCTGACAAGTACTTTACTTCAATACAATTAAAAAAAATACACTTATATACAACATATTGGAACGAATTAGATGATTACGAAATAAAAAACAAATAACTCTGGTTTAAATTCAATTACAACAAATCGAGAAAGACTACTTTGTTCTTTCTTTCTTGCCTTTGTGCCCCACCCCGCTATATATATATATTAATAATAATAATAAAAATAAAAGTTGTAGATGTAGTTGTAGTTGTAATAGTAATAACAAAAATTAGTTAGGTTTTTGTGTATTATTATATGATTTTTGTATTCTGATTTATCTTATTTTATGTTGCCTCCAAAATTGCCTAGTCAAAAGAGCTTTGATGTTTTCCCTTAGAGTACTTATTTAGTAATTGGTATTCTTTACATCACTGATTATTTTAAAAATTACTCAAGAAATGTAAAGATTTAACTTTTATTTATATTTAGTTTGTTATTATATTTGCTTAATTATTTCGGTTACGCAACGTGAGGATCGTGTGGGATGTGTAGGATGAGGGAGGAGTTATTCTCAAGTAGTTGACCAATAATCATGTTGTTGTATTTGTTGTTTGTATAATTTTATTCTTCACACTAAGAGTAACATGCAGGGTTTTTACAATAAGTCTTTAACCTAACGTGGACGAGCCAAAACAAGCCGACGATAACGCACTTTGGAAGTGAACACCGACGAGCTCACAAGGATTGTCTTATAACTATTTCCCGAGCCGTTGTCACCGTCACGCGTTTGAGTTTCCCGCACTTTTCTTCGGGCAACGTGCGCACATTGAGTATATTCGAATTTTGAATTTGGCGCCCTTGGGTGTGTCTCGGCGCGGTTCGCGCTCTTCGCAATTCGAATTGCGTGCTCTCGGCCAGATGGCGCGCCGGGCGCGTTGTCTGCCAACTGGCGCTGCGGCGCCACCCCGCTCACTGCGCGTTAGCCTTAGTCGTACCGCGACACTCGCGGCGTGTACTTCTTCGGTGCTACACCGCTCTCTGCCGTCGGGGGCGTTGCGACGGGATGATGCTGACGTCACTGCTGACGTCAGGTGCAGTTAAGATGGCAGACGTCGTGTCCTCTGTCGATAGCGTCGCCCAGGAGGAGCCTTCCCCCGCTTCCTCTCCACCGACGGGGGCGCTGCACCGATACGATGTCGACGTCACTACTGCCGTCAGCGGTTGGCAAGATGGCGGACGGCGCGTCTTCTCCCGATAGCGTCGCCTAGATGACGCCTCGCCCTTCTCACCTTGTTGCGATGCGGCGTGGTCTCGCGGTTGCTCACGACTGCGACTTCATGTCTCTCCCTGCTGGGACTTGGAAACGACGGCCAAGTCGCGGATTACTAGCCTGGTGACTCGGTTTCGCTTCACTCGCGCGTATGCGTGTACGACTTGTGGATTCGCGTGAGAAGATCGCTGTTCCTCGCCTTACAAAGAATTCGTTGCTCGTCGATTTTTCTTTATTTGCCAAGAGGTGCTCGTTTTACTAATATATGTTGCAATTGCGTGAAAAGTTTCCCGTGGTAGATAGGAATGTACTAACTCCCCCTTCATCCGATTGGCGTCATCGTTGCGCGTTGCTCATCATCCTCCCCCCCCCTTCCCGCCAATCCTCTTCCGGGTTTCTCTATGCCGCAGGCGGCTTTCCCTCTCTTGTGGGCTCTACTTACTTCCTTCCTTATCCGGCTCCCCTGCCCTGGGCCCACTGCCTTCCTGCCTTATCCTTTTCTCTACCCTCCGGTGTTAGGCGCTCTTCGCTCTTTCTGGTCTCGGGTATTTTGTTGTACTTTCTCAGCTGAAGGCTGGCGGGCTTGCCCCGGGAGTCCTCCTCGTTCCTGAAAGCTCGCGGGCTTCCCCGTTGCTTCTTTGCTGCTGTGCCGCGTTGTCCTTTCTCAGCTGTATTTTGTCATTTCTAGTTTTCTTCGACGGCTTCGTCTAGATTTTGGCAGTACTGTGGGTAAAGCGAGCTATTCGGCGGTGTTCGACTTTCGCGATCACTTGCGCGTACACGAACGTGGTTTGCAGTCACGTACAGGATTATGCGCGACGGGCGTTGTCTCTTATCTTAACGCGTGGTCATTATACCAATTTTTGTTCTTTCTTTTTGCTTTTTAATAATACCTCATGAACGGTTTACTGTCTAAGTTTGATGAAAAACTGCTCGCCTCTCCCCGTGTTGTGGGCGTCGGTCCCTTTTTCATGCGCTTCCCAGATGTAAAACGGGTTATCCGCTAATCCTCTTCCACGGTTTCCTTTAGATGGGAGTAGTAGTTTACTCCTACCACTTCCGCATGCCTAACTACGCTTCCTTCCATTTTGCGAGAATGATCCTTTCAACCTTTCCCCCCTTCTCCCCCACCCACTCACTTCCGCAGCGATAGTTTCCTCCCATTACCTCTCTCTCGCGCCTATCCCTTCCTGTGTGCTTGCGGTCCCATGCTCGTCCTTCCTCCCGGTGCTGGCGTTTGTACCGGGGAACTCGTGCTCCTGGTCCCGCCCACCCCTTTCCGATAAGCAATGCTCACTTTTGAAAGCGCGTATTGCCAAATGGGAAGGTTCGCGGTATCGGTCACATCCCTCAGTTCCTTAACAGTAGGGTTTGCGTAATTACTCGTTGGCGTCCCCGCTAGATTTCACAGCTCTTTGCTTGTGTTGTTGTATCGAGGCGCTGCTCTACCCCGTGGGCCACCTCCACTATATCACTACGCCAGCCCAGCGGGAATTCCTTCCCAGTTCGTAACACCGACCAAAATAAAATATTTTGTATTAAAGTATTCGTTCACGATGATTATTCGCAGAAATTTATGCTCCGATTGTAAACATTGACCTATGCAAGCGATGTTTAAATTCAACTAGACTATTTGTAGGTTGGTGCAGACAATTGATTCAAGAATTCTGTATTACAATTAACTATTCGCTTGCTTGATTGATTAAAAATATAAAATAGTGTTATTAAATGTGCTTGCTTATTCAACTTAAATCGTTGGATGTTCGTATACGACCTATAGGATCGGCCTTCACAGAGGATGATCACGACCATTTAAGGCACTTGAACATTCATCATTTTGTTATTAAGCTTCAGAAACTGAATTATTTTATAACATACATATATTCTAAAAGTTCTTCTATAAAATTACAATCACAAATTGAATTTTTAAATTCATTTTTTGCTAACGATTGTATCATAAACTGAAATTTTAATTTAAATTTTAAAAATATATTGGTACTGATATTTCAGAAAAAGAAATGTTAGCACAATCTGTTATAAAAAAAAAGAAAAAAAAAACTACTTACGTTAGTGTTCACTCTTACTTTGTCTGCTATTATTTCCTATATTCCTTTCTAATTTTCTATGAATTTTGATATTATAATCACAAAAAATCATTATAAAACTTCATCTCGCACGTATCGCTCTATTTGATTTCGTACAAGTCAGCTGATTTCGTGGATAATTTATATTATTTTAGCGATATCGGAAGCCCGAGCAGATGAATCGACTTTACATAGATAAAATGTTACTAGAAAGAATATGCTTTGCTTAATGTTAAATTAATATGTTATATTACAGTCCTTGTTACTGTTCCCTGCAAGTCTTTTCTCAACATAAAATCATTATATAGCTACTATTATATTTTTATTGGGTTATATTGGTTTTTATTGGGCATACCCATTCATTTTCAGTCGACTCGTACGGTCCTTCACTCGCTATTGTTTTCATATTTCTATTATATTTATATTAATTAAGCCACAGTGGGATTCTTGCCACTATAACTAATAATAATTTTTTTTAAATTTTATTGTAACTATTATACTACACTGATAAACTTTAACGCTCTTTAACATATTTAAGTTTTATCCTTTAGATATAATTAAATGAAAAAAATTTTTATTATTTGTTACGGAATTTAGTTTTTAGGCATCGTTGGTAAATTAGTAAAAAAAGTGCTATTCTTATAAAATGTGCATTTATTTTTTTAATTTCAGTAATTACTTATTTCATAATATATTGAAAGAACGAACTATTTTTCTATTAAAATGAATCCTTAAGCAATTTCGTAATTGTTAATAACTTTATCAGAAATATACTAAAACACGAAGTTTTAAAATCTATAATACCGCAACTAATAGCCTTACAATAGGTTTTCAGTTCAATACATTTTATCTAACAAGATATCTTATATAATAATACTCTGACCTTAACCACTAACGTTAGTACGTCAAATGCTTTGCATAAATATATTATATAATTTTGTCTATATAATTATATAAGACAAAAAATAATAAATTAACATTTTTTAATAAAAAGCTCAATATGAATTTTTGCTTTACGGCTGTTATATTTAATTATCAAAAAGAGTACCAACTAAATACTTTCGTAATTTCATTAGTAATTTAGTTTAACACTTACTAAGAAAAATAATTTTCCTATCTAAATTTCTCATGAGTATTTCATAAAAGAAAAAACAGTTTTTCTTAAAAATGGATCTTAATGTATTTAGAGTGCTTAAATCTATAAAGAGAAAAAGAATCTTTTGTATTCTTAAGAAGTGATATTTAATTAAAAATCCTGTTGAAAATAATTAAAAATTAATGTAATATATTATTGTTTCACCTTACTACCAAACGAGTTAATAAAATGCATGATTGTAATTTCACTTTAATCAAATATATAATTCTTTTTAAACGTTGACATCTCTTTGAAGTTTGGGAAAAGTGGTATGTAATTTTAGCGATCATTTTTTTATTATTATTCGGGAAAGGGATCATGTGACCTCAAAGCATGTAATTACTGTTACGAATCTTCTTTATTTTTTTACTTTTACTTTATTTATTTTACTTTAACTAATTTTGTCATTAATTATAAATGTAAGGGTGTTAGAAACAAAGGCATATGCTAATAAAGTATTAATCATTTAGCTTCGTAATATAAGTAAACCATACTTAATCACAGTAAAGCTGCGGCGTCAACTTTTCTAAGTAACTTTCTTCTAATCATGAGCTAATTTAATCTAATTTGTTTTAGAATTTAGACTACTTCATAGGTTATTATGGAATACTAAATGCGAAGAACAATTGAAAAATTAATCTTTTACAAAAATCCTAAATTATATAATTTATATTAAAAGGTTTAAAATTGTATATATTCTCTAACATATATATGTATTATATATATATTTAAAATTGTATCTCTCTATCTTTCTCTCATTATTTATATATAAAAAAAATGTAATTACATTATTTTATGCATTTCTGTTCGGATACCATTTGCTGAAAATATGTCTCCTAAATTTGGATAACTATATTTCAGATAGAGAGAGAGAGAGAGAGAGAGAGAGAGAGTACAATACATTTAAATATTTAATAAATTACAGTGCATAAGTACATTACATTTTTAAGTTTTAAATTTTAGTTTATCAAATTCTTGTTCTAACTGAGTAGTTTGAAAATTTCAACACTGATTATGTTAGTTAAAATATTGTTGAGTTCGGGAATGGGAATGGAAAGGCTGTACAAATAAAATACATGTTACCATTTAAATAAAAGTAATTGGTTTATCAATTAACGCGTAGGCTAAAAATGTGCCCTCAATGAGAGGAGGGAATAACCTTTTCCTACAAAATTTCTATCTTAGATGAATTAAATGAACAGAAGCACGGTATTGCGAATCGGATCCTTTTATTTAAAAAGAAAATTCTTTTAGTTTATGCAGTAGTGTTGGATGTTGCGTAGTGAACTATGTGGCAAGTGCCTTCGTTCATGTGAACTTTAGTTACAATATCGCAACGAGCTAGGTACAAAAACTCCCAGTACTACGTATGTCAGATTTTCGCGGTAAGAAGATAGCAATAAACTATGAAGCGAATTCTTTCTTTATTTACCTATCATATCTGTACAACTGACTTTTTTCCTCGACCTTGTCACTCGTTTTGAATCTCACGCTCCCTTTTTATCCGATTTTTTTCAGTGTTAATATTACTCATTTATGAGTATGACAATTGTAATTAAACTTCGACTTTCCCTCTTAGTTCATTACGTGGTAACACCGATCTCCGTCTCGAACGAAAATGTAATAACGTCCTGTTTTATAGGTATCTTTTATTTTCTTATGCCTAGGTACTTGGATACTATACATACATACATATATATATATATATATGTAAAGATATAAATAAAATTTACATATTTCAAATTTCTTATACTGATTTTTACTTACAAAGTTATTATTCCTATATAATATAATTAGATTCTCTAGTTATATTTTTTGTTGTAATTTATAATTGTTAAACTATCCTGAGAATATTAATAATAATTTTAAAACGTTATTTGGAAATCGATATATTGTATTTACAATTCCTATCTTTTATATGCATAATACGGATTTATAACACATAAATGAAAATATAGAGATCATTCAGAGAATGAAAAGATAGTTAGATAAGTGACCTTTTTTTGCATTGATTACATTGATACATTGGTAAACTTAATGTATTATCGAGTTTTGTACTTATAACTTATATTTATTAACATTATGATTTATAAATAATAAATAATAGTTATTTAATTATTGTGTACAATCTAATTTAAGTATGTTATTAATAGAACGTACTAACAATTTAAAAAATGTTTAAAAATATAACCAGAAATAAGAAACTAACCTCAAATTTCTTGATGAATATTTTATTTGAGAATTATAAAATTTTTAACAAAGTTCTTATATAAACATTATCGTTATTATCGCACAACGTTAAAATGGCAGATTCTGATGAAGATAATGATAGAGAATTGGAGACAGAAATGAACTTAGCTGGTTTCATGTTTGGTAATATTGATGATAATGGTCAACTTGAAGATGACATCCTCGATCCCAATGCCAAGCAGCATTTAGCTTCATTGAGTCAATTAGGCTTAAGTTCATTTCTTAACGAAATAATGTCAGAAGATACAAGTAATTGTGCAAATAATGATATAGAATCAACTAAAAGTGAACATAATAAAAAACTAATTGAAAATGAAGAAGCAAGTCAGACTGAAAAAGATGACGTAGACTATTATATAAAAGATCCACAAGCCCTTGATTTCTCTGATATTAATGAATTAGCAGAAGATTATAATCGAGAAATTGTTGGTAATTATAGCAAATATTCAACTAAAAATATACTGAATTTATAAAAGTTTTCATAAAATTATTAATATTTTATATAAATTATATTTTATTCTTTAAATTATAACAAAGAATCTTGAATTTAAAGAATTATCTAGAAGATAATTTTTTAAATTAAGAATTTATTATATAATTATTTTTGTTGCAACAATTAAATGATTTAAATTTCTTCAGAAATAAAAACAGAAAAAGAAACTGGGTATGATGCTGACGATGAAGAAGTAGAACATAAATTAGATATTCAGTTAATGCCTCCCCCAACAATTCCTGAAGAAAAAGATTTACTTTCTGTCGAAGAAGCAGAAGCAGCATTGCAAAGAAAACTGGAAACTCCACTTGCTTCTATGTTACCATCTAAATATGCAAATGTTAAAGTTACTGAATTATTTCCTGATTTTCGTCCAAACAAAGTTCTTAGATTTTCAAAATTATTTGGTCCTGGAAAACCTAGTAGTTTGCCACAGATTTGGCGAGGTGTTAGAAAAAGACGTAAAAGAAGAAGGCATTATGATATAAAAGATTCAGATTCTGGTTCAGATCAAGATAATAAAAGAACAAAATTTAAGGTTTTAAAAATTGATTTTGTAATTTACAAAAATTAATTGAGAAAATAATGGTAATCAAATTTTGTAATTTTAAATACAATTTTAGGGTTGGATGATGAATTATTTGTCAGAATTTACAATGGATAAGTTATGTGAAGATGACGAAGAAAAATTATTAATGCCTATTAAAGACAAAGAGCAGATTGGAAAAAGTGGAGAATCTGGTGATAATGGTGATATGGGTCCAAAGGTTGCTGATTGGCGGTTTGGTCCAGCACAAATTTGGTATGATATTCTGGAGGTACCTGAAACAGGAGATGGTTTTAATTATGGATTCAAATTAGTTGAAAAGGTATATTAATTTTTTTTAGAAGTACTAATAATATAAATTGAATAATGTGTCATTATTATTGGTGTTTTAAATAATGTATTTCATTAAACTTAATAGAGTAATAGTGAAAGATTTAATAATCTTTTAAATATGATATTTTAATTTATTAAATAGGAATAAGAATAGAATATACACTACTTACTAAACTTTATTTCAGTTAATATTAAACTTAGTTAATATAAATTTTTATTTATATTTTTAGATTGATGAAGAGAAAATAGATGTGATAGATTATGCAGAAGAAGCATTTCTAATGGTTTCTCAATTACATTGGGAAGATGATGTTATATGGAATGGTGATGATATTAAACATAAAGTAAGTAAAATAGTATTATTATATAAATTACTATTAACTATTTCAAAATAATAATACTAAAATTAAAAAAAATCAAGTGCAGAATTAATTAAATTTATTTTTTAATACAAAATTTATTCTACAATTTTTATAATTATGAAATTTGTTTTATTAGGCGAGACATAAATTAAACACAAAAAATAATGCTGCTGGTTGGGTTCCTTCAAGTGACAATAGAACAGCTCAAGCCTTTAGTCAACCAGGTAAAGGAGTGTCAATTCCAGTTACTCCAAATGTTAGACTAGCGACTTCACAAATTTCAAGTCCTGTACTTTTACAGTCTCAAAAAAATAAAATGTAAGAAATATTTGTATTTTTAGAAAAATAATCTTAGATTTTTTAAATATATTTAGAAAAAAATTCTTTAAAAAATAAATAATAGTAATTGATTATATCAATAGTGGAAAAAATTAGTTTTTTACTAAAATTATTTGTTGACCAGTTCAATTAATATTTTTTCCTAATAATTTGCACTATCTTAATTTAGAGAGCTGAATTTTGAAGTGTAGTCAAAGATATGTTGAACAATACTAACAGTATGGCATTTCGATTTTTTATTTTAATTTTAAAATACACGAATGACATTTTATACAAAAATATTAGATTTAATATAAAATCTTTAAAAAAATGTTTATTTTTTATCAATTTTAAATTTTATATTTTGTTTTATATTGTCGAATTTTTTTATAGTGCAAAGAATCAACATCAACACTCAGAATATCATGATGACACTTGGTATTCTATTTTCCCAGTAGAAAATGAAGAATTAGTATATGGATTATGGGAGGAGGAAATTATCTGGGATGCAGAAAGAATGAAAAAAATACCTAAGCCAAAAATACTTACATTGGACCCTAATGATGAAAATATTATCTTAGGTATTCCTGATGATATAGATCCAGCATTATTGCATAAAGATAATGGACCTCAACCAAAAGTCAAGATACCTCATCCTCATGTAAAAAAAAGTAAGCTATTACTTGGCAAAGCTGGAGTTATCAATGTATTAGAGGAGGATACACCACCACCACCACCAAAGTCTCCTGATAGAGACCCTTTCAATATTTCTAATGATATGTAAGCCAATTTACTTTGTTTTATTAAAAAATATTTTCATTTTTATCTATTATGAATTAAAGAAAGTTGTGCAATATGAATTTCAAAATAAAACTTTCATTAAGATTAAAATAATTTAATTATCATTTTTATTATTACATATTATATTAAAAAAATTTTTTATATATGGAATTCATATAATTTTCATCTGTTAAAAAAATTTGAAAATATTTCTGTAAAAATTAGTAAATTAAATATCAAATTTATTTTTTTTAGATATTATTTACCAAGATCATCAGAAACAACACTAAGATTGAAAGTTGGTGGTGGAAATCTTATTCAACATAGTACACCTGTAGTTGAACTACGTGCTCCATTTGTGCAAACTCATATGGGCCAAATGCGTTTAAGAAATTTTCATAGGCCACCATTAAAGCGATACAGTCATGGTCTTTTATCACATGCAGGTCCACATGGTGTACTACCATTGTTAAAACATATTAAAAAAAAAGCAAAGGTAATAATATTATTCAATCAATTTAAAAAAATACTTAATATTATAAATTTTTTATAAATTAAGTGTACAGCTAAACATTTATTTTATTTACAGTAATATAGTCAATTTAACACTAAAATAACAAATATAAATAATTGTTTATAAATTTCTATTCAAATTATGATATAAAAACTTATATTTTATAATGCGTTTATTAAATTTTTATATTATAGTTTAAATATGCATATACAATTATATGTCAATGTATACATGTATTTTACATTTAAAAAAAAATATATATATAAAATAATTTATTGTAAAATAAAATATATAATTTTTGATAAATTTCAGATACGTGAACAAGAACGAATAGCCTCAGGTGGAGGTGATGTTTTCTTTATGCGTACTGCAGAGGATCTGACTGGTCGAGATGGTGAGCTGGTACTTGTTGAATTCTCAGAAGAACATCCACCTCTAATGAACCAAGTAGGAATGTGTTCGAAAATGAAGAATTACTATAAGCGGAAAGCAGGAAAAGATCAGGGCCCACCTAACTATAAATATGGTGAGACAGCTTATGCACATACAAGTCCGTTCCTCGGTATTCTAACGCCTGGGCAAAGTATTCAGGTTGTAGAGAATAATATGTATAGAGCACCAATTTATGAACATCATGTACCAGACACTGATTTTTTAGTTATCAGATCGCGGTAAGTGTACGTTTACACTTATATTTATTTACAAAATATATTTAACACGAATCTATGTAAAATTAATATAGGCTTTCAAACATTTTAAAAGATTATTCTCAATAAGTAATCTATATAAGTTTTATACAATATAAATTTTAGAATATAACTTTCATACAGACAACAGTATTATATTCGAGAAATAGATGCACTTTTTGTAGCAGGACAAGAATGTCCACTTTATGAAGTACCTGGTCCAAATTCTAAAAGAGCAAATAATTTTGTAAGAGATTTTCTTCAGGTTTTTATATACAGATTATTCTGGAAATCAAGAGATTCGCCTCGAAGAATAAAAATGGATGATATTAAAAAAGCTTTTCCTTCGCACAGTGAAAGCAGTATTAGGAAACGCTTAAAACTTTGTGCTGATTTTAAAAGAACGGGTAAATATTTAAAAAATTATTAGTTGAAAAGAAAATAATTTCAATGCATTTACATAAAAAAATAAAATGTACTAGAATTTATTAAAATGTTTTATATAAATGTACAATGATTAAAATTTACTAGTTATGTAATATTAGTCTGCATGTATATATATTTAATATGAAATATTTAATATTCTATAATTAAACATGATTAGTACTTACATTTTGATAAATAATTTTTTTTTATATTTGATAAAAAACGAAAACAATACACTCACTCACAATCAATTGCAATCTGATTCATGAAATTATTTGTTTTTACAATAAATAATCTTATTTCTTATTTTCAAAGAAATTTTTAAGGTTTTTTATATAATATTTTTGATTGCATAAACTTTCATTAGTTATATACTTATTTTTTTATTCAATTTATGTAAATTTTATAGATTTAATTTCGATGCCGTAAAATTTTAATATGTATAAGTATAGTAAAATATAAGCATTGTATTAAAAATTGCTTTTAATGTTAAAAAAAAATTCTATTATACATTTAAAATAATAAAAAAAAATTGGTCGTTCAGGTATGGATTCAAATTGGTGGGTAATAAAGCCGGATTTTCGTCTGCCTACGGAAGAAGAGATACGAGCAATGGTCTCTCCCGAACAGTGTTGTGCTTATTTTAGTATGATAGCAGCTGAGCAAAGATTAAAAGATGCTGGATATGGAGAAAAATTTTTATTTACACCACAAGATGATGATGATGAAGAAATGCAGTTAAAAATGGATGATGAAGTTAAAGTTGCACCATGGAATACAACACGTGCTTATATACAAGCAATGAAGGGTAAATGCCTTTTGCAATTGGCAGGACCAGCTGATCCTACAGGATGTGGTGAAGGGTTTTCTTATGTTCGTGTACCAAACAAACCGACCATTAGCAAGGTAACTACAATCTAACTATTTTATTTAATTTACTTATAATTTGTTTTTATTAGAAATTCTGTATATTAAAGCTTTATATTAACTAAAAGTAAAGCTGTCTTAATTTTTTTTTTTATAAATGTTGAAGGAAGAACAAGAAGCTCAACCTAAGCGTACTGTTACCGGTACTGATGCTGACTTGCGTCGTCTCTCTTTAAATAATGCGAAGGCTCTATTACGTAAATTTGGTGTACCTGAAGAAGATATAAAAAAACTTTCTCGGTGGGAAGTTATAGATGTTGTGCGTACCTTATCAACTGAAAAAGCTAAAGCTGGTGAAGAAGGCATGACTAAATTTTCACGTGGTAATCGGTTTTCGATAGCTGAACACCAAGAACGGTACAAAGAAGAGTGTCAACGCATTTTTGATTTACAAAATCGAGTACTTTCATCAAATGAAGTGCTCAGTACAGATGAAGGTGAAAGTTCCGAGGAAGATAGTTCGGATATCGAAGAAATGGGTAAGAATATCGAAAACATGTTAAGTAATAAAAAGACAAGCACGCAATTGAATCTTGAAAGGGAGGAGCAACAAAGGCATGAGCTAAGAAAAATGCTTATGAATGATACACCAGGTAAGTAAGCTTTTCATATATAATTTGTTTCTTTAAAAATTAACATTCAATATAGTCAGATGAAATTTATAAACTCCAATTTTTTAAAAATCAAACAGGTTCTCAGGATGATAAAAAATTGAAAGATAAAAAGAAGGATGATGAAGATGAAAATTCAACTTCCAATTACAATTCTCAATTAGGTCGTGTATTAAAAATTCATCGTACATTTCGTAATCCTGAGGGTAAAGAATTTACCCGTGTAGAAATAGTTCGAAAACCGGCTGTAATAGATACATATATAAAAATTCGAAATTCGAAGGATGAGAGTTTTATCAAACAATTTGCCACACTAGATGAAGCCCAAAAGGAAGAGATGAAACGCGAAAAACGTCGTATACAGGAACAGTTACGACGCATCAAACGTAATCAGGAACGCGAACGAATGTTGTCTGGTACCGCACCTTCTGTATCAGTTTCCCATGGTTTAGAACGCACCTTAAGTACTAGTAATCTTAATGGTACAAGTAACAATTCTAATAGCAGTCAGAATTTTACTCCTCAGAATGCTTTAGACAGAAGTGGTACATCAACGCCTATCACTACAGGGATTAATGTCTCGAATTCAGTATCCTTGAACAGTTTCACATCAGCAGCTCTTCAACAACTTGGTTGTTCTACAATCAATGGTCAGCAACAGCATCATGTCAATAAACCACGCCATTCAAGTCACGAACAGTTTATTAGCTCTTCCTCACCGAATAAGCGCAAAAAGTCTAAATTAAAGCCTGATCTTAAACTTAAATGCGGCGCTTGTGGTAATGTTGGTCATATGCGTACGAATAAAGCTTGCCCTCTCTATCAAAGTAGCATAGCAAATACTGCACCAATGAACGTTGCTATGACTGAAGAACAAGAAGAAGAAATTGAAAAACAGCTTAACACTGAGGATCAAGACTTAGTAAATATTGATGGTACTAAAGTTAAGCTGTCTTCTAAACTTATTAAGGTTTGCTATATTATAAAGTTGTTCTAAAACAAAAAATCTACATAACATATGTATTTAATTCATTATTATATACAATTTCATATTACATATAATAATAGTAATTATAATATTTTCAAAAAGAAAAAAAAAATTAAGTTAAATTTAATCTAAATATTTCACCTATTCTAAGCCCTATAACTCAATAATACATCATTTACAGCATGCTGAGGAGATGAAACGACGCACACTATTGTTAAAAGTGCCAAAAGATGCGGTATCAGCGCGAAAGCGTAAACGGCCTACTGGTGATGATCACTGTGATTACTTGAAACGATATCAAAGACCAGCAGGTGCTAATCGACGACGTACAGATCCAGTAGTTGTATTGTCTACGATTCTGGAAAGCATTCTCAATGATATGAGAGATCTTCCTGACGTCCAACCATTCCTTTTTCCAGTTAATGCCAAGGTATAATAATTATTATTTTTCACTTCAATAAATATATAAAAAAAAGTATGGATTCATTAAAAATTTATTGTAATTAATTAATTATAGTTAGTCAAGGCGTTTTGTCTAATAAAATTTTCAACATCAAATGTTAATCTATTAAAATATTATTAAGATAAAAAAGAAGAATTAATTTTTGTACAGATTGTACCTGATTATCCACGAATTATAAGTAGGCCCATGGATCTTCAAACAATACGTGATAATCTACGTCAAAAAAAATATCAGAGTCGCGAAGAATTTCTTGCAGATGTTAATCAAATAAAAGAAAATAGTTTACTGTATAATGGTCCAAAAAGTCCATTAACCGAAGCAGCACAACGTCTGCTTGATTTTTGTGTGAACCAAATTGCTGAAAAAGAAGATAGAATTATGAGATTAGAAAAGGCTATTAATCCACTTCTTGATGATAATGATCAAGTTGCACTCTCATATATTTTAAATACTGTCGTAAATGATAGATTAAAAGCTATGCAGGAAGCCACACAGTTTCTTAAACCTGTTAACAAAAAAATTATAAAAGATTATTACAATATCGTTAAAAGACCAATGGATCTTGAGACTGTATCAAATAAAATTGCTGGTGCGTTTTCTTCTTTTTTATTACAAAACTATTTGAACATAGTAAAAATAATTTTTCTATAATATTTCTTAGAAAGATATTGTAATTAAATATTAATATAAAATATATAATTTATTTAATTTCAATATTTAACAATAAATAAACAATTACAAAATTTGTAATTTATTTTGTTATTATTTATTAATTTTCTATTGTTTAATAGCTCATAAATATCATAGCCGAACAGAATTCATGAGAGATATTCAACAAATAGTAGACAATTGTGTTCTTTACAATGGTGATAAATCACCTTTAACTTCAAAGGCTGAAGCATTGCTTAAAGTATCTAAAGATACACTAAGTGAGGTATGATTGAATGAAGTATATAAATAAATATTTAAATAATTTTAATTTTTTTTAAAGTTTATATTATTGAAATGTTTTATTTTAGTTTGTATAAAAGATAATATAATTTTTAACAAATGTTTTAAAATCTTGATATTAACTGTATTATTATTTTAGTATGATGAACATCTTTCGCAATTAGAAAAGAACATCTCTCTTGTACAACAGCGAGCAATGGAACAAGCTGATATTGATACTTCATGGATTGGTGATGGCAATTATGAAGAGAATTATACTATAACGGAATCGGAATTTAGAGAAGTAAGCAAATGTATTTTCTTAAAATAGAATAATTTTATTTATAAAACTAATTTATCCAATTAGGGTCAAATGAGTTCACCAGAACATCCTTTTGGTAAATCTAATATAGATGATTATGATTTCGTGGATGTTGAAGGAGATATGGATGCTGAATTAAGCCAACCTATTTTAAAGAAGAAAGATGTACTTGAAGAAGGTAAAGTTCTATACAATTTTTTATTATCTAATTCATTTTTTTAATTAATAATACAATAATTTTTTAAAAGTCATTAAATTTTATATATTTTTGAAATGTATGAAATTAAATTTTAAAAAGAATTTAATATGTGTATGTGATGTTTTAATTTAATTACTGTTAAAAATAATAAAATTAATTCAATGCTCGAGTATTTTCATTTAATCAGCATCGCATATCAATATAATATTATTGAAGCACAGAAAACTTCATCATGCAGTAAAAATAAATAAGTAAATAAAAATAGATATAAAAAAGATATATGTGCTTGTTTTTTTGAAAATGATTATATTAGTAGGTTACATTTGAAAATTAATATTACTTTTACAAAAAATTACAATTATTTATTTTATATTTATTGATACTAATAAATATAATTAATTAAATTATTTAAATTGATTTAATGAAAATATAAAAATATTTATAATTATTCTGATTAATTATGCATATAAATAATATGACTATAATGTAAAATATAAATTATTATTTTAATATCTCAAATTAATTACTTTCAATAATATGATCGTTTTTTAATTAACATATTAAGATATTAATTTTTAAAGAAATGTAAAAATTTGGAAATTATAGATTAATATTAACAATTTTTTCATATTAAAAAAAAAATAAATACAATTTTTATAGAACCGATAATAAGCTATTATAAAAATTATTTTTAGATAGTTTTCAATATTTTTTAAATTAAATTACATTTATAAAACTAATATATAACCAGTATATATTTACTTTTATTATAACTAAAATCATATATATTATTGGAAGGTTATTGAGTAAAGATTGTTTTATTTTATATAATTATTCTATCAATCCAGATTTACAATTTTCAAGTGAAGATGAATTCGACGAGGTACCTTTTAGTGTAGATGATGCATTTGAATCTAACGAATTGAAACCACTTATACCAGTACAAGTAAGACCTGATGAATTACCTGCAGATGATGATAGTCAACAGGTAGCTGAAGCCATGATACAGCTTGGCAATGCAGGTTCTTATTTAGATGAGCCATCCATACAACAGCATGGTAAATACAATTTATAAGGAATTTAGTATTAAGTTACAAATAAAAAATGAAGTTGACTTTACTTATTTATGAATTAAAGAAATTTTTTGCTGAAAACTGAATAGTAGTATATACTTTCCTATTACTATTTAAATATATTTTGGTTTTAGAAATAACATATTGTAATTATTTAATATTTTCTAATAATTTCAACTCAAAATTTCAAGTTCGTGAGTTCATTAAGTTAAAAATAAAAAATGAAGTTGACTTTACTTATTTATGAATTAAAGAAATTTTTTGATGATAACTTAATAGTAGTTTATACTTTCCTATTACTATTTAAATATATTTTGGTTTTAGAAATAACATATTTTAATTATTTAATATTTTTTAATAATTTCAACTCAAAATTTCAAGTTCGTGAGTTCATTAAGTTATTGTAAATCAATAATAATTCGAAAAAGGATTTCACATAGAAGCACAAATAATTAGGAGTAAATAAGTACATGTTTATTCACATGTAGTCATAAAAAATCACGTTTACAATAAAACAGACTTCGACATATAGTAAAGAAATATTTTCCAATCGAAGGAGAAAGGGAGAGGCCTTTCACGTACGAAGTCAATGATTTTACATTTAAAATGTTTCGAATGCATTATCGGTAATACTAATAATTTTAATAGGGAGCTGTACTACTTTATATTATACGCGGTGATGATAGCCAGCTTATTTTCGTATATGCTCTTGATCGACAAAAGTGTAAGGAAGAAGTGAATCTTTTAGATAAAATTCGGATGCCACAGACGCATCGATCATTCCCAGGTATCACTTGCCTGCACGGATTAGTAAGTGAATGCAGAGGGACGATGTGAGTACCATCACCCTTTCCGGAGTTGTTATGAGATTGATGCGAAGAAAAAATATTTTTCTTTCAGTGGAACTAAAGTAAAGTTTTCGCCTAAGATTTCGAACCCTCGTGATAGAAACCCAATAGATTAAGATTTAATGAAATTCTGGCGCATACGACATGGATTTTTCTGCGCTTAGTTGACTTTCTTCGACTAGACTGACTGTTTTTAAATACGGAAATTTTTCCTTAAAGTATCTCTCTTGCCTCCTTTTCTCTTTATCTCTGTTTTTCCAATTCAATGATTCTGAACAAATGTTTTTAATATTTTATTAATTTATCAAATAGAATTTATAAAATACTGAAATTAATTTATTAATTCATCAAATAATTATTTTATTTATAGAAGAAAGTGTTGATTCCAGCTATGATCCTTCTGACTCTTTTTTTACTACTTTACCAATCAGAAAAAATGAAGGAGAGTGTAAAATACAAGATGATTTGGCTGTTTCTGAGAGTGATGATGAAGAGCAAAGGGCTGAAATAAAAAATGATATGCAACATCCATCAACAACTGAAGAAGAACTTGGAAGTGTATGGTTTTAAAAATAGTCAAATAATTACTCGTTAGATCTTCTCAAAAGAGAATTCTATGTATAATTGAAGTATGAAATAGAAAATTTTTATTTGTTAGACATAATTCACAAATATACATTTTAAGATATGTATAGTGTATTAAATATATTTCTTACAAATTAATCAATTTATAATAAATAACTCAATTAATTGATATTGATTTATATTTTTTATAATTTTAATAAAAAAGTTTTATGTAATTATTAATAAATATTATTTTAATATTTTTACTAAGACTATAAATATATTTTACTAAAAATTTTATTTTTAGTATCTATTCATAAAGCTTGAAAATTATTGTATCTTCAAATATGAATTTAGAATATAAAATTGATGAATTTTTAAATTTATTTATAAATTCTATTTAATTACTTAATAAATAAATATCTAAAAAATGTATATATTTTTTATAAAATATATTAAATTTAAAAATAAATATTTGCAAATTTATTTTATTAAATTTTACTTATTATTTTAGGTTTTACTTACAAAATAATAATTGATAGTTCGAGTTTTGTAAAAATATTTGATAAACCTAAATTTCTACTTATACATTTTTTACTCTTCAAAAAATATTATCTTAATCATTTTTTAGAACAGATGTAGTTCTATATCTTACAGATTAGTTCAATCTAAATTTTCTCCATAATCCATAACGTACTTCCCAATCTATGAGGAATAACTCAGACTTATTCCAAAGAACATGATGCTCTGCAAATTTATAATTTGATTGTAGTGGTGGATTAAGATGTGGTGCCCATTGAGCTCTTTCCATGACAACTTTATTTATATATGTATGAAAGTCCTTAGCATTGTGAATCCAACAAATAAAAGATACCACAGAAATAATGATTGCATGAATGTGATAAGATGCTTCTTTGCCTTTAAAAAAAGATATATTTATTACTATATAATTAAAATAAAAGTGTTTAATTTTTATATTTTTTATAATTTTATAATTTTTAAAATTTGAATTTGAAAATAATGAATATATATAGATTGAAAAATTATTTATTACTAATATTTAAGCTATGTAATATATTTTTAATAAATTGTTTTTAAAAAAATTTTTGGAATTAGAAATAAATATTTTAATTAATCTATGAAAAATTAGTTATTTTTAACAATTTTAAAAGTACATCAACTTAACATCTTAAGTTATATATTTTAAGTTTATATAGTTCTTTCTTAATTTTTATTTAAATAAATTTAATATTTTTTTCGAAAACGGTAAATTATGTAAAATTTATGTACATTAGTATTTAGTAGTAAATTTTATAATGTAATTTTCAGATTTTTAATGAAATAAATTTATTCTTTTAAATATTGAAATAATTTTTATTACTAATACTTATATAACAATGTAATAGTTATATATTTAATACATTTTTTAAGTTTAATATTTGTCAAGAATTCGAAATTTTTTTTAAATAATTCACATTCATATATGTACATGTGCATATTTATTATTTGTCAAATTTAAAAATAAACATATTTATACTTTGAATTAAATTTTTGAAATATTTATCAAAGGAATAAATAATTAAAAATATTTTAAAGAATATTTAATGAAGTTTTCTAACCAATTTGATGTGATTGTTTCATAATAATTTCTTGAAGATTCATCATAAGACAAGATAAAGCAGCTGCAGTAAAACCACAAGGTACTTCTATAGCTAATAAACAAGCTGTACAATATGTAGTTTCTAAGTTTAAGCGAGTATGCTTATGGTTAATGAAACTTTTTATTAAACTATCATGTATGATTTCTCTGTGTTTCATTAGAAATTTTTTATCCTTGTTATTGTATTTGCTAATTACCAGTGTTAATTTTACATTATCAAAAAATATTTTTGGTGTATTAAATAACATTATATTTTTACCTCTATCGATAAGATGCTGTAGTACTCGATTTCCTAATAAAGATACAAATTCAACAGTTGATCTAATCATTTGCATTAAAAGTGAGAAAATTTCAGAAGTTAGAATAGTGGCAATGAAATCTCCTTTATGCATATAAGCAGCATATTCTAATGTACTTCCATAATTTAAAATAATGTTATTATTTACGTTTTCATGAATTGACCAATAACTCATATGTTCAATTATAATAAGAAGATAACTGTTTGATATATTTTGAATAATCTGTCTAACACATAATTCTAAGCTACTTCTTAAATCAGCAAAAGTTGACTTTTCTACATTTTCAGAAATACATAAGCTTTTATAATATAGATTCAGAAACCTTTTTAAAAATATAACAGTTTCATCTGTTTCTGGCCAATTATAATTATCAAATAATTTATATAATACTTTCACTATACATTTAACATCTATTTCCATAGAATTATCAAAAAATTCAATTTTGTCACATATTTCATGATATACTAATGATCCATTATAACCATGTTCAAATAGATTTTTTATTATTTTAATACAAATTTTTCTAACTTGCCAAAATTTTTCTTTGTGTATTACAGCAATAATAATTTTTATAACATCTCTTTGTTTTTCTGCTATAAAGATTTTTAGTATCTTACGATAATTATTCCTTGCATGATGGTATCTTTTTTTCAATTTTCTTTTAGACAATGTACCTTTCACATGTAGTGGCAAATTTGTATATTGTAATAAAATTGTAATTGTAGAAGTTATTAATATAAAATAATTTTGACATAGCAATTGAGAATAAGAACTTTTGCACAGAATTTCTGTTATAAGTTGATGTTCTTTATCAGTTTGTAATATATTAAATTCACTATTTGAACATTGAATTGAATGAAAATTATTGAGTTCATGTAATTTTGTAGCTAGTTCTATATCAGTAAAATGTATCAAAATTTGAGGAAAATATAATTTCATTTTTTAATTTAATTAATTTAATTTTTTTATTAAACAAGACTTTAAAATTATATTAAATCACTATTCATTTGTCAATGGTTTTAATTTATGTAACTCAATTTTTTCGTTGTATAAACAATTATTTTAATATTCTTAAAATCATATTTTTATAAAATTATTTATAAAAAATTAATTATAGATTATAAATTATAAATATCAGACACAAAAACAGTTATATTATTTTAATTATAATATTTACATTTGCAAGAATCTGTCATTCTTTAAATTAAAAAAAAATTATATAAATTTATTTTATTAAATAAACATTTTATAATAATGTAAATTGAAAAAATGTTTGTTTAAACAATCAAAATGGAAAAATTATAAAATCTTATAAGAATCTTAGAAAAATTGTATATATTTAGTAAAGTAAAAAATTTGTTTTCAATTCAAATTGTGATATTATAATCTTTCCCTAAAAAGAAAAAATTATTTTATCATAAATAAAATTGTAATTTGTTAGAAAAAATTTTGTTCATACATTTTTTTTATTATTCTAAATAAAAAAAAAAGTATAATATGAATTCAAGTAATCTAGTAGAATCGAGTGTATTATAGGGACTATCGACATTGGGAATAGGCTATGTTCAAGAAGTAAGTTACATTTTGGCATATACATCATATTGATTGCTTTCTCTCTATATTAATTGCCTATTTTGATGTATATTTAAATATGAAATTATACTTTTAAAGATTCTGCTAAACAAGATTTGTACTATTTTTAATTACTGACTGTTTACCTAGAAAAAAAATGAAAATAAAACGGGTTTATGCAAATAAAATTAAATAAATGACAATGTTTTCTTTTCAAAATTAAATGGAAAAAGAAAAACATTGTTTCAAATTATTCCACACTGATATTTATCATTGTGATCTCATGTAATGTAATAATTGTTATTTATTTTAATAGTATTTATATTAAAGAATTATTAAAATTTTTTAAAAGTTTTTATTAAAATTTATTTAAGTTTACTTTAATTGTGCAACAATTTTATAGTATTGTTATAGATTTTTAGATGCATTAAAAAAAGATATTAAAAATAAATAAATACTGATAATTCAGGATATTGAATATTATGTAGATAATTAATATAAAAAATGACAAGCCATGTTATAACTTTTACTGCCATTAAAAAACGATGGCTTATTGTTATTTTTATTATCTTAGTACCATTTATTATTTTGAATTTCTCATATAATTTAGATGTGCATGATGAACCACTACTTCAAAATAGTATTGCTGAATTACAAGTAAAATTAGAGCACTTGCACTCAAAATATGTAACAAGTCAAGAAGAGATACAACTTCTTACATATCAATTAGTTCAAATGAAAGAGAGAATGCCTTTATTATCAGATGTTCAAATTTTAATCAATAGTTCTAATTATAATATCACTAATATAAAATTACCATCAGTGTATGATTTTTTACCACATTTACTAAATGATCCGAACAGTTTGCGTCCAGCTTTTATACACAGTAAAGGTCGATCTGGTGTAAGCATTGTATTGGGAATCCCTACAGTTAAAAGAGAAGTACAGAGTTATTTAATAGCAACATTAAGAAATTTATTAAGTCGTATGAATACTTTTGAAACTGATGATACTCTGATTATAGTTTTTATAGCTGAGGTATGAAATTTAATTTTTATACTTTTTAATTTTTTGATTTTATATTTCAAGCAATTAAACTGTAATTAATTTTTATTCAGTATATTATTTATTATTAAGATTTATTATCAAAATCTTATAAAAAATTTTTTTAATATTTAATAAGTTTTACTTTCTTTTATAGATAGATATTGAGTATGTAACATTTGTAACAAAACAGATAAAAGTACAGTAAGTAATGAAAAATAATTATATACATTATATCTAGGTAAAATGATTCAAATTTATGTTCCAAACATAATAAAATTCATGAAATTAGTAATTATAAATGATTGTATTTTGATTATATATTTATTTATCATTCTTATTATCAATAACATTTTTTTAATATATAAGTATAATAGATAATGATTAAATGTATAAATTAGAAGAACAAAAGGTACAAATGTAAAATTACAAAGATATAAAAATATTAAGTTTGCAACATTAAAATTAATATTACTATAAATTATTTATGACTAAGTATTTATTTAATATACATAATTTTGTTAAGTATTTGATATTTGATATTTTATTTTTATTTGTACGTAACAAAGGAAATTATTTATAGATTTCCAAATGAGTTTGAATTTGGTATAATTGATATTATATCACCTCAAGCATCTTATTATCCTAATTTTACAAAATTACATGATACTTTGGGTGATAATCATCAACGAGTAATATGGAGATCAAAACAAAATTTAGACTTTGCTTTTCTTATGTCCTATGCTCAGACCAAAGGAACATTTTATGTACAATTAGAAGATGATATTTTAGCAAAGAAAAATTTTATTGCTACAATGAAATCTTTTGCTTTACAAAAAATTAGTATGAAGGAAAATTGGCTTGTACTTGATTTTTGCCAACTAGGGTTTATTGGTATGAAAACCCTAGTTTACACTTTTATATTCCTATTCAAAGCCCATTTATATTCATTTGTTCATAATTTATTTATATAGGAAAAATGTTTAAATGTGTGGATTTACCAACATTTATTCAATTTTTTTTAATGTTCTATAATGATAAACCAGTGGATTGGCTTATGGACCATTTAATCTTTACCAAAGTTTGTAGTCTTAATATGGATTTTGTAAGTAAATATTTTATTATACAAATTTTTCTTAATAGTTTTAATAACAAATATAAATTTATAGAAACGTTGTAGAATGGCTAAAACTGAATTATGGTTACATTATAAACCATCATTATTCCAACATGTTGGTATTCATTCTTCATTAAAAGGAAAAGTACAGAAATTGAAAGTAATCAATATGTTTAAATTAAATTTGATTTAGTACTATTACAAAAAATTATTTTTATTTTAAATACAATTTCTAGGATAAGCAATTCGAGAAAATAACATTACATTATAGTCACAAAAATCCAGATGCTATTGTTGAAACACAAATGAAGTCCTATAAACAATATACACTCAGTAAAGCTTATAAAGGAGATACATTTTTTTGGGGTCTTTTACCACAAGAAGGAGATCATGTGAAATTTAAATTTATTTATCCTGTATATTTAAAAAGGTAATGAAAATTTTCCTTCAAAGTTTTTTTTTTTATTTTATAATATTCAATTCATTTATAAATCTTCTTTATTGTAATTTTAAGATATTTATTTAGAAGTGGAAATATAGAGCATCCATGTGATAAATTTTATAATACGACTGTTGAAGTCTTACCTCAATTATCTAATTCTATCTATAAAAGTCATAATAATATTTCAGAAGATGGTTATATTATTATAGGTATATAATTTTTTTTAACTTAATATTTATTGATTTAATTCATTGATTTATTTAATAATATTTTTTATTTATAGGTAAATTTAATTCTGCTGGTATCGCTCAGGGAGGTGTGGATAAAAAACTTGGGAAAATTTCAGTACTTCGATTAAATATTCACAGTGAAAGTGAAAATTGGGCAATTTTATCAGAAGTAAATATATATATTTATAATATTAAGTTAGAAATTAAAAATCGAAGATTTACTAATCTTTCAATTTATTATGTATATTTTGTATAGATTTATATAGAAGAAGATGTAAACAGATGACAAAAACATTAATTCAGTGATCTGATAAAAAGTTTTTTGTAATTATGTCTCTTATATGTAAAATTGTACCATTCATATTAATGATTATATTTTGTTGAGAATGTTTGTATACTTTTAAGTATTTTTCGGCTACAAAGTATTTTTACATAGTATCACATATACTATATCTATCAATTTGCATTTTATTCTTAGTTGATGTTAGTTACATTTGTAGTTTTTTTATTTTTAGTCATAAAATAATAGATATTATACAGTTATAAACAGATTCTAAATAAAATATTTAATGAGTTTTAATTAAGATATTACCCATGTTAGAATACGTATATTTTAATATTAGTTTTAGATTAAATAAAATACTATTCAAAAAATTATCTACAATTCCATTTCAATACTAAAATAAATAGCTTACATTAAAAATGAATGAAAATAAAGATATTTTTGCAAATATTATATTTACTCAATATAACTAAAAATGTTATATATGAAAGTATTTTTAAAAATATGTATAATTTTCAAATAAATCAATATATTAAATTTTTAAGTAGTAAAACATTAATATAATATTACGTTTTGTAGTATTGATAAAACAATTAGACCATATAATTTCTTTTATTTAAAAATTAAATAAGCATCTAATTATATATTAGATTTTCTTCTTTACCGTTATTAATACGTCCATTAATTATATAAACGCTTCAAATGTAGAATATCTTACGAAATGAGTACATGTCCAGACCCCAATAATGATATTTAAAATACATAAAAAAAAAGAAAACATAAACAAGTAATCACAATTAAAATATATATTCTTTAATTGATTAATTGCGATATTGAAAATGGAAAGCAGACTCAATAAGGATTAAGAAAAATATAAAAACTTGAAAAAGTATAAAAATCATAGCATAGATAAAATAAATAAATTAATTATTCGAAAATGCAATCAAAATGACTGGATCAATGGATGGAATTCATGGAAAAATCCATCAATACGGAATAATAATAAGCGGGGTATTGAAGAAATGCAGCAGTCAATTATATATATTAAGGTGCATTATCTGTTACGAAAGTCATGAACTTATAAACTCATACAATCATAAATCCATGACGATTTTGACAATTAATATTTTGAAAAATTGCGTTAAGCTTAAATTTACAAGCGTTAAAATTATAATTTAAATTAAAGTAATGATTTAAAGTAAATCTTATTCAAATTAAAAATAAATACAATATATTTTATTAAAGAATGACAAATAATATATCGCTTAAGCGAGTAAATAAATTAATAAGTTTCGCAAACATTAATTATATGACTTTGAAGAATGTGATTACCGAGAAATCGCAAATATAAGTAAAAAAAAAACATCGAAAAAATGTTAGTTGAAAAAATTATGGAAAGAAGAGTGATAGTAAAAGAAAAATCGCATGGCAAGTTTCGTGGCTCGAAAAAGTTAGATTGAATTGACAATCTCAATTATACAGAGAACCTGTATATATAATTTGTAAGCCGTAGTCGCGCAATGTAGAAATGGCTTTGAAATTGGTTAATTTTCTAAGCAGTACTATATAAAATTATCTCTGTTACTGCTTGATGCCAATTAAAGTATTACACGCGATGAATATGTGATTCAATAAATAAATTCAATAAGACCATGACATACGAAATGGTCTTTAATTAAATGTCTAATTGAATCACCAAAATCCTGAAATACAGTTATTTCTGGCTAATGATTAAATGAATAATAAATATTACAATCTTCATTCATCAATTTAATACTTATACATTCAATTTATAATATTAATTTAATGAAATTTTAATATTTTTTAAATTTCAGTATTAATATATTACAAAGTATTTAAATTTAAATTTTAAAAGATACTATATTTATAACAAAATTATAATAATAAGCGGAATAATAATAATATCATGAATTATAATTAATATAGAATGATTAATCGAATAATCATTTTCTATTTTAATTTATGATTGTACATTACATTACAAAACAGATTTTTAACATTTTATATTTTAATATAAAAAATAAGACTGACGTACGAGCACGTGGTTTCTAACACGACCAGGTGCCTTGCACTCGTCGACTTAATGAGTTGTGCATTTATTTGTCTTTTACATATATCGCAGGATATATGTAAGATTTTAAGGGTATGCGACCACGCTAAGAGAAAATGAACTTCACACTTAGTTCTTTTTTAAATAAGTGACTTTATTTTTTACAATACTTAAGTTGTAATTATATGGAGTACGCGTGACAATTACCCCATTGTAAACTATGCAAGAGCAAGACTAGTAGTGGCTATCCCTCGCGAATTCGCTCTATTTATAAACAATTTTTTGTCCCTAAGTAGGAATAGCCTTCTAATCCACGTTTCTTATTGGCCCGGGATATTAATATTTTTGAGAAAAAGAAATCACGCGCTCCCGTCCGTCTTCGCTTTTGTCCGAAAACACGTGAATTCTCAAGCGTCGATGCGCCCTTGGCTCTTCCAATAATTCCTTCTAAAACCGTTGCACATAAAAATTAGAAGAAATTCATAACGTTAAGCGTTGATGGCTTTGTCGAAGTCAGCACAATTCGCTCTAATGGCCGTTAATAAATTTACAGTTAAATTATATTCCGTTCCTACGTTGCCGTTAAGACTAGGTCTTAACAACTGAATCAGCTAAAAAAATTATTTTATTATTTATTTTATTTTTATAATTTTTGGAAGTTATATGATGACATTACTTTTCTTTTAGACAGTATTCGGATAAGGGGAAATAGTAGAAATATGTTAGAATAAATAAGACTGGTAGGTTTTGAAAAAAGATTCCTTATTTATTTTTATTCTATTTTATCTTCTAGCTTACTGTTTATCGGTATCGAAAGTTTTACAAGGAATGCGTAGAACGATATTGTTAGTTACCTTCGTGTTGGTATACAATTAAATATAATCACACTGTAGATAGTAGTATATGAGAGAACGTTTCTGTCGTCACATTAATTGCATAGCAAACGAAACAACAGATTAAGATGTTCGTGCAGAAACAGGTTCGTTAAAAAGTTGAGAGGCTTCTGGAACTTGCAAGAATTTCGTGACGAACAAGAAAACGGACAGGCGTCCGCTTGTAGAGGAAATCATCAGATTCTTGTATTTAGAAAGTGAGCAAAAGTGCTCCAAATAATCTGCACTCTTCTTTCTTTTATCTTATAGTGAATTTTGGTACTGTTTGATTCCCACTCAGTGGATAAGCATCCTTGGGCGGAAAAGTACGAATCGAGAGAACAACAGTGTTGAAAGAGAGATTACATTTTTTCTAAAGACACGTATCCACTCGCGGCTGCAGGCAGTCAAACGGGTGACAATGCGAAAACGTGTATGCCTTGTTACTTTTTGCATTTGCATGCTGCTGCGTGTAGGTTTGAAAAAGACGGGCTCGTCAAGGAGGGGCGGGTATGCGGGGATGATGGATTTATAAAAAAAGACGATGCGAAGTTTTTTAAAATACTGAGGGAGGCTACTATTGACGAAGGGGACGCGCGCGGACGAAGTATTTCCTTCTTTGACTGGTTGGGGACTGCCTTTTTCCTCCAATTCTTTTCGCCCGATCGACTTCCTCCTTCAACCCGGGGTCTCGGCCAGAACCTGCTCGTGCAGGGTCGAGGAAACTTCGGCTCGTATCCTTGTGCCATCAGCCTAACGGGGCTTCGGGTGCGATTTTTCCAGAATTCCCTAATCTCTATGGGTACGCGCAGCGGGGAGCACATTGGCCCCGGCGCGCGTCAGACTGTAGTCTTTTGATCGGATGAACGTATTTCGCCCCTTTCAATCTTTCAAATCTTCAGGACAAAAACGAGTATATGTACAAATATATGCGAGTACGCGCACGCACGCACATCTTTATATAGTTTCTATTTGTTAAAAATTTATACACAATCTTTTGTTTCGGATGCAATCTTATAAATTTCGGACCATAGGTAATTAATTATTTAAAATTTTTAAACGCATATATATAATATAATATCTATTAATTTCGTTAATATTGTAGAGAAACGCCGGTGTATGTAAGTTGTGAATTACTAATTACTCGCAGAGGCTCTCATCAATTTAATCATTCCATTTAATTTAATATTTATTGAAACTGGTCAGGAGCAGTGAACGAGATTTTACAATTTTTCTTCCTAACAATTTAAAAAAAAAAATTTTTACGCTTTATATATTTTTATTTATCTTACAAAGACTTATTCTTATAGGTTAAGTTTTTAAAGAAAGGAATGATTTCAAATTTCTAATATATTGTGGAAGCCTTTATATATTTAACAAGTCTTAAATCTTACATGGATATGAGTGGCTGGGGCCATTTAAAAATATTATACGTTTAGAAAAATAATGTATAATATAAAATATTAAGAATAATAATAAATTACACGAAGAATAAGTTTTTACCATTTTTTCGGTTATTAAATTAAATAAACAACTAGTAGGCCACTAACTGAAGCTGTCTCTTTCTCTCTCTCTCTCTCTCTCTCTCTATCTTTTTCTCTCTATATAAATTTTTATATATACATATGCATATGTAATATTTATATATTTACATATGTATATATTAATTAAAAATAAATATAAATCTTATGTACAATTTTTGCTTTGTTCTTGAAATTATAAATTTTTGGTCGATTATTAATATCATTAGTTTTAGTATTTGTAGTCAATTATTTTTGTACACAATATTTAAAATTTTTTTAATGATATAATGAAGTGTTACTTTATTTTTTAAATACAAGATACAATAAATGTTGATTGTATAATAACAATTTCTAATGTATAAAATGTAGCATTATATTAAGAACTAATTTACATAAATCATTTGTATTACATATTTTCTATTAGATCAAATTGCATATTTAAATCTCTTATTCAAGAATCAACTAATAAGTATATAGATTTAATTTATAAGCAAATGTCTATTATTATATAGACACTTATAACTGATTAATTTATTTTACACATTGGAAAGAGTTTTTAATAAAGCAGAACATTAATAAATAAAATTGAGATTTTATTTTTTTTACAGTTTTATTATAATACAAAATTTTAGAAAGATTAAATGATATTTTTAAAAGCAATGCCAAAAATAAAACTGAACATTATTATTTTTTTTATTATATTTTTAATAATAATTTTTAGTGTTCATTATTTGTCTAAAATGCATTGTTATAGTATAGATAAAAAATTATTAAGTAAATCAAAATTTCATCTCATCATATTAGTGCTAAGTGCGCCAAGTAATATTGAACGAAGAATTACTATTCGTAACACTTGGTTGTCCTTTAAAAAAAGTGAAGTAAAAAGTTTTTTTCCAATTGGAATGATCAAGCTGAAGCCAGAACAAAAACAAATTATAGAATCAGAAAATCGAAAATACAGGGATTTATTAATACTACCAAAATTGTTTGATTCTTATACAACTATAACAAAGAAAGTCTTAAATTCATTTATATATGTGTACAAAAATTATGATTTTGATTTTTTATTAAAAGCAGATGATGACAGTTTTATATTAGTTGATAAGATTTTAAAGGATTTAAACTTGTGGCAAACAAATAGTTCAAAAAAAGAGCTTTATTGGGGATACTTTAATGGAAGAGCTAAGGCAAAGAAAAGAGGTCTATGGAAAGAAACAGATTGGTTTTTTTGTGATTATTACTTACCATATGCTTTAGGAGGAGGGTATATATTATCTTACAACCTTGTGAAATTCATTGCTGAAAATGTTGACGTTTTAAAGTATTTATTAGTTTTATTTATGTATAATAATTTTATTTTATTTGAATAATATGAAGCACTTTAAATATAATATTAATGAAAACTATTTTTATAAGACTGCAGAATTCTGAAGATGTCTCTATTGGTCTCTGGTTGTCACCAATAGCAAATATCGATAGAAGACACGATGTTCGATTTGATACAGAATATACTTCTCGTGGATGTTCAAATAAATATCTAATTACTCATAAAAAAAGTGTTAAAGAGATGAATTCCATTCATGAATTTTACACAAAAACTGGAAATTTATGTGCTCAAGAAGTTAGCAGAATCTTAGGCTATAAGTACGATTGGACTGTTCTTCCAAGTCAATGCTGTAATAGAAAACCAGGAATTCCATAATATTTTTAAAGTTTTTCAGAATTTATTTAATAAATAGTTCATTAACATTTATTCTTTTACATTTAAAAAACCTGAAACTTTTATTTAACTCAATTACTAACATCTATTTTTAATATTTTAATCTTGGGTATGAAAATATATTGAAGTACTAACTATAGATTATATATTTTCTAATTAAATAAGATTATAAAATTTAATTCCTATTAATATTAAATTTCTGAACATCTTGTTGTTACTCTATAGTTAATATTTTTAGAATTCTTGTCTGTATGTGATTTGTAACAGTGTAAAAAGTATAACATTTTTATAAAGGTAGAATTTTAAGAAATTATTAAATTATAAGATCAAATATATTTATTAATTAATAACAATAATAATTACAGTTCTTTATTTTATATTATTTATTATAACAGTAAAAGTTTTGTTAGTTTGTTTATATATATTAAGTAATATTTAGCTGATTTTTTATAAGAAGCTTTTTTAATGTAATTTACAATTGCTTTTATATATTCAAATTTATTTACAGTTTATCAGTTTATTGTATAAATATATTATAAAGATTATTAAAAAGTATAACAAAAATAATTATGATCACTATTAGTATTCAATACAGCTTAAAACAGTGAGAAATTAAAAATATATAAAAAACAAGATTTCCGTTAATGATATAAAGGAAAATAATTAAATGGTATTTTGATATAGAGATTATTTAAATATGCAATTGTATGAATTTAAAAAAAAATTTCAATAATTTTCACTGTGGTAAGATTATTTTTTATAAAAATGTATTTAATGGCTTAAACCTATATTTTTAAATTTAACCAACAAAATTTTTGGATGAGATACAACATTATGAAATATAAAAATTATGTAGGACGGTCCAAATTGTTATAAGCAATACTGCCTTATTTTATTTTTTTTTTCTATCTTGAGTACATTTGGGACAAAACCATTTTCCTTTTGGTTTTGTTGTAAGTCCTACACATGCAAAGTGAAACCATTCAATACCACACTAAAAAAGAATAAGTTATAGCAGTTTATTTACATAATTATGAAAATATATATTCATTAAAATTATTAATTTTAATATTTAATTAATTAATCAATTTAAACTAAAAATACTGAACTTACATCTGGATTATCACAACCAATCATTTCTCCATAAGAAACTTGATTACAAATACAGTAAGTAGGTTCATTAGGATCAACTGGCATATCTAAAACATCAGCTGGATGACTTAGAGTGTTTGAATCTCCTTGAGATCCACTGCCTACTACTCCAGCAACAGCTGTTAATACTATAGAACCACTTTTTTTTTGTTTCTTTCTTGTGCTTTTTGTGTCATCCTCACTACTTGCAGTCCCTAATAAAAAAAGTATTTTATTTCAAGTGAAATACAAAACTAATATAAGTTTATCACAATACAGACTTTAGAAATTAAAATTTAAAACAAATATTTTAAAATTATCATTTATTTACCCTTTTTTCGTTTTTCTTTCTCTTTGAGCTTCTTTCTTCCTTTTTTATTGCTAATACTTTCATCTTGTGCTCTGTTACTATTTAGTGCTTTATCTTGGATTTCTGCCTCAAACCTCATTAAATCAGAATCTAATCTTCGAATGTGTTTATCAACAAGTTCATAAGTTTGTATTGCCAACTGTACTTTATCATCACCGTATTCTTTTGCTTTATTAAATAAATTTTGTATACGAGATAACTGTTCATTTTTCTTATCAGATGATTCTTTCTTCATAGTTTTTAAATAATCATCAGCCAATTTATCAATGTCTTTCATTAAAACTTGTGCTCTAGCATCAAGATCTCTCATTAAATTAAAATTCCTTCTTAATTCAGTGGGTAGATGTTCTAAGCCTTAAAAATTAATTACAAAAATAAAACAATTTTTAATACTAATAATTTGTAAAGGTAAAATTATTCAAAGTATATAATATACTATTAATTTAAATATTTATAATACCTATTAATAATATTTGAAAGATGATTTTTAATTATGAACTAATTATAAACAAAATCAATTATGAATGTCCTAAAGTTGAAGTTATAAATATAAATATATAAAATTATTTACAAGTTTTAAATGCTATTCTATGAAAAGGAGGTTTACAGTTCCTAATAACTTACTTAATTTTTTTTTTATATAAAGAATTAGAATATTAATATTTTTATTTCATAAGACTAGATATATGTATAATAAGCATATAAAAAATTTTACAAATGTCGATTCTCATAAATCAAAAACATAACATTAGCGCTAATTGTTTACATTTGCTTAAAAATTAAACTTACTATCCAAATAATGTTCCAGATAAAATGCAGTTGTCATTTTTATAGTGAATATTTTTTTTTTGACTAAAAAATTTTTTTTACTTATTTAGTAATTAGTTACATTCAAATTTATAAATTATGAAATTATTTACCACCTTGGAAAGAAAAACAACAATAAGTTAAATAAACTTTTTGTCATAATGGTGCTATAATATAATTATTTGTATTTATGTAAATCAATTAAGAATGCAATCAGATTCTGATATACGTATATTATTTAAAGTAGCTTTTAGAACGTTCTTGAAAGCAAGATTCAATAATTTTGAACGCGCTAAATTTAAAAAATCGTAAGCTTTACAATATGAAGTTACTTTTATATAAATAATAATATAATATAAATATATATAAATAAAAATAACAATATAATATAAATATATATAAATAAAAATAATAACATAATATAAATATATATAAATAAAAATAATAATATAATAAAAAACTGCTATTGTAATAGATTTTTGTTAGTTAAAAAAGAAAACTTTTTGCTATTTGAAATTATAATTTTAATAAACACCAAAGAATTTCATTGATTTTTTTTTCAAATTCAGCTTTGAAAGCATAATTTTAATCTATCTAAAAATATTATTATTTTATATTGTTTTATGCACTAATTATATACGTAAATAATAAATAATATATAATGCTGTACATGAAAACTTTAACGTAATATGTATCATACTGAGTCATATTTTATAAAATATACAATACTATATAAAAAGGTCGGGCTGCTTTTATGAATAAATATACATATAAACATAATGTGTTTGATTTGAATATTAATACGAGAAAGAAAACATGTGTTGCTTATTTAAATTTTATTATGAAAATCATATTTTTTACAAAACAAATTATAATTCTTATGAATTCGTTTCATATTGTCTCACGTGTAACTTTGGTAATGTTAGGATTTTAATTGAAAAATGTTAGTATAAAAATTATTAAAGATTTTTTTATATAATAAAATTTATTTACGTTTTTTACAATTATTTGAAAATATTAATGCCTTTTTAAAAATACTACTGATTAAATATAATGTCGATTAAAATTTTTACTTTTTTTTATTTTACAAGTATTTTTTTCAATTAGATATCAAATTTATAATTTATGATTTTATATTATTTTACTTTACGAGAACTGAATGCATTATTAATTTAATTATTAATATATTTTTTAATAGAATTGTATTATAATTATATATTTAATTAGATTATTTAATTGGAATAATATTTAATTACATATTATATGATTGATATAAATAAATACATTATTTGATTTAAAATTTTTTTATTATTGATTCCTTATTTGGGTTTTTTAATTTGTATTTGTTTTAAGGTCTAATTGATCTGAGAAGTATTAAAGTAACTGGTTTTAAATATTCATTATTGATTAAATAATAATATACAAGATCAAATAATTGACATAGAATTCTGTAAAAGTGAGTACCTGATAAATTCATATTAAATCAATATTTGCTTACAACTATATATTTAATATTTATCTATTATTTATAATTGTATTTGTAGTAATTCATATCACATTATTAATTATTATGATAATTGAATAAATTTGAAATAAAAATAAATGTTCTGAAATTTTAAATTTAATGTATTTATGTTTTTGTATACGACTGTGAACCGAACGAATGATGTATTTAAAAATACATTACATTTGTGAATGTTTGTCCTTCCCTATTTATTTTTAGATACTTTAATCATTTTATTATAATAATAAGTTTATTTCTCCTAAAATATCTAAAATATTATTTATATGAACAAATATAAAACAAATATCTTATTTTTTTATTTGAAATATAAATATAAAATTATGCGACCTCATTCAATTCAATTAATTAATCAAATTACTATGTACAGAATATTCAGTAACTTTTTTTCGATAAAATAATTCTCTACATATATATTCTAAGATTAATTACTACTCGAGTCTGTACTATTTATATTTTATTGAATTTATAATATAGTTTTTATATCTCTTAATTTTAAGGCAAAGGGGATTTATGAATAGAATAACATTATCTAATAATAACAATAAGACAATTCCGTAAGTATTTTTTTTACCTTTTGATGAATTCTAATTATAAGTTTTGTAAATTATAAGATTTATGTAGATTTTTATTCATGGGGTCTTATCGATGCATTTCTACACCTAGCAAAGATAAATATATAATATACTAATTTTTTTATTAAGTCAAATAATCTTAATATAGAAAGGTTATAGGTATTATAGTAATAAATATTAAAGGCTTTGGCTAAATTTACGTTAATGTAGTTTTATAGATATACAATGATGATAAAAAATCTTAAATAAATACAGTAAACCCTTTGATAGTCAATTCTGTATTTTAGTTTGTAATTACTCTGTACGATATACACATTCGGTATAGTTACCTTTCTTAAAAATAAGATTAAAAAACTCATAAAAAGTATATTAATTAATATTTTTAAAATCATGACTTATACAGTTTTATAATATAATAATATAATATAGTAATATAATTATGAGATACGAAAAATAAAATAAAGTATGTTTTAATTAATATACATTGAATTCAAAATTAATGTAGAACATATAAAAGTACAATCGGTTTTATAATTAGCATTTATAAAATATATAACTTTTTATCTTTTTTCAAGTGTATATTTTAAATATTTTAAATTTTAAATATATTTTAAAATTAGTTTACAATTTTTATTCAATATAAAAATATAAATGTTAATTTTCATTAAATTAGTTTAATATATTATAAGTAATTTTTAAATTAATTAAAAATAATCAAGTAGAATATTAAATAAATGCAATATTTCTTTTGCAGACTAGATTTTTTTAGTTGCAAAAAAATAAATATAATTATTTTTGATTAGTAATTTAAAATTAATTTTAATTATCTTTTCAATTAAATCGTTTTATTAAGTAATATATTTTATATTCACATGTAAAGTTACTAAACTTTTATAAGTTTCAATATTGATTAGATTGAATATTTTATAACAATATGTTAATTTAAATTTTAATATTTCAGGTATAAAAAATTCTATTTATTATTAAAATTATATTTTAATAAATAAAAAATTTAATATGAATTCTAAAAAAGTGATACCTGTATTAATAAAAGATTTAGAAGCAAAAGATGAAGGTAGAACTCTTATTAAAGTTTTGGATCGTCCAACGTTTATTTTAAAAACCAGAGAAAGTGAATGTCGAGCTATTTCTCCTAGTCAGCGAAGTGGAAATAAGTAATATTAATTATAACTTAGTTTATTTATAATAAAAATTATATATTAGTTTCATAGATTGAATGTAAATGTTTTTAAGTATATTGCATTTATGTTTATGTTTATTTTTTTCCTGCAGACCAAGATAATTTATTTTCTTTATATTCTAAATATTTGTTTATATTTTAAGTTATAATTAGCGACTATTTATTAATTTTCAGAAAGGAATCAGAAAATCATGCAAGCATTTTGACAAAATCAATTGAGAGTAAGTATTCTAGTTAAAAGTATTTTTTTGTTTCTTGATAATTTTACTATTTCTTATAGCGAAAACTGTTTTGTTACCTTATATTGAATTAAGTAATTGTATCAAATTTATGGATGAAAATATGCAGTTATATGAAAGTCCATTAGATTTTTTGTACGATCAGCAAGATTTTCTAGTCATTGGTGGTGTAGGTACACAAGGAGTTGGAAAATCAACAATAATGTCACTTCTTACTTCTAATTATATGTAATAATAATTTTTGAAAAATTTAATATTCTATTTTCTTTTATTTAGTTAAATATTGTAAGTAATAGTTTAGTTAATATAAGACTTTCAATATCTTAATAAAGTAAGTTGTATAAAAACCAATATTTAGAATTTTAAACTGTTTCAAAAAAATTTTGGATTAATATTTTAGGCCCAATATATTTCCTGTTCAAGGATCATCTCACCAAGAAAATGGTATTAATTGTACAACTGGTGTGGATTTTTATGTTACGAAAAATAGAGTTATTTATTTGGATACTCAACCAATTTTATCTGGATCAGTAACAGATTATTCAACATGTTTTGATCAAAAAAAAAATTCTAACGATTTTAATAATGACTTAAATTTGGAATTACAGTCCTTGCAGTTTTTAGCATTTTTGTTTTCTGTATGTCATGTTATTATATTTATTCAAGATTGGTTTGTTGATCCTAATTTAATAAGGTGATAAAATAGAAAATGAGAGTTATGAAAATTAGTTGAATATTTTGAATAAAGCTTCAATTTAGTTTATTTTTTAAATGCATATTTAATCACGTAGTTAAACAATAAAAAAACTTAATTTAGATCAATCACTTATTTAATTTAAAATGTTTAACTATTTAATTATATTTATCATTTTAAAAATATTTTATAAACATTTGAATAGAAAACTTTTCAAATAAATATTTTTAGTTCACTAATTCATTAAAAAAATATATAGATTTCTTCAAACAGCGGAAATGTTAAAACCATCATCAACATCTACTATGGATCAAGATTATATAGAATATTACCCACACATTTTATTTTTACACAATAAAGTTGATATACAAGGTTTTATGCCAAGTAGTATAGAAATAATGAAAGTAAGTTAAGAAAATTTTATTAAAAAATATGCTTATTCTTTTGTTTTATTTAATATTTTTATTAAATTAAGGACTTTTATAATAAAACATTTGCATCATCTCGTTTGCAAACTCATACTGGTCTGGATATGAATTTATCTGCTATAGAAAATGAATTAAACTTATTCCTCATACCTTTGATTTCAACAGATGGTAATACATGTTATTACAACTAATAAGCATAAGAATTATTTGTTTTGTTTTAATTTCAATTATAAATATTATTTTAGGAAATTCAATATTTTATGAAGATGAAAACCAACTTATAGAAAAATTAAGAAACAAAATATATGGGATTAGTAGAAATGCGATGACACCATCAAATTTAACGGAAAAGAATTGGTAAATAAATATATTCAATATTGTATCGTACTTTATATATAAAATCAAGTAAGTTTTATAATTATGTAGGTATCATTATGTCTCAAAGGTTATGGAAGCAATTAAAAAAAGTCATCTTTCTTCTGAGTATGGTAGATTATTGCCTTGAACCTTTTATCAATGAATATTTCAAGATCAAATTTGTATAAAGATGCTGTATAATGTACAATTTAAAAAAAATTACTATTTAATTTAATAGCTTATTCACACATTTTTCAATAATTTTGGTTAAATTATATATAATGTAAAATTAAAACTATATAAAATTATTATTTTTCTTAAAGCTATATGATAATGGATATGTATATTAAATTTAATTCAATATATGTTATTGTATAACTAATTGATGGGTCCTTAAAATGCTCTATACAATTAAAATACTTAAATATTTTTAAATCTTAAATCAACAATTTCCAAAATAACTATTAAAAATAATATAAACGAATTAAAAAAATTTTGTATTCAATAAAAAAATTACTCCATTAAAGTATTATTGATTTAAGTAAAATTATTTTAATACATTATAAAATGTAATATTAAAATGATACAAAAATTTTAATTATTAAGAATAATCATCCTGATCATTATAACTATTCATCATTGACGACATTTGTGAAACTGCTTGCAATTGTTGCCATTGAATTTGTTCTGCAACTGCTTGCTCTTCTCTAGCTTTTGCAAAAAGTTCTTGTTGTTGTCGTAATAATTCTTCTTCCGGTATACCTAAATTCTCCAATCTTGTACTTTGACGTCTGCGTTTTGCTGCTACAGCTTTGCAATCTCTTAAAACTGCTTCAGCTTCTGCACTGTAATCACTAAAACCTAATTTTTCAAGAGCTTGGAGAATATGTTCCGCATTAATAGTTTTCTTCTGTTGTTGATTACAAATATCATTTGCTTCAGAAGAAAGTAAGTGTATAAATTCTGTACAACAATTAAGTATAAGTTCTCGTGATTCATTTGCAACTCTTACATGTGGTAGTATTTCCTTTATCATTTTATTAATGGATGCACGAGGTAAAGTCAGCTCATCATCTTCTGCTGGTAACATTCCAGTTGAAGCCATTTGAATACCTTTCATATGTTTATTATAAAAATTATTTTCTTTTATTTATTTAAATATTATTCAGATAAGTCAAATTGAATAAATTTTTACTACATATTATTTAAAAGTAAAATATATTTAAATTTTGTACGATTATTTTGGACCAAAAGTGACTAATGATATATTGTTATGATATAAAATATTAAAGACTTTACATATAATAATTTATCTAACTATTAAATAGACTTTTGATTTTATTAAACTTTAGTAATAATAAAATAGGTAATTTGACTTACGTAAAATTTATACAGAAAAATAATAATTTATGAAACCTATTAATTTTTTTTAGTAAATCTTTAAATTAATCTATTATTTATGTTTAACTTATATTTTTTAATATTTTTTATTAGGTTAAAATTATTTATGATCAATACATACCTATTGCACATGCGCAATAAAAACATAAATTTTACCAAACGTTCAAATGTCAAAGGAATTATCTGACATTTACTAAATTATCAGTTCAAAAAGCGATTAGGTTTATAAAAAACGCATTTATAAATAATAAATAAATTTGATTACAGTTGAATAAATGAATATTTACCGAAAACTTTCTTTGCTGATAGAAGAAAAAACTAGTGATTTCCTTCTGATAAAGGAAGGCAACAGCTTTTTAGCCTAACTTAAATTTTAAATACTCATAATGACAGGGCCGTTGTCGTATACTTACTAAGTCCATGTATTCTGTGATATTTGGTAGAAACCTGATTTGTTATCGAGCAACAAAACTAAAGTACATGCAAACACGAGTTTCCAGATCCAGACCTCCTCTCTTCTTTTTATTCGAAAATTACCAATTACAGATATAAATGATTATAAATGATTATAAATACAGATTATTATTATTAATTATTATTATTAGAGTATTATATTATCCTACTGAGAAAATAAATAAAAAGAATATAGTACACTACTATAATTATCAACTTAAAACATATTATTTCATATCATAACATATTATTGTAATTTAAAATTTAAACTTATTAAATGCAACACTCAATGCAATCAGGTTAATGTAAATTTAAAAAATTAAACAAATCTGCCGCCATAATTCATCCAAAAGCGGGTATAAACAAATGAAGAAAAAGCTCATTGTCGCTTTGAGACAATTAGAGACGTGATGCACATGGTCAATTTGTTCGCAGGCATGAGATCCTTTGGATCCAATTGCGTACATGTTTCTGCATGAATGTCCTCACGCTATACCTGCCAACAATATTGTGTTTCAAATTGAAAGACCTATGATTTAAAACCCAGATGTTACAAATTTGCCAAGTATTAATGTTGGGCGACGTTTTGTGTCGTCATAATATTTTCAGGTGGTCAGGTTTTATTTACGCAAAAGAGCTGTCACATTTACCCGATAGGGATTAAATTGCGCTTCCCTGGGAGAGATTTTGCATATCCCTGTAATCAATTCAGAGTAATTTCTCGTGGCTAGATCTGGTCTCCAAGACGTTGGAGACAACTTGTTTTACGCATCCACATTCATATAGATCATCCAGAAAATTTAAATTGTGTGGAATTTGCGACGCATCGGTGCCATGACAAAGGTTAAGAAATGCAGCTGACAGTAGATAACTTAAAATTATCTGCGTCAGTTCTCCGGCGCGCTTCGTAAAACTATATGGAGTAGTATCATAATTTATCTATATTGTTTCGGGTATCAGGGTGAAAAATAAAATTTTGATATTCTTTTCCAAGGTGTATATTTTATCAAGGTGTCATTAGAAGTATTTCGCTCGAAAATCGAAAACGAAGTGCCGCTCTTTTCTAGGCTTTTTACGTGTCCCCTTTTTTTATAATTTTTCCTTTATTTTAATATTCATTTATTTTAGTCGATCTTTATTTTATTGGTTGATTAACGAAGGCGAAGAGATTACCTCTCTTACATAGCGCCGGTATTTTTGCAGAATGTACGTGGGCCTGAGTTATACCTCGAGTTCACGTCTATTTTAGGGAAAGATGCAAAATTATTGAATACCTTATAAAACAAAAGTAACGAATTAGACAACGTACGCAACACATACATAATACAATAATTTTTTCTCTAAATTATATTTAGGAATGTAATTTTACAAATTAAGCGTTTATCGCGAAATAAAAATTTTACATTACAATATACTTAATTTTAAATTACGCTGAAATATAATTTTACAAATTTAGTGATCGTCTTGAGATACAATTTTATGTTATAAATATACTTAATTCTAATTTTAAAATTCTCTCTCTTTTTTTTTATTGGGCTCTCGATCATTTCTTTTTTATTTCCAATCAGGAAAAAACATGTTTTTAGATGCGGACATCTGCAATTTGGCATTCTGTCCTAACTTTTTATCTATCGGAAAACACGCATTTCGAACGGCGTGCTTTCCGGAAGGTCAAGAATTTCAGATCGGCCTGTTCCTTAGTCCTTCTTGCGTCAATAATAATAATTTTTTTTTATTTATACGGTTGTCCCCGTCTTGCATATACAAATCATTGTGTAATTTCATGGTCACCCATGCATTTATTCATATTTTCTTTTTCTTCAGTACCGCTGATACGCGGGAATAGGAAGCGCACTACATGTGCGACTGGGATAAAAATATTTCATCCGTAACATATATACTGTAAATATGTCTGCATAGTTTATCCTTTTCCTTGTTCCCAGCAAAGTATGTTATTTTCCACTTCATGCCGGTTAGTAATTGATAACTAAACGACAATATTATAAGTAAATGAAATATTTACAAGTTTTAATTTCCTTCACTCTATCCATTAATCCTTTAAGATTTTATGCATTGTGTAAGGTAGCTTATAAATGCTATACTCACGGAATAAATAAATTAAATAAACAATCTCAGAAATAGTTTTATTAACTGTTAAAGCGCAAACTGCCCTTTAAACTGAATCGTCAGGGCGACCTCTTTTTCATCCTCCTAAAATACAAACCTGCGCGCTAAAGTAAAATAATTATATGGAACATAATCTATTGTCTTCGATCTGCGCAACTAGCCGCCAACTACATGGCGATTGTTATTAAAGCTGCTGATTTCCTGTCTGATGTAATATCTAATTGAGATTCTGATGAAAGATCTAAAATCAGTCGCAATCTTCATTACTGTAATAACTGCATGCACAATGATAACAGTAACCGGGGGTAATGTTTTAATGTGTAGAATAGCACAAAAAAGCTTTTAATAAGCGCATTTTATAATAATAATTAAATAAAATATCTTAATAATTTATTTAATATGGATGTTCGAATATATACATTTTTGTAACAAAGGTATCGGGGGAATTTCTTACTAAATTATATTAATGAAAGAACAATTATTTCCTTAAACTTTTTAAGGATTAAGTGCTCTGAGTAGTTAATTTACAATTATTTTATTTTTCCTTACTTTAATTACTTATAGTTATGTGAGACGGATCCACTTAAAAGTCGTGGGTACACCACTTGCTAGACCCTTTACTCAATGGTGTTGTTATCCAGCGATATAGTGTGTAATGATTACACGTCTGATAAGACAGAGTTACCATGAACTTCTGAGGCACAGTCGCACACTTTGTAAAACATAGACTCGAATTATAACTTAACGTATAGAATGTAATGTAGCTCGTATTCTTTTCCGACTATACTTAGACTATCTAGGAAACCGTTTTCTTTAGTAGACTTTCCCCGCTAATTTTTCTCCTCGATTTCCTTTTTTTTACTTGTCCACTATCCACGGTATCACACTTCCTGCTCCTCACGCTCAGCTTCAGAACAGTTGTTCTGCTAGTTAGTAGAATAACGTGCAAGTAAGCATGATAGCATTAGGATAACACAGAGTACGAATAGGCAGTGTAAATTTTCGATAAGACGATTCTTGCGAGTAAAGAAATATCTTGTAATACGTAAGGGTATGAGTCGTGATTCAATAAAAGAACATTTTTTTGTACCATGTAGTTAGGAAATAAAGTTATTAATTATTTTATTAGTTCAATCGTTCATTTATTATTTCTCGTAAATTTACTTCATCTAGTTCTTTCCGCTAAAGTTAAATTTTCAGAAGAAGATCGAGTTTAGGAACTTATGACTAAATAGGTCAACATTAATTAAGTCGTAATTTTAATTGCAGCCTGTATTCTGGTAACGTAATTTTAATTCAAGCTGCAATTTTTAAATTAATCATTGAAAATTTGAATAAAACTCACTAATATTATATATGAAAACAAAAATTTTGTTCTTTTATTTAATTTCATTAAGATCCATTCTCTTTTTGATCTTGAGAACGTACATACACATATGCATTTTCACGCGTGACAGACACATTAATTAACAAGCGTACATATAAAAGCTGATATCTGAAATATAACAACGTAGGATTTCAATATTACATTATTTTTAATTTAAAAATATTAAAAACTTAATACTGTAAATTATAAAATATTTAAATAATTCTTGTTAATTTTTAAATAATAATTAAAATGATTCTTTTTAAGATAAGATTAATTTTTAAATATTTTAAAAATATTAGTTAATTCTGAAATAGCATTTTTTGAAATATAAAAATATTCATCTTCTTTTTTAATACGTATACTGTATTAACCATTCAAAACTAGAAATTGGGTAGATTCGTTTATGCACGCATTATGACGTTCTTGAATAATTATTGTATATGAATCTGTGCAATCGAATGAAATAGCGTCATCAAATAAATTCAGGTAGTATTATAAGTAAAAAAATATTTAATAAAATAGATTGGTTATTCCAAAATAATAGAACTGAATCAAGAAAAAAAAGTATTATTATTTAAAAAAAAATTGTTGGTTATTGATTTATATTACGGATTACATTTTATACTCTGTAATAAAGTAGTATAAGTAAGTATATTGAATATTTTGTTCCATAAAAAGTATATTAAAAATTATGTTTATTATTTTAAATTATTTTTAATAACTTTATTTTGCGTTATCAGGGATTTATTGCGTCTATGTTCATCTATTAGCTTATGTGTATGTTCTATATGTCATAAACTTAATTAGTTTAAACTAGAAAGCACGAGTATGGCTGATTCCTCTTATGAAAAAGGTCTAAGTGAATTAGCGAAAATGAAGGTTCGTAATTTTCGATCTTTAATCTTAAAATTTATTATTTGTAATGACATATAGATATATTACATGTTTATATGTTTAGTAACAAAAAAATAATTGCGATGTTTTTGTAGTTTTTAGAATTAAGAATTGTTAAATTAGAATTTATTAATTACTAAATTTTATATTAATCATATTTATTTTATAATGAAGGCTATAATTTTTATAATTGTACAAAAATTAAATTTCAAATTGATATGACTACAAAATAATTAACCTTAATTAATAATAAATTTTAAGTAAATTTATAAAAAATCTAATGTTAATTGAAATATTTTATTATGCTGTGTTAGGTAGCTGATTTGAGAGCTGAATTAAAACAAAGAGGATTATCCATTACTGGAAATAAAAATGAATTAGTAGAACGCCTTCAATTAGCAATTCATGGTAATAGTACTTTTATATAATTTTTTTATTAAAGATTTAATAGTATAAAAGGAATTAATGGACTTTAGATTCATCATTATCACTTGATGAAGCCACTGACGAAATTCTAGATGAGGATGCAGTATTGGGTGTATGTATACTAAAACTTTTTCAACTTATTTAACTGATAATTATGAGTAAAATTTTATTTTAATAGTATATTTTTTAAGGATTATCTTAAAGATATAGAATATAATTTTAGTTATATTTTATTTAGGATGAAGAAATAGATGATACTGAAGAATTAACTACTAAACCTGATTCACAAGAACAACCTGAGAAAAGAAAATTATTAATTGATGAAAATAACACTGGTTCAAAGAAAATTATTCTTAATAGAAAAAATATAATAGAAGAAGTCAAAGTTGATATGGTTGAAAATAAAAAAATTATTAAGGATAAAATATTAGAATCTGAACAATCAGAAAAAAAAGTTATTAAATTATCAGAATTAAATACTAATGAGGTATTTTTATTAAATTTTTTTTTTTTAATAAATTTCGTTAACTGAATTTTAATTAAATTATGGTATATTGTATATTATTAAATTATACAGAATTACATAATTTTATAGAGATTAGAAATGAGAGCAAAAAAATTTGGTATTATATTGTCTGAAAATGCAAAAAAAGAAGCACGGGCTGCCAGATTTAAAATTACTTCTAACAATTGTATAATAAATAACAAATCTGCAGCATCGATTAAAAATACTCCAGTGGTAAGATTCTTCATATATTTATTAGATTAATAGTTTATATAATACTTTTTATAATTTAAATTTTAGCATACATCTTATGACGTTTTAAAAAAGAGAGCAGAAAGGTTTGGGACTAATGTTTCAAGTTTAATGGAAAAGGTATATTTTTAATTGTTTATAAGTTTTATCTGAATTTTTAAAAAATAATTTCACTTCATGTAAATAATGTTTAGAATTATATAAAAATAAATTTAATATATTTTCATTAATTTTATTATGTTATTTCTAAGCTAGAAAAAAACGTTAGAAAATAAAATGAATTAATTTTTTCGAATTGAAATTAGTATTTTGATTTTTATTATTTTACATTTTAAGTGAAAATTTAATTTATATGAAATTATTTTTTCAAATTATATAAATTTCTAATTTTAGGCTGAATTAGAAGATAAAATAGAAAAACGTAAGGCCAGATTTGGAGTAGTCAAGGCTATAGAGAAAGTAGTTCCAACTAAAATTAAACTTATTAAATGATATTCAATTTTATAAAGTTAGTATTTTAGATTATGACTTATATTAAACTGTTCATTTTTTTCAATAAATTGATAATAAACATGTAAATATTATAGTTTTTCATGTAATAGATGAAAATATAAAACTAAGTACAAATATATTGTGAAGTTAAAACATTTGAGTTAAAAATTAGTAAGTTTTTATTTTTTTTAGCAATTAATAATAATTATTATTTTAAACATACACGTAATATTTATAATTGTATCGTTTTTAAAAATTCATTTATATTTTTGCTTGAAATCTATAAAAGAAAATGTGAATAAGTTTAATAAAGTAGGCAATTACAATTTTTATGAAATAAAATGTTTCTAGGTAATATCAAAATAAAGTAAAATATTTTAAAAAACTTTAAAATCATAAATATATGAATTTATACAAATTATATACAGATCTAAGGATGCTTTTTAAATAATTTAGCGATTTTAGTTCATTTTATATCATTTTACCAACTTCAAGTTTCATTTTTATTTTTTACTTCTTTAAAATGTATAGTTTATTTAAAATAGGATTTATGAAATTATTGCAAAGCAATAATTAATTATAAACAAACTATTTGATAAATGAATAAAATTTTCGTTTTTAAAAAATTGTATAATCTCATTTATTTTTTATTGCAATTTTAAGAACTGAACTTTGTTGTAATTAATTTTCAAAATATATTTATATTATATTTTCAGACTAGGCCAATATCAGAATTTGTTAAATATTTAATCGTTTTTTTTGTGACATCCAATTATTATTAAATTGAATATATATTCATTTAATGATGTAAATATATATTTAATTACATTAATATTTTAACAACAAATATTTAAACGTACAATTTGTGTAATAAATAGAATTTAAAAAAAATATATTTGTACTTTATTAACTGTACAAATGAGTAATTTTCTTATGATGGCTTATAACTTTGTATTAAACCAATTAATATTTTTAAGATTGATTAATATCTTTTAAACACAGAAAAAGATTAATTTATTACTTTACAAATTTTTTATTTTTTAAATTTGTTTAAAGTTGTAATAATTTAAGTTTGTTTTAAAACAATATTATCTTTACAATTGAATATATAAAATTAGTTAAGAGTAGTTGCGTAGTACAGTATAGGTTTTAATTTTCAGATGAAATGAAAACAATCTTTATACATTATTATTTTGGCCTTACACCACCGATCGATGTAGGAAGGGTAAAATTTATTGTTGAAACAGATGAATTTGTTGAAAGTGGAATATCATTGCTATTGATAGCTTCACTTTTGTAACGAATATTCGTATATTCTCGTCCTAATTGTAGTGACTTCTAAAAAAATATATTCATCAGTTATATTTCAACATTTTAAAACTGTATTTTATTGATTCTAATAGTAATTAAATATAATGTTATAGTGTGTATTATGAAAATAAAATTGTTTTTTTAATTTTATACTGCTTCTTTAAAAATTATTAATGTAAGGTAGAACAAACCTTTTCAGCCTGCATCCTTTGTGATACAGTTTCAATATAATGCAAAACAGCTAAATACACAAATTTATATTGCGCTTCAGTCTGAACCATTCCAGATCTTTGAGACCGTACCCTTTGAATTGTTCTTTGAATATCTATTTCACAATCTAGACCTTAAAATAATGTTACTCGTAGATATTTCAAAATATATATGAGAAATAAACTTTATTACCATGTCTTTTAATTTGATCTAATATCATATCAACAACAATAAATGTACCAGTTCTACCAATGCCTGCACTGCAATGAACAAGTATAGGACCAATTTTAGATAAATTTGATTCTGGAGAGATACTTCCTGAAATATATTCTTGTCTAGCATTAACATCGTGAAGAAAATTTAGAACACAACCTGGATCAGAAGGTACTCCATGATCTGGCCAAGCCTATATAAATTGTGTAGATAAATTTTAATGAATTCTGGAATCTTTTAAAAAGTAAGTCTTCCAATAATTTTTATAATAAAGTAATTTTACCTGAAAATGATAATGATAGATACGCCTGGATTCTATAAAATTTGATTTGGTTCCTTGCAATAAAAATTCTCTTAATGTATAATCAGCAGTAGATGTATGACCTAATGCTTGTACTTTCCACTCATTTCCATATTCGTTGATTTCACCTTCTTCAGGCCAATATCGAGCACATTTATTCTAAAATTACGATCAGAATGCACTAAATAAAGTTCTAATATTCTTTTTAATATTATAAATTTAGTATTTATTAATATTTACTTACGTACTTAAAGTAGTAAATTAGTATGTAATGTAACTAGTATAATAAATTGAACCGAACATTAAAAAATTAAAATTTATTTAATAAATAAGTTATATTATCCAAATACTAGTTATTTAAATTATAATAAACAATTTATTATACTTACTTTCCCTCTTTCCATTTCTTTTGTAGTCATTACAATTACTCTGGTATTTTCTTGATAAACCATATACCAAAAATCTACAATTGTATTTGGTAAACATCCTTGTGTTGCAATATAACATTTACTAATAAGTCCGTTATCTATATTTCCTATTGTTCCTAATTCTTCTTCATTCTGTAACAATGAAAGTTCATTTTTAATTATACTACATTATCAAACAAAAATATTATTTGTAAAGTAATTACTTTAATATAATTAGCATTAATGTAATCTGAACCTGGAATAGTTGAATCTGCATCTTTTAATTTTACTCTTGTATGATCAACTAAAAATTGTTAAAATTTATAAGTAATTAATTTAAATTATTTTAAAATTAAACTTCCATTAATAAGAAAGAAATACTTTTCTTTATCTTACATGGTAAAATATTTTTATATCTATTCTTAGCTCGATTTTCTGGTCTAAGACCTTCTTTTCTTGAAAATAAGTGCCTACATTCTAGTTGTTGTAACGATTCAAATTCTTCCCAAAAACCAGCTTTTCCTTTGCCTCGTCCTAATCCTTCATCGTCACCACCATTTTCTTTTAATTGTCTAACTCTATTTTCAATACCACTTGCATTTATTCTAGTAGCATTAAATGGTTGTCTGAAATATTTTTTTTACTATAAATGAAATATATATATAATACCTCTTATTTATTACAATCAATTTTTGTATGTTTTATGTAAAATCTATAATAACTTTTAGTTATTAAGAGTTACCAAAGCATGCAGTTGATTTAAATACACACCTCAAATGTACTACACTTCCACTAGTTTCAACCATTGGATTCCGTTTATAATGTTCGATTAGATCACTGAGACTATCAAATTTTTCTCCACCTCCAACATCATATTTATTATCCTAAAAATAAATAAAATATAAAGATCTTATTTATTACATCAATATATGTAGTTTATTACCTGAGATCTAATCATCACATGTGTAACACGATCATCGGTACGTACTGACAAAACGAAGTCACCAGGTTTACTTTGAGACTCACGAACGAGAAAGGAACCATTTTTACCACGTTCTATCATTAGTCGTTCTGCCTCTTTTGCTGATAAATGTCCATGAAACCACCTTTACAAATATTCACTCAAATATAAATGAAATTAATAATAAAACAATTTACAAATTTTTTTAAACAAGTCAGTCAAAGTGATCTAAATTACCTTTCAGTTGTTGGATCAGCACAATTTAAGGGATATTTTAATTCAATGATTTCACCATTTTTCTCTCGCAATTGTCCACCATTTTCCATATAAAATTGTACTAATTCTGATAGTGTTGCGAATTTTTCACCTCCATAAAGATCATAAAAATCTCCTGTATTTTGAATTTTAATATGAGTCACTTCACCATTACGTCTAAAATGTATTGAATGAAATAAATAAAATAAAATAATTTAGTATAGAGCTATTGTATTCGAAGCCATATTTACCGAACAGATAGTGTAAAATCACCAGGATTAGAAGAGCTAGGTCGGGCCAAAAATGAACTGTCATATCCTCGTTCCATTAAAAGTCGTTCTGCTTCTAAGCCTGTAATATTTGGATGAAACCATCTGCAAAAATACAAACTTTAATTTGTATACAGTTCAAACAATTTTAGTATCAAACATTATTTCATTAAAATATAATACAATAATTTATTTAAATAATAAATTTATTTCAGATTTTTATTATTTGATGCAATTATTTTTTTATGCTTTATGTGGCATTTAGACGCATAGTCAATAATGAAATGTGTGGTTCAAAATCTATATATGAAAAAAAAAAAATACAGATTTTCTTTACACGAAAAAATTCAATTATAAATTAAACTCTTATATCAAAATTTATATGAATGCTAATATAAATTATTATCAATGAGTTAAATATAACTATACGCTACACACAGATATATCAATAAGATATCAATTTTAAAAATTTACAAATATTTTTATACTGTGCAGAAATTTACAGAAAAAGATATTATGAAATGTTCGAAGAAAAATGTGAATTTAAAATAATTAAAATTATATTCTTAATTTAATAAAATCAAACGTATTATAAATTTTTTATGGAAACTTGAAATAAATGAAATATATTCTTTATTTTATTAATATACATTTATTTTTATATATTACTTATATTATTAATATATATTTATTTTTATATATTATTTATTTTATTTATATAATTTTAAATTACAAAAAATTTTTATTTCTCTTAGAATTTTTATACTATATATATGAAAGTTAAAAAAATAATTAAAAGTATTGTAAAGTTTCTAAATTTAACCAATAATTTGATTTTTAAGGTATGATTAACTAAATAGTTATAATAACTTTATTTTAATTTTCTATTTTATATAAAAGTCTTTACTTAAAAATTGTTTATATAACGCGTATATTATTTCATTCATTATTAAATAAATTTTATTTTTACGTGCATCTGCTTTTGAATGCACGTAATTTTAAATGCTTAATAATTTTTTATATAAATACGACTATCAGTAGGATAAAATATAAAAACTATACATACTCTTTGAAATATTGAATAAAACTATATTTAAAACAAATTTGTGTACTTTAAAATTTTTTGTAATTAAATAAAATACGAATTAATTCATTTATATTTACTGTATGGGCACTATCATTCTTAGTTAAATTAGAGCTATAGCAGATTTACAAATTTATTGAAGATATTTTATTACATACAAATTAAAGAATAAAGCTTTTTACTAATATCAAAATGAAATTGTCTATTTATAATACAAAAAATCATTTTTATATATAAAAATTTGATTAGTATTAAAAAATTGTAATTTAAATTAATTTATAATTTAATCATATTTATCAAACATAAAGTTGGTTACATTTTTTATTATGAATACTTATTTAAACAATTTAAAAAAAACAGTTATAATAATAATATATATAGAGTAAGCCTTTATTTTTTAATATATCTGATTATATTAAATAATCATGTTGAAATTTTTATTTAAATTAATTCAACGTTAATTAATCAATTTAAATTAATAATTTAAATGAAAAATTATTCTTTTTAAAATTTGGTTTTGATAATAACTTTATAAAATAATAATTATGATATTAAATACAGAGAATTTATAATATTTTATAATAGTATTAAATAATTATATTTCATTATTGGAATATTTTTAATAATAAAATAATATGGCTGAAATGATATTGTCAGTTAAAAGGAGAGAAGGGTTGAAGAGTGACGAAGGGATTGTAATGAAACAACAGAATACGCGATACATTTTTGAAATATTTTATTCGATTACTAACCTGAAACATTCTTATTCTTGAAATATATAGTTATATTCTGTCAAGATATTATAAAATAAGTAATAAAGAAAAAATGAAAAGAAAATATTTAACATGCTGTGACCAATTTGCTATGTAAACTGTAATTATGTTAAAGCTTACCTGCGAGATGCCATTATATTGTTGTATTTGCTATTCAGATTTTTAAATAAATATTATGAAGCGAGCGAATGCCTGAACGAACGTGTATATATTCTTAAATTAAAAATTCATATTACCAATACACAAAGAACATGTAAATAAAAATTACATGATTTTTAAAATTTTTTATTATTTCCTATGCTTAAAAATAAGTGATACATGTATTTGCAGTGAACGTATAGGAGAGTTTCTTTTTCTTGGAGCTCGAAAAGGTGCACACACAGGATATGGGTTAATCCAACTAGATTTTTTTTTAATTTTCTCAATTTAAACACATGACAGTCATAGATATATTATTGTATTCTTACATTTGGATAAGACTGCCTATGAGCTCAAGCAAGTACCCACTCGTAAAACAAGAAAACACTAAATGTGCTACAGCATTGGTGTAATCACTATAAAAAAAACATCTACTCGACTCGTTAAAAAACAGCTTACGTAGTTATAATCCTAAGTCTGATAACGACAGATTGGAGAGGTATTAGACAGATCGTCAACACTGGCGTTCGCTCGCTCCTTGACCTATCAACCAAACCGCCGCTAATTGGCAGACATTTTTGTGTCTGTCGTTGCTTAAATTTTGTCAATCGCCCTCTATCGTCAATATTTTGTATTGTATTACAATTCATATTGTAAATATATGTATTATGAATAACTATTTAATCTGTGTAACTGACTAATTATTTAATCAATAATAAAACTAATATTATTATCAATTAATTTTGATTTTTGAATATTTAAAATATGTTTTAGTAGTTTGAACTCTAAATTTTAAAAGCAACTATTTGTATTTTAACTATGAAAATTACTAACATTAGTTTATTTTTTATTTCAAGTAATTTTTAAAATGAATGTAAATAGATTAACAGCTTTTAGGAAATTCTTATCGATTACAAGATAAATACGTGATTGAGCATTTAAGAGTTTTTTTTAAATTTTTTAGCTCACATGTTAAAATTTACATAAACCTTCGGTTATTATAAAGAAAACTATTTGTTCATAATAGATTTCATAGAATAGAATTATAATAGATTATAATTTTTATTTATAATCTATATATTTCATAAGATTGACACTAATTTCAATGTACATTATAACACCTGATTAGATTCAATTAGTATTTTGTAATAAAAAATTTTATTCTAGTAAATAACTTTAATTAATTTTATTTAATATATAATATAATATAATATAATAATTTAATTAATTAAAATATAAATGAAAATTTTTTTTATATAAATGTCTTTTCATATAAACGAAATAAAAGAGTAAGTGAAGAATTTTAAGTGAAAAATAGGAGTAACTAAAAAATTTTATATATGTCTTTACATATGCGCCTATATAATTTATTAGAAGAATGTAACGAAAATTAAAAACTTTTTGCAAAAGTATCGATTACATCAAAATAAAAAAACTTAATGAATTCTAAATTGGATTTCTATTTCGATATTAACTACTCTGATATAATTTTTTCTCATTATACGTGTTTACTAAAATATATGAATAGAACAATAACAACAACAATAAAAAATAATTAAAGAACAATATCAAACAACAACAGCAACAACAAACAGTAACAAGAACAAGAACAAGAATAATAAGAACTATTATTATTATTGAATCATTTTAAAATAAACTGCTTGGTATTGTAATATTAAAGTAGAATAAAATTCTCTGGACCTTACTTTCACTAAAACCTAATATAAGTTCAAGATTCGCTATATCACATCCAGTGTAGTATACATTAGAAAGTTTGTAAATTGTTTTATTTCTGTAATTTTGCTTTATTTCCTTTTAGTTATTCCTATCTTTTATGGAATTTTATTTTATTTGTAAGTTTTGTAAATAATTATTTAACAAAATCATTTTTTCATATTTGTTTTTAATTCAATTATATCATATAGAATTTCTTATTCATTGTTGATATTTGTGTAATATGAACATAATTTAAGATTCCATAAATATAAATAATTTTAACAAATTTAAATATCTGCAAATATTTACTGTCACTAATTAAATTGTATATAAATTATATCTAATTTTATTTTTATATATGAAAAGGTAGATTCTATTTTCATAAAATGAAATACTTGTTTTATCTTTAAAATTATAAAAGTAACTAAAAGATATATTTTCCAGATATTTTATAAATAAGAGTAAATCGAACCTCTAATAGATATTGGTTATTAAATTTTAAAACCATTTTATATTACAAATTAATTATTCATTTGTAGTTTTCTAATTATTTAATTATAAAAGATATTTATTACTTAAAAATTAAATATTAATGATTGAATCTTCTATTTTACTGAAATATAATTTTTAGTTGACTTTATATTACCTTTATGATTTATTTTGTTTTTTTTATAAAATATTATATTTTCAGTTATATTTAATTTAAAAGTGAAAATAATTTGAAATTATTTATTAATTTATTTTACTTGCATTAAATTTGCATCAAATTTAATTCAGTTACGAAATGGTTATTTTTTGATATTTTGTATCTGATATTTACAATTTATGTTTAAAATAAAAATTAAACGTCCTTTGGTTAGGGAAAAAGGATCTTGCATTACATATCACTATTCATATTATACAATACGAATAATTTATAACCTAAGCCATGACCTACATTTAAACGACTTCGCTTTAAACAAAATGTATATAAACTATTTTAAGTAAGTAATGCTAAGCGCAAATTGGAACAAAAATATGACTATATATTGATAAAGTATTAATATCCTTCTTCCCTAAAGCAAATATATTTTTTACTTTACTTATTTATCTAAATAAATTCTTATTACATGTTTTAATATATGTTAAAATACAAATTTAATATATATATCTTTAGTTCTACAAATATTTTTTGGAGTGCATATTTATTTATCGAATACGATTATTTTATGTATTTATGCAGACATTATTTACACGTACTCTTTTTGTTCTAAATATCCATATTTATTCACTTTTTGCTTCTAGGTTCCATAAACTATTCTCAATCTATATTATACTTTTTGTATCTGTAATGAATATATCACGGGTACAGGATATCATTTTTTTCTACCTGTTGTCAAGCATAAATATAGCAATCAACATTATTGTAGTTTTATCTTTAATATTATTTTAATTATATTTTTAAAATTAAATATATAGTTAATTACATAATACAGTTAAATTGTTTAAAATAAATAAATTTCTGATTAATTTTATTTTATCAAATAACTCATTCTAAAGTTTTTGTATTACAATTATTGTAATTTTAATTATCTTTTATTATTTTATTTTAATTAATGTATTTCATTCGTAAATCAAATTTCTTGTTAATGTTTTTTATTCTTATTTTATTTATTATTACTTTTATATACGAAAAAGATTAGAGAATAAAGATTATATAAATCGAGTAATAACAATAACCAATAAAACATATCTTGATATTGATTTAATGATTACTAACAAGGAAGGATGAATTATTATTTGCCTGTTACATCTTAAATTATTTATATGTATTGATATATTTAGTATTTTTGAATCAAACATTATAAATTAAGGTACAATGATTATTTGATAAAATTACGAAAATCTTTGAACAAGCGACCCGTAACATTTTTATTCAAAATTTTATCACACGATAAATGAATTCCATTGTATGCTCATTATTATTAAAAATAGTACAATATTCTTAGGTACGAAAAAATGAGAATTTTTTAAAATACATATTATCTTTCATATATTGTATTAATATTTTCGCATTGAAAAAAATTAATTTAAGTTTTAGAAATTACTTGGTCAGTAAAATTATTATCAATTTTTTAAATTTCAGTTTAAATTTAACAAATTTAATGTAATAGGTACATTTTGTTCTACTAGGCTTAAATTACAATTAAGATTCTTTTAATTTAATTTTTAAAAATTTTTGATATTGCAATTATTCCCGTTTGTTCCTATCTTTTAGAAATTTAATGAAGACTTCATTTCTCATTTATTTATTTTCCTTTATTATATTCGTGTTTTTTTACCAATGAATATTTAATTATTTATAAATAGTCATTGTATTAGTTATTTTGTCTACTGCTAAAATGATTTTTTTGGATAATTTAAAAAAAATTATTTATATTTACTGATTCCATGTAACATGTAACATATCCATATCAAAATCATCAAAATACCAACCACTATAAATTGTTTTAAATAATAACTAATCTTTATTTTCTTTTTAATATTACAATAATTATTAAGTTGTTTCTAGTCTTCAAAAAAAATTATAAGAATATTTAAAATATAATTAATCTAAGTAATTTTTTGCTATATTTTAATGGTCGTTATGAAATACTCAGAAATATAAATATATTTAAAGATATTTTAACGATAACCACAGAAATATACACATATACATACGTATATACATATATATTACTTTTATAAAATAAAAGAGGATAATATTTTGATTATGTGTTAATTATATAATATACATATGATATTCATATAAATTTAATGACAGCTTTTACTATTGCATCTAATACAGATTAAATGAGTTTCTTTTAGATAAAATATTATTGAATAATAATAATTTAAATAATAATATTCAATTTAAATAATAATATTAAATTTAATAATATTCAAAAAATTTGCATAATATTGACAGTAAATGAAGTCTTATATCTACACAATTATAAACGTTATCATGTTTCAATTTTTACAGCAATTAAAAATGTATTTTAAAACGTTTTTGCCTATATTACTAATATACTAAAAAGATTAATAATAGTAATGATTTTTATTTGTAAAAATTTAAATATATCTTAATTTAATAAACTTTAAAATATTGAGCACATATTCTTTAATACGTAATATTTTAATATATCTATTATATATTATTATTTGCATTTTATAACGTAAAAATAAATTATGTAGCGTTGCTAATATAATCGTCGTTACTTGGTTATAAAATTATTATTTTTTTTTTTAAACAAGAAAGCAAACCCGGTTCAATTAGTAATAAAAATATCGCATCGAAAAATGAATATAATTAAAGTTTGATAGGTAGGAAGGCGAAATAGTGACGCGAGATGACCACAGGACGACTAGCTATATATAATGATGCAAAAGATATAATGATACATGTTTTATAAGGTATGATTTTATCTTATACTAGCAACAAGAAGCATGTATATCGTTTAATTAAGTATATAACTTATAAATATTATGAATTGGTTAATAGGTTGCAAAAAGAAATACAACATTTATGATACAAAAATGATAATAAATAATATGTTTTTAAAATTATTATTTTAATAATAATAATAATATAATAATAATATTTTAAAAAGAAGGAGTAAATATTTTAGATGCCATCAGGGTCTTGGGTATCCGGTGATGGAATTTTTCAGCATTGAAGATATCGGTATATGTACAAAATTCTCACCTCCCTCAGCACATTCTTGTCCCCCGCACTATGTCATTAAAACTTCATTAAAGTTATATTACTTCAAGAAGCGAAGCAGATTTTATGTTTTCAAGATATTCTCTACATTATTCTCTACAAATCTAATAGAGCACTGCCTTCTTTCGTCTAAAAATGTCCTGGGTGAAAGATGCGACCCTTTGCCAGTTTTCGTCACTCGTAGTAACAGCTTATTTTAAAAATTAAATAAACGTTCCTACATAATTTAATTCTTATTATTAAATTTAATAATCTAGAAGCAGTGCGGGCTCGGGATCTAAATCGTCACGGTACCGATGATTTTGATATCACTTTCCCACTGGTCCCTCTTGATGATACTCACTGATAAGAACAATATAAGCACGCAGTTCGAAATGGATCTAGGCTAGTAGATCCTGCGCCGTACGTATTCTATGCAAGTTGATCTACAGGACATTAGCCAATTCGACAGCACTTAGCTAAGGCTTCGCTGAAAATCATACAGGTCCCAGACTCTGAGACATGGTCTAATACCGCAAGACAAGTTTTCGGGTACAGGAAACACTTAGGTTTACACCCGACCTCCTGGTGATCCTACTTCCGATAACAGGTCGTGCTTCTATTTGGGTCACTACAGCTTCCACCACGGTGTTCATGGTCGTATAACAGCGATCGATCTGGATTCATAGTCTTACATCACACTGAACCCACTCTACTGGGAACCTGTTTACCTCCACTAGATTTTTACTGGCCTCCTCGGTAAGGATCAAAATCGCCAGCCGTTCAACGGCTTTATTGGTCATCGTGAGCCGGACCTTTAGAGAACCGGTATATTTCTACAGGATAACTAGGATGATGCTGTGACCTCTCCAGTCGTTGCGTACCCATCTACATTCCTAACCTCCGATGCGGACCTGGAAATCAGAGTGTGGAGGGTCGCCTTTGTTCCGACAGCTTTATCCAAGGTATCAACGAAACTTTCCTTGGCCTCAACTGTTGAATTTTATGACGATTAGAACATCGCCGTTTTGGGTTTTGCGAATGCCCTTGATCAAGAGCCCGTGCTCGGAGAAGTTGACCTGGTGACGGATCCCTGACAGGATGTCCGCATAGATTTTGCTCTGCGCTGATCTACGGATGATGGCTTCAGGCCTCGCCTTACCTGGCTTTTTGGGGGCAGTCTACCTGGTATGGCCAAAACGGTGGTCTGCCATCAGTTCGAAAATGGTTACCCTCCCGTTCATGTACTACATTCAAGATGTTTTTATGTGTTCGGAAGTAGTCTGCCCATAAGGTTCCCTCATTTACTTACATTCAATCGGCCACGGCAGTATTACTTTATTCTTTTTCCACGGGGTTTCCGTAGCCAGCGTCCCGTGGGTGGTCTCAATCTTCGCGAGATACTTGTTTATGAGATAGGGCCCACGAGAAAAATTCTGACCTTCATATATATATAGCAGGGGAAGACCAGTTTATTGGATCCGCGGCTTCGCTCTTGGCGAAGAAACCCTCTTTCAAGGGCTTTAGATTATTCAGTGGCTTCAATCATACACTTCTCACCCACTCACACTCATTTTAGGGTGCTACTCCCTTAAGCCCATCACCCGATTGGGTGCAGTAGTTGATCTTCGAAATAACAATAATAATAATTTTTTTTTTTTTTTTTTTTTTTTTTTTTTTTTTTTTTTTATAAAGGAGGGAGGAAATCTTTTAAAGACCATCAGGGACCCGGGTCCCCGGTGTGTGAGATTCCCCGGCATTGAAGATGCCGGTATACCCACTAAAACCTCACCCCCTCAGCGCACTCTCGCCGCTCGCGCCCTGTAGTGAAAACCACAGGGCGGGGACGACGCGAGTTCGTCGAGGAGACCTCCTTTCCTGGTTCTTATATCCTCCCCGGCACCGCCGTTAAGCATTACTTCGGGGAGGGAACCAGAAACTATGCCTTCGAGGCACCCTCTAAGTTTTCCCCCCTTGCCCTAGGGAAGAGCCGGCTTCTTACGTCTCAGGATATCCTCGACGAAAGAAGCGACCCTTCCCCAGTTTTCTTGGCTCGCGAGCATCAGAGGGACGATGCCTTCAGGAGTGACCCTTCCGACATCGCCCTCCAACGCTTCCCTCTGTCGCCCCCAGTATTCGCACACAAAAAATGTGTGCAAGGCGTCGTCCACGGCGGATCCGCAATGCACGCATCTGGGATCCGCCACCTTACCCACACGGTGGAGGTACGCACGGAAGTACCCATGGCCGGTCAACAGCTGGGTGAGGTAATAGTTCACCTCGCCATGCTGTCGGCCGATCCACGGAGCCACCTGACTGATTAGTCTGGCGGTCCACCTTCCGTGCGTATCCTGCTTCCATCTATCCTGCCAGTTAGCCAGGGATGTTTGCCTGGCTCGCACCTTGACCTCACCCCGGTCGAGTGTCCCCCTTCCCTGCTGGACAAGTTTCCTCTTCTGGGCCAGGAGGTCGATGGGAATTATCCCAGCGACCACTAGAGAGGCCGCCTCCGAGACCGTGCGATACGAGCACGCCACACGAAGTGCGCATCTCCGTTGCACAGCCGCCATACGTCTCCGGTACATATTGTACCGAAGCGCGTCGGCCCAAACCTCTGCACCGTAAAGCATGACGGACTCAGCGACACGGAGCAGCAACCGCCTGATACAGGGACGTGGCCCACTTACGTTGGCCATGATCCTGCACAGGGAAGTCACTACCCGTGACGCCTTATCCGCCACCCTCCGAATATGTTCCCCGAAGGTGAGCTTCGTATCTAGCGTCACCCCCAGGTACTTCACGGCTGCTTTGGTCTGGACCGACTCCTCTCCGATAATAAGCGGCTGCACTTTGGGTACGCGCTTCTTCGTAAGGAGCACAATCTCGGTTTTGGCCTCCGCCAGTTCCAGCCCATGATCGTCCATCCAGTGGCGAATTCTCCGCATGGTCTGGTCGAGTCGCGTCTGTGCCAGGACCATATTACGGGCTGTAATGATGGCTGCCACGTCATCCGCGTACCCGATCAGAGAGCAGCCTTCAGGCATTTCCAATCTCAGGATCCCGTCGTAGGAAATATTCCATAGATCGGGTCCTAAGATGGAGCCTTGGGCCGCACCACACGTCAGTGCAATAATAATAATAATAATAATAATAATAATAATAATAATAATAATAATAATAATAATAACAATAATAATAATAATAATAATAACAATAATAATTGTGATGATTATTATTATTATTGTAATATATTAACATATTTTTTTTTTTTCATTTATTTTACCGAAATATTATAGTTTGCTTTTACTGTATAAATGTTTCTTTAAAGATTATATGCATTCTTATGAAATTTATTTATTTTATTTTATTATTTTTTATTGTTAAATTTTTCCATTTTTATATGTAGTTTCATTTTTATTATCTATTCTTGTTTTTTAAAATTCAAAAGTTATTTAAAAAATACATTTATTAATTTATTTATTTTTATATTCAAAATAAATTATTTTTCCAAAAGAATTTAATTATAATTTTCATATTTTACAAATATTTGTTTTATTTAATATTAATTTATCCATTATCCCTTTTACTTAATATTATTTTGTCCGTTGCGCGCGCGCAAACACAAAAGCACACACGCACGTACAGACATATATTTATATAAACAAATGTAAATAAATTCATATTATATACAGATTTCATATTACATATAAAATAAAGAATAAAAATTTTTTTTGTCAAAATTCTTAATCGGAAAAGTATGGAATAGTATTTATTTGAGCTATAACTTTTAAGAATGTAAATTGTATTAATGCTTATGAAATGTCTCTTAAAAACTGAAATCCCTTATAAAACAGAATAAATAAATTTTTATACTTAAAAAACAATAAGGAAATAAATATTGAAAGAGTTGAAAATCAGGGACAAGTAGAGAATAGTGTATCTGAGCCGTTAGGAAAAAATATGTTAACTAAGTTTACAAATAAATTTCTGCATTTAGTATTATAAACATAAGCAATCATAGTAGAAATCTCATTGTTTCAAAAATACGGTAGAAAAGCGTTATGCAACTTTTAAAAGAAATACATATTGAATGTCATTGAAAATTTATTTATGCAACAGTCATTACCAAGAATGGAATGTTGGAAGGTATAGCAAAGCATATAATACTTCAAATCTTATTGTAGAACACAGTAACATCAATTTCGCCATCAATGAGCTATGTGACTAATTATAACATTAACCAGGTATTTTATATACGAGCTAAGTTTTGCGGAATGAGAATAAACCTGATAAGAGACCAGTGACATTCAACTTAATACTCGAACTGGTTAAAAACGTATGTCAAATAAATATTTATTTTTGAGATTTAGTAATTAAATGTAAGAATGTATTTAAATTCGTCTTTATTTTTTTATATGCATGTATTATGTACAAATATATATATATGTATATATATTTATCTATACGCATAGTATAAGAATGCCAACTGTCAATACATATACGTTTACAACGAACTAATGATTGAGAATAGGTATGTATTAGATACCCAGTATGCACTAATTAAAATATAATTAAGATAACATGATCTGCTGAAATAAAAAAAATCAAAAGATATAAAAGATTAAATTTAAAAATATTTTTGCAATAGGATATTATTATTATGTGATTTGATTCAATTTATATAAAAATTTATGTTTTGTGTCAACAGATCTGAAAATTGATAAAAATGCTCTATTTATTTATATATTGTAATTTTTATTAATTGATTTTATAAATGTAATATATTTCTATCTAAATTGATCATAGAATATTCACTTTACAAATAATGAACTACTTTAATTATTATAATTAAATTAGTATAATATTATTATAGAAATAAATAATCATATAGTTATTAGACGTATTTTCATTAATATTTAATTTACATTAAATTATCCCATAAAATTTTTATTGATTAAAATTAATTCTTCTCATAATACTAAACTATAATTTTTATTTATTCTGAATTATTGATCATACATTTGATAATTAACTATAATAAATTTAAAACATATATAATAATCTTCTGAATAAAATTAAAAAATAAATTTACAAATAAATAATAGATTTTTTAACACTGTTTCATTGAATACAGAAGCGAAAGCACAAACGTTTTATGTAAACGCTTATATAAAAAAGATATAAACTTCGAAAATATAATAAATTCATATATTTACTTATATTATTCATATTACAAAGTACTAATTCTTTTTTTTACATGTAGTGTTTTTCAGCTAAAGGTATCATATTCGCAGTTTTAAAGAAGATTAAACCAGTTTAAAATTCGTTCTTTATGACGTTTAATGTAATTTTTTTATCCAGAATGAAAATGTATGATTTGCTTTGTCTAAATTTATAAAAAAAAATATTACTACATATTATAAACTTAAAATTTTAATAAAATTGTATAAATGTATTAACATTTATAGTTAATACATTTATAGTCCTTGAAATATGATGTAACAATACATTGTAATTATATAATGAAACATTGTTATTTTTTTCTTCACTAAATATTAAATATTGCATTTATATTTTATTTTGATTTTTTACGTATGAATATTATAAAGTTTATATAATTTTTTCTTCAATTATTAGGAATTTATAAGTAGAATCCATATAGATTATTAATGTATGCAATTACACTCAATTTACACAGATGAAAAGAAGAAACAGAAAATATAAATAACAGAAGCTTTCAAATTATCGATAGAGTAGTTGAATAAAAGGATTTAATCCGTTTAAAACAACTAATTATTTTTAAAATTATTATAATTTTATATAATATATTAGCAATAAAAAGCAGTTTTTAATGTTGAATTCGATTTCAGTAATCAGATGAGATCATTAATTTACTTTGAACTATATGGTGATAGTAATTGACTCTCGCTATTCATACTAAGTTTCAATTACAAGATTTTTCAAATCATGCTAGAGTTGAAGTACGATCCCACACGGTAAGTGCACAATTAATATATTTATTACTGAATTACTAGTTATGAATATATAAGATTTTAGCTAAAAAAAATGAATACTATATCATTTTATTTTAGAGGGGCTGTATATTAAATTTTGATAGAAGTAAATATTTGGTTTATAGTAATGATATCATTCTTGATAATTATTTTCATTATTCTTTTCATGTCATGTAAGTTTATGACGGTTGTTTTATTTAAAAAAAAAGTTAGTGTAATAATTCTATAATAATGTAGAATAAAGAATTTATAATATTATTGTATTTAATTGTTTAATACATATTTTAAAGATATAATATGCTTCTAATTTGTATTAAATATATATGCAAGACTTTTAAATATTAAAGAAAATTTATGCAAAAATAATTATGCATTTTTCGATGATAACAATACTTAATATAGTTAACGTTTATATCGAATTAATAAAATATAAATAACTTAGTTACTAATTTACTTAAACAACAAATCATAATTTTAATAACATTCTTTTTACGATAAAGTATATCGGTATAATTACATAATAAAAGTTAAACTTATTCTAACGTATATAAATGTCTCGTTATATAAACAATAAATTTGGATCTCGCAAGTTAATTATACATTAATTAATTGTGGTTTTCTTTAAATGTTTTTTTATTTATAAAATACATGGTATCACTATTCTTAGATATTAAAATATTTTTGGATAATTAAAAAAGATTTTTAAAAAATTTGTGACAAAATATTGAATCAGTAAATTGCACAATCAAAAAATTGTTTTATATCGATAAACTAGGTAAGAAATTATTAAATAAGAAAGAATGAAGTAAAAAATAAGAAAAAATAACAAAAATTGATAAAATTGAAATTTTTTAACTATATAATAAAAAGATATAAATATATTATGGTATGTGGTTCTAATTCGATTATTAAGTAAAAAACAATAAATGTTACATTCATTACTTTTTTTTTTACTTTAAAAAAAATATAAAATATTATATTTTAATACAAATTAAATTATATAGTTAAATTATATTTTCATTATTACTTACAATAAAAAAAAAAATTTTTAACCAGTCTAGTATATGTCAATAATTAATATCTAATAAAATTATGGTGAACTGGTTGAAGTACAAAAAATATATTTTATAATATTACTAAATATATTTAAAATTTTTTTAATAAAGATATAAATAATTTATATTATATTAATATTACATTTATAAATAAATATTTATTATTAACATATTTAAAGAAAAATTAATTTCTCAATAGAAACACAAATCCAATCTAATCAAATCCAAAATTGTGTAATTTGAATAAAAATTTTAAATTAAAAATAGAAAATATTGAAATTTTATAAAATATTTCGATTCAAAATGATGATTACTATTTTCTTTGTATTTTTCATATAAAAACATATTTCAAGATTAATTAATTACTGCAGATTGCTACAAAGCAATCATTACAGATAAAAAAAATCTCAAATATCAGACTAATAGAATATTGTGCATGTTTACTCCTGACTCGTAAATTATTCGTTCGGAGTTTTATAATTTTTCCAAATATTCATTCTATAAATTTAATTCTTTGTATTTATTGAATTATTTTTCTATGATTTTTGGTTCTTTTCAATATTTAATACCTTTATAAAAGAATTTATTTTTTAACTTTAAATAACTATTTAAAGAACGAATTGTGTAAAATGTCTGCTTAAAATACTTTTTATTATACAAAAAAATACTAATGGCGTTTTTTAAAATAAATTAAGTAACTTTTATTGGTGAGCTACTGAGTTATAATATTGATATCATATTTATAAGGTTTCGTATTATAAAGTTATGTTATAAGAAAAATAAATATTCACATCATTCACTTTTATAATAATTCTACGTATCTTAGCAATTACAATTCTGAAATCAAACGTGATTTTAAAATTATATCTAAAAATTTAATGACACTGTAAAAAATCAATAAATTAAATATATTTCATTTTTTCTCATGATAATTAGAGCACTACGATTTTGTATTATTTTATTTAATATTTTATAATTAACTATTAAAAGGTATTTAATGAACAATATGAGTAAAAAATTAAGACTGAGAAGAATAAAATTCGTATTAAATCTGAATTTAAAAACGTAAAAGAAATTATTCTACATTTATAAATAAGTAATAATAAATAAATAAGTATATAATAAATAAATAATTAATATATATTTATTTTTACTATCATATATATTTTAATAAGTAAAAAATTTCATTATATATTTATATGTATAGTTATGGGTGAATATAATTTTATAAAGAATACATCTCATATATTTTTAAAGACATTTTACAAGTCATAAATGATGTTTATAATAAATTTTCATTTATTGCGTATGTGATGGAATAATTTATAACTGTAGTTATAAAAAGATGATATTATTCACTTAGAGAAACATGAATTGTCATATTTATCGATGCAAAAATATTTAAAAAATTCTCAATTATTTAAAATTATATAGTCAATATAAATTTAATAATATATTCGATCAGAAATAATACATTTCTTTTATTAGATAAACTTAAGAAAGACTAATTTTTTTATTCCTTCTACGCTTCTTTTTAGTTATTTTATGTGTAAAATTTTCAGGATAAATGAAATAAGTTATAGTTTCAGAAAAGAAAGAGAAAGAGAATCGTGAAGTAGATTTTCAGTTTGAAGAGAGAGAGAGAGAGAGAGAGAGAGAGAGAATGTGTGAGAGAGTAAGGAAGAGGGAGCTAGGGAGGATAGGGTGAATACGAGAGAGGGGGGGGGAGTGAGAGTTATTAAACCAGAACGAACAAGAGAGGGGGCCGAAGCGCCGGAGAGCAATAGGTAGTCGGCAAGGAGACGGGTACCAAGAGGGAGAGGCTTTTTAAATAAGAAGTGAAACATGCGCGTTCCTTCAGTCCGGTAGCAACAGTTCAACCGATTCATCCGGACCGAATACAAACTTTCATCATTTAGCCTGATTTAGTCAATTTTTATCTTACTATTTTGTTTAATTAATATCATAAAACTAAAAAGTATCGATTAGTAAAGTATTGTCATATCTTTTAACTTATGTAACACATTTTTATTGACTTAACGAATCATTTTATAATTGATTATTTTACTGTTTTTTAATTTTAGTTTAATATGTGTTTGTAAATAAATTTATCATAAATAAATTTTGAAAAATTAAAACAGTGTAACTGAAAAAACTGTACGATACCAAGTCGAAAATATGACGAAAAGTATGAAACAGACTGTCATAAAGTAAGTTTAACTCTTATAATCGTTATTATTTTTTAATTAAATCAGTTTTATTGAGTTATAGTAATAAACATTACGATTAAGGATGATTATTATAATTTCCTTTGTTTTGATTTAAGTGTAATGTTAAATTTAAAATATTTTGAGGTCAAAAGAACATTCTTGTTAGTAAAGTGAAATACGGTAAAATATAGCTTGTACTTTTCCATACTTTATTTTAAAAATTTTTTTAAAGATAATCTGAATTTTATAACCACAATTTTTATTTTATGTATATATTAATTAATTTTCATTACATTAAATGTTTAAATTAAAGTACAAATAAAATAAAATTTAGTTAATGTAATAACGTAAGAATTAATAACGAAATTATGGTTTTAATATTACTTAATAATATTTATAATTTGATATTTAAAAAAATTAACTATTAATTTAATTTAAATAATATAAATAATTTCAATTAATTTAAAAAGGAAATTAATATATAACATAGTTTATTTAAAAAATTAAAAATATTTTCACAGTAATGATGATAATTGCTTATGTAATTAATTATATCTATGTATTTTAAAATAAATCATTTTCTTCACACATTATTATATTTTGTATATTATTAAAAATAAATTAAATTTGTAAATTATATTATTCATTTAAATATTTTTTGTAATTACTTTGTAAAATCTTTTTGAATGAAAGAAACTAACCATCTGAAGATTTCAAAAGTATACTAAAATTAAGACATTTTATTAAAAATTATAAGAAAAAAAAATATAGATATCAATACAGAGATATATCCCATTTTTATATTATAACACTATTTATTTTTTTATATTTAAAATGTGCGTATTTGTTCCAAAAAAATTTATTTATATAGGAAATATTAATAAATATATTAAATTATTAATTTACAAGAATTTTTTCTACATTATAACAAATCCATGATATTAAAAATTATAATGAGAATAATATTAAAATTATCTTTATACGTTATATAATAATTAAATTAATTTCCGTTTTTTAAAAATGTTATATGTTATATAAAAATGTTTTTTTAAATGTTATATTTTATAATATTAAAAATATTATAATCTAATATGAAAATTCAAAACAGCAAGAATGTAAAATTTATTTATTATATTAATTTGATATATTATACAAATTGTTAAATTTTATTATATTAATTTTCTTTGATTTCAGTTGAATAAAATTAATTTAATAACTAATAACTAATAACTAGATAGCTCTACTAGGTATGATAACCGATAAAATTTTTTACATTAGACATAATATAAAATGTTTATTTTTTTCAAGATGAGAATGTAATTCGTTATAATCCCGATTTCTTCTGTAATAATTTTACGTAACGAATTACAAAGATAACATAAACAAAATTTTTAGATCAAGACAATAATATATTGCTTATTAATTTAATTTATAATAAATACTTATTGTTTTCTAACATTCTTAATATAAATATCTAGAAAAATAATAATATCGTAGATAAAATAACAATATTTTGTTATATAATATTAATATTTATTTTGCAAAATTTGCAATATAAGAAAATTATAATTAAATTAATTTACTATTTTAATAGAAATTTTTCTAATTTCAAATGTTATATGTTTTCATTTTAATAATTATTTTTATAGCAACAGGAAAAAGTTTTATAAATAATATTTTTATTTAAATCTATTAGAAACTTTACAATCAAGAATTATCTTTCAATGAACTTACTATTTATTAGTCGATTTAATACGTATTGTTTATACTGATGTTCTGTATTAATAAACCATAAATTAACATAACTTATGAATTTTATATAAAACTTTAGAATTATTGATTACTCATATTAATAAATTATATTAGAGAACAGTAAATGATAATGCAAAATTTATTTTGTAGTTGAAAATTCTTAGATTTAATGTTGATTGTTGTTTTTTATATTATTATGACTCATTTTTCTGTGTTAGAAAAGTTTAAAAACATTGTTTTATTAATATTTTTTAGTAAAATTTTATTCTTAATTTTTAAATTATTTATAATATGAGTATTATTCTTATTTATAGATTTTTTTATAATGCAGAAATATGAACAATATATTTTTATTTTTATAATTTTAATTTACGTAATATATATATATATTTTTTAAATAATAATTTTTTATTTACTTATCTTTCAAATTTCTTTGCCTTTCATAAACTAATTGTTTAAATTTTGAAACATAAAATTTAAATGAATTTATATTTGTAATTAAACGGTTGAAAATATAATTTGATTAATATATTCAAATTTTCATATACATTGCGTGAGTTCAATGCATGCACTAAGTTACTTACTCTGTAAAAACATTAATATTTAAGTTATTTTATTAGAGAAAAGTCTATTTAAATTATCTTGATTAATTATATTTATAAGTATTGTGGTAATGCAATAATTTTATAATCTATATTAAACTTCCCTAAATTATTATCTAATAAAATAATTATCAATAATAAAATCAAACGAATTTTAAATAAAAATATATTCTTAATTTACAGTATAAAAAAAATATTATATATAATTTATTTACTTTTAAACTAAATTGAATATTTTATTTTTAAAATTATATTTTACATTCTTTATTTATTCAACATTAATAATGATAATGGATATTATTAACGCTATTCACATTATTAATTGAAGCATTTATTTTATAAATTTAACAAATTTGTTGGTCGTCATGAAATTTTCTTAAAAGAGCCTATTATATGATTTTCCACGTGGAAATATTCACAAAAAATTATCTACTTTAATATTCGAATTTCCTGTTTTTTTTCAAGATTATATATATATATATTGTCAATAAACACAGATATTTATATTAATAGTAACTGGTTAATCCATAACTAAATGTTTCGTATTAATTCATTACATAGTGCTTAATATTATTATTTGTTTATTTTGATATTATTAATTTTAATATTTTCTTTAAATAAATTTTGTTTATAATATATTTATAATTTTTGTATAGTTAAAATTTAATGTTAGAAACAGTTACATCAGCTTAGTTTAAATAATAAATTGTATATATCTGATTTTATATAAAATATAGATAACAAATTTTTTTAATGTTACAATAAATTAACTAACTTTTGAATAAAACATTAAATTTATTACATGTAAAAGTTTTCAAAATAATATATCTTTATATTACGTAGATTAAACCAGTACGTAGTAATATTTGAATTATTAATTCGAAAGTAAGCAAAATCTAAAATATATTATACTAACGTTGAAACAGCTTCTAAAATAAATATTTCTTCTATAAGTCTAAATAGAATGAGTTGTAGAATGTATAAAATAGAGAGAGAGAGAGAGAGAGAGAGAGAGAGGGAGGGAGGGAGAGTGAGCGAGAGAGAAAGGGGGGTGGATTCAAGGAATGTTTGAAATTAGTATGAAACTTGTTTTAAGGATAATATATGTAAGAAAAATATAATTCTCTTAATAAATATTGAAAAATTGAAATTTATAAAATTGTACGTAGGGAAAATTTGATTTTAAGAAATGCTGAAAATAGTGACTGATAGATATAATTTCAAAATATTTTTTATATTTTAGTCATGAAGTTTATTCAATTATGTTCATAGTTGTTGTTGTTGTTGTTCTTCTTCTTCTTCTTCTTCTTCTTATTATTATTATTGTTGTTGTTGTTGTTGTTGTAATTATTATTATTATTATTATTATTAAACGATAAAGATGGCACGTATTCTGTTGTTTGCTTATAATGTGCACGAATGCATGTTCCGTATTTCACGCATAAGTAACGGTACTTTCATTTAATATAAGAAAAAGGTAAGCGTAATGAGTCTGTAGTAACACAGTACATAAAACAGAGAACATATATGATTCTGTAGATACAACTGAAATCAAACTTACCAGGTTAAAAATAAAATTTTTAACTAGTCATTGTACGTTTGCGGCTCTTCAAAACAAAGATAAATAATTTTCAGTAATCAAAAGAAAATCTTGTTATTTCCACCAATACCTATCTATAAGATGTTAAAAACGATTAATAATACCATTTATTTATTAACATTAATTATTTTTATAATGTTATATTATTTCTGAATTTTTTATTCATTTATGGCATTTATAACTTACGTAACATTACCGTTATTCTATATATCTAACTGTATACGAACGATATTATGGCTCCTAAAGATATGAATTTCTCCATCGGATAGAAATATTGTTGGAATTTGTTTCATACTATTAATAAAATAAAATATGATAAAACATTTTAAGAGAGACTGATAATTCAAGAACAATTTCGAAATCTTATGATGCTTAAATTTCTTATTACTAATACATATATATTTAAAATATAGAAAATTATATCTAAGCGATAAAATAATTTCTGAGTAAAATAATTTATACAACATATTACATCTAATTATAAAACGGTACAAAATTAATTTTATCAGTATAATATTTGAACTAGTATAATATTGTATTCTTATTAAAATTATATAAAATATGTGTTTTGTTATGCTTACTTTTAAATTTTCATCGTGATGATTTTGATGATTCATGAAAAACTGACAGTTACGCATTATAAAAAGCATGTATTGTAGTTTTACCGATTTATTATGTTTGAAATTATGAATTAATTTATATGAAGCTAATTTAAAATATATAGCATCGTATAGTCGGTTGTTTACGACGTGCTTACTTTATTTTTATTGAAAATATAAATTTAGCCAAAATTTAAATAAGAATATAAATTCATTTATACAGTGTTCTAATAATATATATTTTTATATATTATAATATTATATATATTATAACATTTAATTAAAAAATTAAAAAAAAATTGGAATACAATTCAAATACTAGATAAATAATTTCTATAAGAACAAATATATTCATAAAGTTCTGAACACAAAGAATAGTTGAATTTCTAATATTATCGAGCATTTGCAAGCAATAGCAAAAAATATTTAAATAAGTGAAGTTTTAGTTTGTTTTAAAAAATATTAACTTGTCTATTTATGTTTTAATAAGCCATTGAAGTTTGATTTATTAATTATCAATAAGTTATTTTTTTAGGCATTAACAATTAATTAATAAAATTGGAAGTGAAATAGATTGGTTAACAATCAATCTTTTGTTCTAATAATTATTTTATTCTCATTCGAACATGTAAAAAACATGAAACTTTACTCAAGGAAACATTAGTGTGTTATTTAAGTTAAGTCTTTCTTGAAAAAAAAAGGAGTAGTGCAAATGGTATTTATTATAAAAATTCATAAATTAAATAAGTTTTTTTTTATTATTTATAGTTTTACTACTATATTTCTTTAAATTCTGTACTATATCTGGTAATTCCAAGAACTAAGGGGATCAACATACATATTTCACTATGCATAAAAGATGATTCTCATAATATTATTGTCTGATCATTAATAGTGCTTATAAAAATAGAATTGACTATTTTATGAATCTACACAATCATTATCAATATATTTGTAATAATGAATTTAAATATATTATATTTGGTAATAAATTTAAAAAAATTATAATTATTTTGATTGTTTTTAATTTAATACAAAATATTGATTGTCATGACGTAAATGCAAAATTTAATTTTAACACATTCTAAATTGATAATAGCAAGCATTAATTGTATAATTACATGATTCCTTAAATTCATTTGATAAAAGAAGCAATAATACTAATATTATTCAGTTTAATAAAAATAAATTGATTTTATCATGAGAATTATTTAAGTAAAATAGTACATTATAAGCTTTTTGAAATTTTCTTATGGGTAAAAGCGAATTGAACTATAAAACTAATGGAAGATAGTATTACAGATTTTAAAATAAAATTAGTTTAAATCTTTGTTAGAAAAATTATAAAAATGAAGTTCTCGTAATTTAAAAATAAATAAATATGCACATAAGTATTTAAAAAAATTTATTAATAAATATGTAATTCGAATTGATTTGTATCTTATTTTACAGCATTTCTTCTTGAAAAACATTCGAGGAGTTTTAGTTTTAATAAAAAAAAATGAAATTATATGCATGGAATTTCACTTTATTTTTTTAATATTTTTTAAAATAATTTTATATGAAATTTTTTATAATTAAAATTTTCTCGTATTTTAATATTTTATATTTTATTTTACAATTTTCCTTTTGCACGTACTAAGTATGCTTATTATACAAGTTTATACAAATTGGAAGTGAATAAGCATTTTGAAGTGAGAATAGATTAACAGTCTCGAATTCTCTCTAGCTCTTATATCTATACTATTTTGAAAGACTTTTCCTTTTTACTGTGCTAAATTTTATTTAATTTTAAATCCTTACAGCGTGTTTGAATGAACAGTAATATCAAAGAGATATAGGACTATTCCCGATATTTTTTATTTTTTATTTATCATATTTATCTTTTAATTATTTATATTATGAAGGACTATAAATTTATGTGTACAATGAATGTTTTTGTTATTGTTCTTAGGACTTTTACTTTATACCATCAAAAATTCTATAAATCTAATTCTGTAAATAGAGTATGAGTTATGTTTGTATAACCACGCCGACTGTATTACTAATATGATTATAAAAATTTACATAATAGAAGAAAATATTTACTGAAATTAAGTATACTTTTATTCGATATAAGTATGTAGCATTATTTGTTCTAAAAAGACGACCCTATTAATTTTTTTTCTTAATGAATTCAAAGTTTATCCATTTAATAATTTTTAGTTTATATTTTGTTTCCCATTCATTTTTATGAATTATTACTCTATTATAGTAATAATTGAACGTATTTAATAAGTATACACGTAAAATTATATATGTAAGTACAATATAAAATATAATATACAATGAATATAATATGAATACTATATTAGTCAAATATGAATACTATTCGATAAAATAAATCTATTATATGTAATTTAAATTTCAGTTAATTTAAATGTTATAGCGTTGACCTACTTATGTACAAAACCAAAGAATATATTATCCTGTTAAAATGAAACTATATCGCATGTATTATAGCTCTATTACAATTACTTGAAAATCATTCGATTTTCGATACTTTCGATTCGACACATTTCGATACTTGAAATTTTAGACATGTTTTAAGTTTATCCTTTACAATTGAAAAAAATATCGATATAAATTTAAAAGAAATGCAATTGTTTATTCGTAACTTACATAAATATTTGATGAAATAGTTTATAAAAGTATTGTATGATAAATAAAAATAACATTAGGTGCGCAACTTTGCTTCATCCTTTTTTCGATAGATGGCTACAGCGATATGTTTCAGTTGAAATAGGCAAACATTTCATACATTAAGATCGAACATCTGTCAACATAACGACAATATCATAATTAGTAGATTGGTGTGACATCAGACGTGTATTCTCGATCGTAGATGTCAGTTTTCTAGCTAAATTCTCGTTATTTTCGAGAAATATTGATTTTCTGCTTTCTTATGAAGAAAATGGCAGCTGACGCTTATCGAATACTTTCAAGTGCTTATGGGGAGACTGGCCTTAGTGAAAAAACATGTGAATGATTTCAATGATTGAAGAGCCGTGATTTTGATGTCGAGGATCGGCATGGCGGCGGAGAAGAAAAAATTTTCGAAGGCTTTGAACTGGAGGGATTACTTGTTGAAGATCGTACTAAACGCAAGGAAAATTAGCAGAATTATTGGGAGTCATTCAACAAGCAATTTCGAAATGCCTTAAAATTATAGGAATGATTCATAAGCAGAGACATTGGGTTCCCTACGAATTGAAGCCCAGAGATTTTGAATAGTAATTTTTTCTTGCGAATATCTACTTCAAATACAGAATCGAAAGGGCTTTTTACATCGCATTGCGACCGGCGATGAAAAATTGATCCATTACGATAATCTCAAATGCAGAAAAACATGAGGAATGCTCGGAAATACCTTTTGATCGATGTCCAGACCGAATATTGACGGTGCCAAGATTATGCTCTCCATTTGGTGGGACCAGCTCAGTGTGACGTATTATGATCTATTGTAACCGAACTGGAACATTGAAGGAGAAGGGGCTACAGTACTAAGAGAGACATGATAAAATTATTCTGCAACATAACATTGCTAGGCAACACGTTGCAAAACTCGTTAGGATATAATTGGAAACCCTAAAATGGAAAGTCTTACCCCACCCGCTCTACTCTGCAGATATTGCTCCTTCCGCCTACCATGTTTGTTCCGATCGATGGTACCTGCATTAGCTTAGCAGCATTTCCACTCTTATGAAGATGTCAAAAAATGGATCGATTCGTAGATCGTCTCAAAAGATGCATTGTTTTTTCGAGGTCGTATTCGATAATTTCACAAAAGATAGGAAAAAATAGTGACCAGTGACAGACAGTACGTTGAATCAGAAATAGATAATCAATTTTTAAGCATAAAGCTTCAAATTTTGGAAAAAAAATCAGAAAAAAAAATTATGTAATTGTGCCTTAATGTAAATATAATATCTATGTACGATTACATAAAATACTATGACAAAATTAAAAATGAAATATTTTGCTTTATTTGAAGTGCATTTGTATACAAAAATATAAATTTAATCATTTAATATATTAAATTAAAAATTAGGTATTATATTTCAATATATTTTATATTAAAACAATAATTATTGCATTTTATTTTACAGTAATAATAATATTCTTATCGTATCTATGAAAACTCATGCATTTTTTTGTTAATGATTTGCAAGAAATTCTTTTTTAACTTCCAAAAAAGTATTTAAATATAATATATACTTTAGTAACTAACTACTTTAGTAGCTGTACTAATATTAAACAATTTTAGCGGTTATTACTATACATATAGACTGTAATATCTTCTCGAGAAAAATTATTAGTGAACCTGAAATTAAGTTCAGTATTTTCTATACATATTTGATGTAATCATTAAGATGTTAACCTTTTTATTTAATTCTATTCAACGTGTATTACGTACCTATTCATGTCCCATATTATTAGAAGATAGAAATTTCGACATTTTATGTTAATTTGTCTACGACCTAGATTTACATAGTTACCTATAAATTTATATAGATGGTAGTAAAAAAAATAGTCATATTAAGCAGATATTTTTTTCGAGTTCGTTCTGTCTTTTTCTTATTAAATATAATAATAAAATTTATGTGCTGAAAAATATTTTATAAGTAATGCACACAAAATAAATATATTAATATAAAACTATTAAATATTATATAAACTATATTATATTATGTATTAAATATATAAAATATATAAAACAATTATATATTCAAATAGCATTTAAAGTAGATAATTTATTGGTTTCATTTTTATGTTATAGTTATTAATCTAATTTATATTTAAATAATAGTTAAAATTAAATAATATATTTATATATTTATGTAATAATAAGCACATTTTTTTAGCAAAATTAAAAATAATAAATAAAAAAAAAAAAAAAAAAATTATAAATAAATAGCTTATTATCAATCTTATATTGTATAGTTAGTATTCACCATATATTCTGAATCAGAAAAAAAATTATGTTTTCTACTTTATCATTCAATAAACTTTCAAAATTATAATTCTAAAAAACAATGGAAAAGATTTATTAAAGATAATAAAAGTTTTAGACGGATAATTGAAATATTTTGAGTTTTGTTTGAAAATTAGAAATTATTTTAATTATTGAATTTTAAATAACATATACAAGGGAAAACAAGGACATAAACATGATATGATAGCACGGATATCCCTTCATAATATATTAAAAGTTTATACGTTGACCCGTGTTTCTAGATATTTATAAACATATTACAGTGCTTGTAATATCGAAGTATAAGCTGCTACTAAGATTTGACTTTAATCGATTATTGACAAGATTATAACACAAAAGTGTTCTCGCTGTCCTATTTCATATCTTATTGTATTGACTGGTGATGAATCCTTTCACCATATGAAAATGACATATAAAATTAGACTAATAAATAATATAAGGAAAAAAAGAATTATACTAATCGTTTACAAAATTATAGAAAAAATATTGTAATTAGATCTTTTTCTAATTTTTTTAAAGATGTATTTCGAATATCACACAATAATCACACATTTAATAGTGATACGCAATGTTTTAATTATACATCAATAAAAATTATATTTATAATTATACCATCAAGATAACATTAAAAAAATTTTCATTATATATTTTTTAGATTTTCTACCGTTAAAATGATTCATTATCTAAATAAATTCCATAAAAGATTTCTGAAGTAATATTTACATATTTTATAATGATTCAGTTATTCCTAAATTTGATAAAATTTATGTAATTATTATATTTTTATTGTATAGGCATTATTAATAGTACAAATAATTGTACAATAACAATATATATTACGTAAGACAAAAATTTTTTTTTATATATAAAACTATATATTTATGTATTATTATTATTATTATTATTATTTTTATTTTAATTTTTATAAAAAATTAAGTGAAAACAATATTTTTAAATAAAGCCTTATTTATAAGAGTTAATTAAATTATTTTATACTTGTATTTGATTATCGTTATATTAATGAATAATAAATTATGTAGTATATTATTTATAAATGAAATGATATTGTTTTTAATTAAATAATGTATATTTTTACTTACTCTCGATTCTAAATCATTAAAAACTTTTTATTCAATATGTAATTCAGAGTTATATTCGTATTTGATTATTGTTATATTAATGTATAATAAATTATGTGAAAAATTAATTATAAAAAAAATGATATTGTTTTTAATTATAAAATATATATTTTTACTTATTGTAAAAACTAAATTCTTGAAAAAGTTTATTCAATATATATAACTTAACATAAAATTTCGTCTATAAATATAATTATTTGATACTTTTAAATAAAATTGCTTAAATTCATCTACACCTTTTATAATTACCTACTACTCTATATTTTAGTGGATAAATATGTACAATATCATAATAACATTTCATGATTTATAATATTAATGTTTGATGTAGTTTATTTTAGTTAATAAAAATTATATTCTTATTTATAATTAACATAAAATATTAATTACAATATATGGCGCATTAAAAAGTTCGAATAAATTTTTTAAATAATTCAATTGCTTAAATTTTACCATTTTTACGCTTTATGTCTTCAAAAATATTTATTTTAAAAACTAAAAGTTAAAATTACATTACATATTCTAGATTCTAAAATGATTTATTTTATATTATTTATTCAAAAAATCTATATTAATTTATCTATATTAATATAAATAAAAAATTTTTAGAAATAATAAATTTTTACTTCACTTATTTCAAATAAAAAAATTATTAGTTGATATAAATAAAATATTATTATAATAATGGTTAAATGTTATTCCTCTATCCATGAATACTTTTTTAAAATTTTATATTACTAATAAGAATAAGATGTTTTAAAAGGTAATTAAACTGATTATTTAATGAAATGTACGTACATATATTTCATTATATATATATATATATACATACATATAGATATAGTTTTTACTTATAACAAACTTTATTAAATAGTTTTAAGAATATTAAAAAAGTTCATTTTCGTTTTTCTAAATCTATTAAAAATGTAATAGAATCTATTTAAAGTATGATTTTTATTTCTATTTTTATTTGAAATATTGCGTTGTTGTATTAATAGCTAATAATTTAAGAAATAAGCGTTCAAAGTTTTTGTTACAAGTTCTTAATACAATAAAAACAATACATTTTTTATAATGTAATTCTCATAATTAAATTTTTTTTTCAGAAATCCCACATGGTGGAAAAAATGTTCTGCTCTTGAACGTGGATTAATAATTCTATCAATATGTACCTTGTTTATAGTCGCTATACTAGCAATTGGCCTTGGAATTGTTGCAAAGAGTATGATGCCTTGTGAGGCAACCCTTACCAAAGGTATTCCTTTTATTCCTTTTATATAATTATATTATTGTTAGAATATAAGGTTAAATCAATTAATTTCAACTTATTTTTGTAAGCATAATTAATTTTATAAATTAATCACTAAAAAATAAAATTTTAAAAACTAATTATTTTGCTCTTCAATATATGATCAATAATATATTACTATTAAAACAATAATGGGATAATAATTTCTAAATGTGTATGATATTTATTTGAATAATTCAAATTCAAATTTAAGAATTCTACATTTTATAATATAAATAATAAAGAAAATTAGGATGTTCAAAGCAAAGCAATGAGAATAAATAATACTTGTTTATATAAATCTATATATACGTGAATAATTCATATCTGATAATTAATTTTTTTATTTTATTTTTTATTTAGTTTTATTTAGTAAAAACAAATATATAAGTATCTCAAAAAGTAATTAAATTTCACTAATTTCAGTAATGTTACATTTTATAATATCACTTTTTTATAACATTATAATATATAACAAGAATAACAACAATAACAACAACAACTACTACTACTACTACAACAACAACAACAACAACAATAATAATAATAAATTGTAATATACAATTTAAATTATTAATAATAAAAATAAAAAAAATCGATAAAAAAATTTTATATAGAAACGTTAATTTAATACAAAATAACTATTATTTACAGCAGAAGCTCTCCGTAGCGATGCAATCAGAAAAAAAACTTCTCAAATCATAAAGAAATCGACAGAAGAGATTTGTCTAACCCCTGGATGTATTCATGCAGGTATAACAATTTTTTTTATGGCATTATTAATTTTCGTTTTCACTTATTGATTAATACTATTATATTTACATTTATTTTGAGCAAATATTAATTTTATTTTAAAATGCTACATTCCTGAAATTATAAAATTTTTTCTTTTAATAAATTACATATTCACATGATATATTCTTTTAATATAATTATTGTACCAATTAATATTTTTAGTGTAGTTCACATTTATATAATAATTTTAAATATAGTATACTTTTTAAAGCTCATAAATAAAAAACGAGTTATGCAATAATTAAAAAATAATTATTATAAAATCTTATACTTACATTTGACATTAAGCATCTTCAATTTTGGAAAATATGGATATCAGTGTAGAGCCTTGTGATGATTTTTATCGATTTGCTTGTGGCAGTTTCTTAAAAAATACAATTATCCCTGACGATAAAACGAGCGTTAATACTTTTAGTATAATAAGTGACAAGTTGCAGAAGCAGCTTCGAACTAGTATTGAGGAAGAGAGCAGCCCTAATGATCCGAAACCATTCAAACTCGTGAAGACTCTCTATAAGTCTTGTATGAATAAGTGTAAGCTAATAATAATATTAATAAGCTAATAACAACTTTTGTTTAAAATATTTAAAATTAAGAATTATGGAATAATTATGAAAGCCATATTTAGAAATAATTAAATATTTTGAATTTTAATTATAAATCTTTTTCATCTATTTTTAGTTTAATATACATATATAGTCTACCTATTGTTGTTGATTTATCAGTTTAATATAATATTATTTTACTTTCTTGTTATAATTATATTTATATAAATTCGTTATTATTATTTTTATGTACAAATATTAATTTTTTAAATTAAAAAAGTTTAATTTATAAAAATTATAATTTAAAATATAATTTTTTTTATAATAAATTGATTTGAATAAATTTGAATATAAAATAAATTGATTTTATTTTATAAAATATATTGATTTCAAAAATCTTCAAATTAATATATTGTATTTTCATTTTTATTATACTATTCATATACAAATACAATTTCTACAATATGAACTTCTTTATATTAAATTAGTATATTTTTAATTTAAAATTGTAAATATAGCAAAAATCGAAGAACAAGGATTAGATCCACTTCATAGAATATTGAAGGAACTAGGGGGTTGGCCAGTTTTAATGGGTGAGAATTGGATTGATAGCAGCTTCGATTGGAAAGAGTCTGTTTATAAATTCCGTAAAATGGGCTACTCTGTTGATTATTTCCTTGATTTTAGTATTGGTGTTGATTTAAAGAACAGTACAAAACGTGTGATTGATGTAAGTCTTTGTTAAATAATAAAAGATAATACAATAAAGATTTAAAATATTTTAAAAATATTTTTAATATAATTAATTAAGTACGTACTGTAGAAAACTCTAATATTTTTTATCTATTAATTATAAATAACTTAGGTAAATACAATAAATTATATTATATTATGTTTAAATTATTGAATATTAAATTATTATCATTAGATTTATTCTTAATGAATGCTACATACTTGATAATTAAAAAGTATTATGAAGTTAATAAATTTTATTGTCCTTGAAAAGTGTATTAAGAAAGAAATGCCAAATTTTATGTCTAGTTAGATCAAGCTTCATTGGGTCTATCACGTGAATACCTAATAAAAGGAATGACTGACAAAATTGTAAAAGCTTATTACGAGTACATGGTTAATATTGCCGAAATTCTAGGAGCCGATAGGCAGCAAGCTACGAAGGAGCTTAAAGATTCTTTAGAATTTGAAATAAAACTTGCAAATGTAAGTCTCTTTCTAAATAAAATTTATATACTTCTCTTATGATAAAAATATATATTATTATTATCCAAGATAATTATAAATTTTACTTAATAAAATTTAAATTTAAACTATTCATAATATATATAATCAGCTGAAAAATATAATTTTGTATTAATACTTTATCTACATATTTTTGTAAAAAGTATACACGATTTAATATTTAATTTTAGATTTCTTTGCCAAGTGAAAAACGCCGTAACGCTACAGCTTTATACAATCCAATGACTGTACTACAACTTAGCAAGCACTTTCCCACTATACCTTGGTTGGAATATTTTAATAATTTACTAGCACCAAGCATTAGCATTACCGTTGATGAGCAGGTAATCGTAAACGTACCCAGTTTTATTACAGACTTCGAACAACTTCTTCAGCAAACACCAAAGCGTGTACAGGCAAACTATATAATGTTTAGAGCTGCTGCGAGTTCTATAAGTTTCTTGACCGATAAAATTCGTAAAGTGCAGCTTGCTTATTCAACTATTGTTAGTGGTAAGTAACTGACAGTTTTTATTAAAAATTATTTCTCTTAAATATTAAGTAAATAACATTAAATTCATAAAGTTGTGTAAAGGCTAAAACTTAATTTATCTAATCATTTTTAATTCATATTACATTTATGTGTGTGTATGTGAATTCTTGTTCATTTATTTTGTTTAACGTTCATTAAACAAATTATTAATAAAGAAATGTATTCAAAGCAGTTCTTAAATTAGATTGATTATTAAATTATTTAAGTATATTTATACAGAATGCAATGTAACTCGGCATGTACACACACAAGCATTACACAAATTTAATTTAAAAAAGAACTTTAAGAATAAAAGAAAGATCTAAAATTTACAGATAAAATAATGTTGTACTATATATGCAAATTTAATTATTATTAGTTTAATTCTATTAGATACTATTTGTAAAAATATTTATTTTTATTAAAAAATCTATATATTAAAATAAATTATAATAAATCAATTTTTCTAAAGCAAATTAAATAATATCTTTTACTATTTTCAATCTAAAATATTATATATATCTACGAAATACTAAGAGTTATTGCTAATGTTGGTATAAATAATAATCCAATTAAAATAACATTTTTATAGAACTATCCAAATATTCTGCAATAATGGTATTAAAAGTTTAAAATACCAAATGCATAGGACTAAAAATATGTAAAAAAAACTATTTTTTCTTAAACATAAAATTATAATATTCAATTATCTTATTACATTACATTTTTTAAAATTATTTTATTATTTAAAACGATCATTAAATAATACTGTGGAATAGGTTAAAAAGGACTGTTCTCAATAAATAAATAAATAAATAACATTCCGATACTCTATTATTTTCCATATTCTTTGTTCAAAACTATAACTCTCTCTTTAAAGAAGTTTATTACTTCAAAAGTAAAAAATATAATATGTATAACTATAATAGAATTCTTCAGAAATAAGCAATAAATAACATCCTTAAGGATTAATAAAAAAATTCACGAATACTCAAAAAAATATATACTTTTTAACGAATTCGTTTATAATTATTTGTGTTATTGTATTTCTGAATAAATTTATTGTTATTAATTATAACTATTCAGCATACTATAAGTGAAATATCATTTTTAATTTATAAAATTTAAATTAAATTTAAATCTAATTAAATCAATTATTACCTCAAATACGTTTGTAAAATTATTAGTAAAAATAAATATGTAATAAAAATTTTATTTAATTTAACAAATATTTGTATATATTAGATATACTTCATTTGGAAATTATTTAGATTATATTTTATTAAAATTTTATTATATTTTTACTTTTCAAAAGTATAAAATATTAAAAATATATTTAAAAATTCTTTGATATTAGGTAAGACCGAGCGTGAGCCAAGATGGAAGGAATGCATTGAGATAGTAACTAGTAGTTTTGCTATAAGTGTTGGTGCACTTTATGTTAGAAAATATTTTAATGAAGATGCTAAAAAAAATGCAGTTGAAATGGTTTCTGACATTAGAAGAGAGTTTACGAATATTTTAAAAACGGTTGGTATTTATTTATCTGTAATGAAATTATTTTTCTTATAATTTCAATAAATTATTATAAAAAAGTTTATAATAATTTAGATTTTTAAATTCTGCTAGTAAAATTTTTTAATAAAGTTATTTTGGCGGAATAAATGTTTAAAAATTATGACAAAAATTTTGATACGGTCATTCTAATTATATTTACATACTAAATAAATACATATTTATTTATACTGATATGTGCTATATAATATAGTGTGATATTCATTCTAGAATTCACAGAAAAGTATAAATATGTTATGGATTTATATTACTTTTCAAATTATAATTTTTTACTTAACCTACAACGGCTATAAAAGGCTTTTTAAAAAAATATAGTTTTATCTCATTTCCTTTTGTTTTCTGATTGTTTATAAATAAATATCAATTATATCTTCTATGTAACAATATAATACCTTGAATCTATGCCATAAAACCATATATTCTTATTTAGAAGATTTACAATTTTTTTTCATAATAATAATTTATTTAATTACTAAATATAATTATGAAATTTATTATTTTGATCCAATTATTACACAAAAGAATAAAATCAACGCAAAACATGTATGCCAATATTCTAGGTGGATTGGATGGATGAAGAGACGAAAAAGTCGGCAGTCAACAAAGCGGAATTAATGAATACGCACATCGCATATCCCGATGAGCTTCTTGATAACAATAAATTGGAGGAATTTTACAAAAAATTAGAAATAACTCCGGGGAATTATCTTCAGGGTATTCTCAATCTTACTCTTTTTGGAACTGAATATTCTTTTGATAAATTGAGGAAACCAGTAAATAAAAGTGATTGGGTCAGTCACGGAAGGCCTGCAATCGTCAATGCATTTTATTCATCCATTGAAAACAGTATACGTAAATAGTTTTTCATTCTAAAATCAATTTATTCATTTGTTCATAATCATATTATTAATTATTAATTAAAATTATGAAAACATCATTTTTATTGAATGATTAATTAAATCTTTAAGGTATTTACCAAATTTAATTAATTTAAATAATTTCATAAAATTTTTTAAATGAAATATAATGTATGTACTTGACATTTAATAATTTTGTTTTTATTTTAAAACAAGCCTAACTTATATTAACAGTACGTATACGTAAAGTAAAATTTTAAATATTTTATATATAATAGATTACGATTAATTGTAAAATTATTATGATATTAAATAAAATTAAAACAACTTTATTAACGTTATTTCATGTATTTAACTTACAAGTTACATTTTAAAAAATGTAATAAATAATAAATATTGTAATTTTAATACAATTACATAGTTTTGGAACAAATTTTCGAATATGATGCATTCGAATTTGAAGTATTTTTATTTAATAAACAAATAAAATGTTCACATAGAATTTCCGGCTGGTATTTTACAAGGAGCATTCTTTAACAATAATAGACCTAGATATATGAATTATGGTGCTATCGGATTTGTGATGGGACATGAGATTACCCATGGGTTCGATGATCAAGGTCGGCAATTCGATAAAGATGGTAATCTGGTAGACTGGTGGGCATCAGAAACTAAAGAAAAATACTTGAAACGAGCTGAATGTATTATTTATCAATATGGCAATTATACTGCTTCGGAAGTTCTTCTTAATGTGAGTTTTTGTATCAAGTAAATCACTAAAATTTATACTATAATATTTATTAAGTGAATAAATTTACATTGGTAAATATGCATATTGATTTATTCTCACCACTTTGCAAGGAAGCTGGATTGGTAAAGACTGTAAAGTCTTTGCAAGTTGATTTAAATAATACATAATCGTATCCGTGATTTTTTCTTAATTAAAAAAATATATAATTTTTTCAAATCGGTGTTTAAAGACATGATTGCTGATGAGAAAAATAAGAATCATTCGGTAATTTTGTGTAATAAAAAACCTATTGTCTATTTTAACTAATTACCATATTGAGTATATATTAAATATGGAAATACAAAATAATTAATATTATTAAAATTAATTTTACGAAATATTAAATAAATATATTTTTGTACATTATAATATCATGGAATGTTTAAAACTATATGTAGTGTTACTAAAAATTTATTATTACTTCTATTCATTATAAATTATTAATTCCTCTATAATCAAATATTTTAAGGAATGTTTATTAACAAACATAAGTTGTGCTATTTTTAAATTGTATGTCTACTCTACGACTATATAATTTCAATTGAAATAAAATTTATTAATTAATGATGATTTTTTCATTAGTGAAAACTTATATTTATTGCAGCTGAATGGGATCAATACACAAGGTGAAAATATTGCAGACAATGGTGGTATAAAGGAAGCCTATTTTGCCTATAAAGATTGGGTTAAACGCAATGGAGTTGAGCCTCGGTTACCGGGTCTTGATTATACTGGTCAGCAAATGTTCTGGATTAGTGCAGCTAATACATGGTGTAGTAAATATCGGCCTGAAACCCTTAAACTTCGTATCACAACTGGAGTACATAGCCCAGGCGAATTCCGAGTTCTCGGATCTTTATCGAATATGAATGAGTTTGCTCAAGACTTTCGCTGTCCTCTAGGTTCTAAAATGAATCCCACAAAGAAATGTGCTGTATGGTAGATAGCAAAATTATTAAAATTAATAGCAATTGAAAGGATACATTCAAAAGCTGAAAAAATAATCCAATAAAAAATTACTTTATATTTATGGTCGATAACATTCTATAATAACAATGATATTTTATTTTACGTTATATATGTAGACATAAATCTATAACGAATTTAAAATTTTTAACTCAAAGTATAGTTCATAATTAAGAAAAATTGAACTAATATGAATATATTAACATAAATTTACACTATGAAAATAAATTTAAATTAATGATTTTTAAAACAATTTTTTTAATTTTGAAAATGCTTTTCACTATATTTTTCAATTAATTAAAAATAAAATTTAATTATAAAATATTAAGAATTTTTAAGAATTCTTTAAGAATTCTTTAAATTTTTTAAGAATTCATAACGGTATTTTCATAAAAAATATTAATATAATATATTCTAACAAAAATTATGAATAAACTATTTATAATATTTTATCTGGTAAGATGAAATCGTGATAAATTCGATAAAATTTAATTACTAGATTAAACTAAATATTATTCAATAATTAATAATTATTATTTATAATGGGAATATAAAAATATTTTAATATTAAATATTACAAAAAAAAAAAATTAGTTTTATTTTCATAATAATTATGGTAGATTTTAACCAATATAATATAGTTACATTTTTTTTATAATTGTAATTTATAATTTTTTAAACTAAATTTTTAATTCCTGCAAATTATTATAAAAAATTTGAAGCACAATTTTATTATATCTCCATATTAATATCGAGAATTAATTTAATTTAATGATACAATGTAAAATAGTACTGAACAGTCAAAGTCTTGGAATAAATTATAAGTCCATTCATACTGTTAATCTAAAGTTGCTACTTAAATAGGTTCTTATGCTTCAATGGAATAAGTAACCTATATAAATAAATTAAAATAAAATTATATGTGTTGATATAAGTATGTAATATAGTATAACTCATTCGATCCAATGAAATTTCAAACAATTAATTTGTACCTATGTAATTGTTAATATGTAAGATAAAATGAATATTATTACATTATTTTATGTTTTTTGTGTAAGTTCAGATTATTCTATACATATTAAATAATTTGGAAATTTACAGTATACTAAAAATTATGCTTACTTTGTATAATTATTTTAATGTTTATGACTAAAATGTTTAATAACAGATAGTATATTATTTAAATTTATTTTTTTTTATTAATAAAAAATTTTATTGCTATTAATATTGTTAAATAATAACAATTTAAATAGATTTTAACAAAAAAAATATATATATATATATTTTAATGATAGGTTTCCAGTAAATATTTTAGATGCATATTAAAACAATTCCGAAAGTGCCTCGTTCGTAGATAAAATGGTTAGATAATGTGAAAGTTAATTTTAGAAAATTAATGATATTGAAATTTTTCAATAAAATATATGTAAATTTTTTTCAAAGATTTAAGTACAATTAATTTGAATTATTTCACTAGATTCGAACAAATCATTAAAATTACGTATATATTTATGAAAAATAATTTAACACAAAATTTTGTCTACAACTTAACTAGAACTTAACTTATTAAAAATATTGGCTAAACTAGTATGTTCTTTTTTTGTTGTTCAATTATTCAAAATAAAAATGTTTAAATATGAATGCTAGTGGTCTGTGTAATAGAAATAATTTTATAAGCGAGTATAAAATTTAATTAATTTATGTAAATGCAAATTATGGTAAAATTTGTTCGTAAATGTTTCTTGAAATTAAAAAAACAAGATTTATATTTATTTGTAAAATAATAAATATTACTGCTTCTATATTTTCAATTTTCATCAAATAAATGAACAAATATGTAAAAAATATACAATATATATATATATACAAGAAATAGTCGGGTAATAATATTTGTAATCAATCGGTCAAAAGAAAATTACATTGCAAATTTCAAAATTGAGATACAACCAAAGAACTGAATGTAATGAAGAGGAATCAAATGTATTATAAACGATCGTCGATACATAATCAGCCATTGGATTAAATCTGAAGCAAAGCTTCGAATATACGAAAAATTGTAATAACGACAGACGAAGTGAAAATTCTACCATATCTGTAGATACAATAAAATTTATTATCAAAATATTCAATATGATTAAACAAAATTATTAATAATGATTAGAATTGAAAGAAAGTAAAATTTTATTTTTGGTTATTTTAAAAGCAGTCAGAACCGAATATTGCATCCTTCGTGTGAAGGACGGATGAAAAAGAACAAATTTATCGATATTCAAATAACACCATAATTTTAAAAAATGTTAGTTTAAAAACCATTTAAAATAAATAGTAATGTTAAAATTATTTTATGGTATTAAATCCTATGTATTTAATTAAGCTATTTAAGGTATTGATTATATATAATTATTGTAATTCGTAAATAATTGTAATTAGAGTAAATACTTATAATACTTATAGTGAAAAAAAAGATTAACAAACAAAGTAATATGAATAATGCAATATATAAAGTAGCAATTAAAATAAATAATATAATAAAATGAACATGTATTTTATAGTTTTTAAAATTGAATATCCTTTGAAACTTAAAATATCTAAAATGTAAAATTATAAACCGTTTTCATGAGTTATCTCTGAATATAATATTGTATCAGTATAGCTATAATTCTTATGCGTTCTGTAATTATCAGTCCAGTCAAATATGTTTATTCTTCTTAATCTTAAAGTTTGAAATCTTATTATTCTAATTTTTGTAATTATAAATTTCAATGATTAAAAAAAAAGTTAAATCTTATTAGTTATCGGGTTTATCTATAAGCTTTAGATCCTGTTAAGCTTGGCTTAAACGTATTATGAAAGAAATATAATTTATAAAAAAAATATGATTCATATTAAAAATTAAATAAAAATAAATCTGCTTATTTTATTAAAGTCTATAAATATTTTTTTATGTATTACATAATGTATAGTATATAAATCTGTAAATATAAATTTATAAACAAATAACAAATTTGTATCAAGAATTCGACAAATAATATTCTTGTTTCGTATGTAATTTAGAAAGCGGCTCTTCTTTCTCTATAAAAATATAAATATAATGTAACACATTAAGTTCTTTCCTAAAAAATTTAATAAATAGTATAAAATCTTTTATATAATTATGATTTTTAATATTTGTATAGGTATTAAAATTTTATAACTTCTACTATTAGTTCAACTAAACATTTGTAATTATACTAATTATATTCACAATAAAAGTATACTAATAATAATATTTAAAAAAATTTTTTTGTAGCATTAAGAAATAAGTATTAACAAATTTATTAGCAGTTATATTTTATTCGTTCTTATTACAAATCAACAGAGAATATTATCATATATAACTATTTATATATATCATATTAAAATTAAATATTGTTGTACATTGTTAAAAATAATTATAGAACGTATACTAGATTAAATTGCTAATGCAAATTAATGGTATTGTTCGATTCAGTAGAAATAGGTCAAATATTAAAAATAATTAAATCTATCTATTACAATTAAATTTATCTATTAACTATTCTTAATTAACTTTTTGGTATTTTTGTTAAAAATATCATATTATTAAACTTGCATGCAAATAGATGGAAATTTGCTATTAATTGACAGAAATAGGATTATCATTATAAATACACATAAATATGTATTTTTATAACATATATAAAAACTTAATAAAAATTAATTAAAACAGTAAAATGCATAGAGTGTATTTCAATTTTTCGACTGAATCATATTCTTAAACAAACTCACTATTTTTACAGAAAGTTTTATATCTGACAAGTTATTAACTTTTTTCCAATCCAATTTTTAAAATTATTATATTTTTTCCCCAGAGTTAAAGCACCTGATGGTGCAACTTTCTGACATAAATTGTTTTTTCACGCTTAATAAAACCACTATCAAGATTTTGAATATGATAATAAATATTATCAAACTACATTACAAAGTTTATTCAAGTCATCTATATTTATGGATCAGAAAATTGATGATAATTTTTTATGGATTTTCTGCGTCAAGAGTCCAATAAATTTAATAAAAGTTATAAAAATATTTAAATAGTGTAATAGATTATTTAAAATAATAAGAGTGCCTTTAAGATAAAAAAAATGTACTAGGTGATATGTTTTTATTAGTCTTTTATATGTCGTATTTCGAACGAAAATTTCGACAAAAGAAAAATATTTGTATTTTCCATTATTGTTTATATATGAAATAATTTATAAATTCTCACCCAATATTTTTGAAAAACATTAAAATTACTGTTGAAACTTGGTATTTTAAATATAATTTCAAAATGAATCCGAAAAAGCTTGAATGAGTCAGCTCAAGTGAATCCAAAAACAAGCAATTGTATTTTTAACAAATCAAGATGGTTTAGTTTTGTTTGATTCTTATAAAATAACGAAAATGAGTTCATATCTAATGAAATAATTTCAATTTCATTTTCAAAAACTAATTATTTCCAAGAGCTTTTAAAAAGATTTATTACCAATCACTATATTCTATAATTATTTTAAATTGTATATTAACTCTCATAGTATATGAATATATACTTATATCGCGTATCATTACAGATGCCTAATTTTTAGATAGATTAGATAACTACTTTTTCTAAAATTATATTGTAATATATAATGTAGATAAAAGAATTCTAATTCGATTGTAATTACCATTTGCTATGCAACCAAGCCATTGACGTGTTTTGTCCATATGTAAAGTTCTTATGCTTGGAGGCATACCATCTAGATCGTAAGTGTTAAAATTGTAAGTAATACATAATGTTTACTATAAGAATAAAAATGTTTAAAAAGATATTGTCTAAGCACAACAATGGAGACCGCAAGATGACAGTTTTCCGACTGTTTCGATATTTTCAAAAAGTGAAGAAAAAAGTAATAAGACTCGTGATTTTGCCTCGCGGCGGCATCCATTTGACAAAACCCGCAGAGATTATAGCCTGACTCACGAAATCGTAGGGGCTATATTCTGATTTAATCTCAGAAACTATAGCTTGTTTATAGCATGCCTATGAATTTTTACAGGTAAAATTTTTTCGCGTTTCGAAACTCAGCTTCCCGAAAAAAAATCCTATAATGCGCATGAATAAAAAAAAACATGTGGACGACGAGCTAGTCCGAAAACTGATAAAAAGGAGATTACCTGTCCTCTCCTGTAGTTCACGTTGTTTCACCTAAAAAATTAAATACAAATATTGTGAAAGGAAATTGGAGCCAGTTTCCCATACTCATGCGGTACCGGCTTCAAGACGCGTAGCCATTCATCTCGGAGCTAGAGCTGGGCAGGTCCTAAATGAAATAGCTTCAGATGGACGAAGAAAAACTTAGCCGTTGAGACCTATGGAAAAAAATTCCGTTACGTTCGAACATTTCAACGCAGCCGAAATTGCGTGGAATCCCGCCTACCGTTACGAAAAGGAAACTTAACCAGGCCCACTCCTGGTCAACGCCTTCATTACCCGTGATTTGCCGCCTCTCCCGGGATTTGACTAATGAGATTTGTTTAGAAAATAATTAGGCCCAGCAGAAAATATGTAATAGGATAGATAACAAACCAAGAGCAGAAAATTTTTCGATATAAACCGCATGCTTACGCACTGCTAATGAACAAATATTTTATAACCTAGTTATGGTTGTATTTCACGCACAATCGATTATTAGAATTAATAAAAATAATTAATAAAAACGAAAATTGAAGTGTGAAATTAAATTTATTTGAATCTTCTTCCCTTTTCTAAATAATATATTATTTTATTTAGATTTTATTTAGAAAAATTATATTATTTAGACGTATCATGAACAACGTTGTATTATTTCTTAATTTATTGATAATCATTTCTCAGCGGAGTAGATCACTTTTATATATTTTTTTATATATTTTTCCAAAAATCGACGTTCGTTTGAGGCATGGCTCAACCTCGCGGTTATTCAGGGTCTCAGTGTTCCTTTAAAAAAAAACACAGAGCAACTTACGCTAATCAATTCTCACATCAATTTAGATGTTCAAATGGAGCGGTTTATAATAATGAATGCGCTAATTGGTGCGAAAAAAAGATAAACCTGCACAATCATACGAGTTGCAACATGATTATAAAAAATGACAATAAGTCATTTGTACGAGCACCAGGTGCCTTGCACTCGTCGACTTAATGAGTTGTGCATTTATTTGTCTTTTACATATATCGCAGGATATATGTAAGATTTTAAGGATATGACACCACGCTAAGAGAAAATGAAATTCACGCTTGGTTCTTTTTTAAATAAGTGACTTTATTTTACAATAATTAAGTTGTAATTATATGGAGTACGAGTGACGTTTATCCCATTGTAAACTATGCAAGAGCAAGACTAGTAAAAGGCTTTCCCTCGCAAATTCGCTCTATTTTTAAACAATTTTTTGTCCCTAAGTAGGAATAGCCTTCTAATCCACGTTTCTTATTGGCCCGGGATATTAATATTTTTGAGAAAAAGAAATCACGCGCTCCCGTCCGTCTTCACTTTTGCCCGAAAACACGTGAATTCTCAGGCGTCGATGCGCGCTTGGCTCTTCCAATAATTCCTTCTAAAACCGTTGCATATAAAAATTACAAGAAATTCATAACGTTAAGCGTTGATGGCTTTGTCGAAGTCAGCACAATTCGCTCTAATGACCGTTAATAAATTTACAGTTAAATTATATTCCGTTCCTACGTTGCCGTTAAGACTAGGTCTTAACGTCATTGTTTCTTCTAAGAATCTTATGAATAAAAATAAGCCACAAAAATAAATAAGTACTAAGATAAAGAAGATAATTAAAAAAAAAGCACCCTAAAAAAATAATTGACATTCATGCTTGAACTATCATTTTGTAAACTCAGATACTATAAAATAAAAATATTGAAAATTTTTCAATTCATTCAGAAGCAAGAAGACGTAAGCCAGAGATACGAACGTAATTAATCTCTTCAACCGGAAACTATATACTCGTATATATTAGTGACGTGAATAGCTGGTGCAATCTGTGTTACGAAGTATAAAATGAAAAAGCTAAAGTTAGTGTTTAAATACTGTCAGGAAATAGAAAAGAATTTAAAAAGATTAGTGAAACCGTCAATTTTATAAACCTACTTTATTTAATACGAAATGAGCTGTATTAATAAGAGTGAACAATATGAATATTTTGAATTTATTTGAAATAATGAAATTCTTTATATTATGCATAAATCATTGTAGATATATATAATAAATATTATATATATATATTTAAATTATTATTAATATACTGAAAATTAAAGATAATATTTTAATAAAGTACAAAATTTGTACACGTTTGCTATTATTTTATCTACATTTATACTAGTATAAAAAATATATGGTATGATTGTAATGTGATGTACGTTGTGTATTCAAGTCTTTTGCTCACCGCGCAGTACTTTTCCTATCGTCACTACCCGATTTCGGTTAACGCCATAAACCGATATGACTTATTAAAAAATTAATATTAACAGATTCATTTGATCACAAGGAAACAAGAAATGTTAGAAGTCTTAAATTTGAACAATGATTTGACAATAGCTTTACAGCTTATTCTTACATTGTTACGTTAATCGAAACATTACGTCAATTGCTACATTAATCGAAACTCGTTAAGTTTTGTACGCTTCACTTAATATAATATCTGAAAATTGTTTTGAGAGTGTATTGATCCATACGATCTTATAGATTATTTACTCTGCCAGTTAAGGTTATCAGAAAAGGAGAGTGATTTCAATTACCAGTAGTTAATTTTTATTATTTGGTCAACTACAATAGCATGAGTCTGAATACTATTATATAACCTATTTTTTCAATAGATTGTATTTTTCTGTTGAAAGCTTTAGAAAATATATTTATAATTGAATTTTGAAAATATTTTGATAAATCTTTCGATTTTTTTTATTTAGATACATTTGCTTTTTATTTATCAATTTAGATTTCTAAAAATTTTTTATACAGAATACTGTCTGAATTATATAAATATATATACTTTTTTGCTCGCCTTTATTAAAATTTTTTAAACTAATGGAACATATTTATTAGGAATGAATTATTGAAATTAGATATCACATTACAATAAATAAATTAATAGGTATTAAAAATTGGTTGAATTTGAAATGATTATTAAATAAAGAAATTGTTATTATATGTGAGGAATGGAAAAGGCATACAAATGAGATCAAAACAATTGCATAGATTGCAATTAATGGTGGATACAAGCTCAGTCTAATATAAGTAGGTATAATACCTTAATCTTTCATATAATATTTTATTAAAAGGATTATTGTTGCAGCACGACTTGCGATAAAACTGGACACGAATATTTGATCTTTGTTAAATTAATGTTTTTCGGATAAAAGCACAAAAGAAGAAACACTGATTGGTGGTGAAAGATTTATTTATTGCGAATTATGAGTTACATTTTATTTATTGAGTACGTATTGTTGAACTCGTGAGATTTAGCGTTACTCTTGATGAAAGAAGCAAGTGAGCAGTTTTTGTCTTTGCTAGTAATTAGGCAATTAGATGACATGCCAATCGCCATGTATTGGCGGCTAATTGCGTAGATAGATGACAATAGGCCAAGTCGCGTGTGTATGATTTGAATATTGCAGTGAAGGTTTTAAATTTAAGAAAGTACAAAAGATGGCATCTTGACCATTCGGTTTAAAGAATATTTTGCGCTTTACCAATTATTACAAAAACGCTCTCTTTATTAGACAAAGTAGAGAACTCTGATTTGATGATAAGGATACTTAATGTTGATTCTCATCAGCAGTTCAGTGAGTAACAGTTACTTCAACACTCTCCGCCTCTTTTGTGGGCACGGATACCGGGTTGTCTTCATCTTCTAGGAGATCAGACTTGAAGAGAATAGAGTGACTTTCTCTTTCTTCTTACTTCCTTTAAATCGATCACCGTGTTTTTAATTCTCTCCTAGAAAAGTCCAATTTTTTCCCTCTAGTCCGAGAAAACGACTACGAAGACGCACATTATCTACGCATAGATACGACAAGGAGAAGAGCAGCTTCGGTTTCACCTCATCTTAGAAGTGGCGGCGACGCTCACTGCACGTGTAACGTAGACGTGAGGCGCGTGCAAACTACGCGGGACGCCGAAGAAGAGTAACAGCGAAGTAAAGCGTGGATCAAATCGACGCCATTTTAGGTGCGGCGGCGTTGCTCATGCTACGCACGTTCATTATTACACGCACGTACACCACTACTTCAACGACGTACCGCAGCGGAGTCAGCTGAGGGAAAGCAATCTAACCGCAGTACGAAGCGCCCAACTGATTGATAGACGCGTTATAAGGACTCCAGACTCCGGAAAATTAATTGAAAATTGATATTGCACATACAAATTAACTAAAAAAAAAAAAAGTTATTTGGTTCGCCCATATTTGCCTGATACTTCTTCCTTCTACTCCTACAGACTCGCATGAATAACAGGTTTCTTTTTAAGATAAACTATTATTAAGTAATAATTTTATATCAATGTTAAAAATGAAAATTACCTAAACATGACTTTCTAAAATAAAAAACAAATAAAAGATTATTATAAAGTACTATTAAATTAAAAAAAAAAATAAATGCAAAATTTTTTTGATAAAATATTGTAGAAGTTGAAAAATTAAGGATTTTTTTATTGAAAAATGTTGTTTTAATAGTTCCGTATTCTTATTCTATTTATTATAGAGCAAAGTTTATAATAAGTCTTGTTTCAATAAAAATCAAGATATTGACAAAAATGTTTGACTTCACTGTTTATTTTAATTTTTATTAATTGATTTTATAAATGTAATATATATTAATGTAAATTGCTTATAGAATTATATTTAATTTTATATTTATATTAAATATTTAAATAGATTTAATTTTTTCTATGTGTAAACGAACGCGAGGGGGGATTGAGAAAGGAAAGGCCGGTGAAGCGGGAGCTAATCGACGGCTAGATAGGGAAGAGGCAGCGGAACAGGAGGGACACCGGGGGGAGGGGAGCTGGGGCTGCTAACTGCGCCCGCGGTCATTCCTAGATGGGAAGGCGGCGCGGGGCAGGGCGCCCGCTTCCTTACCCAAGAAAGCATCGAGAGGAAGCAACGGAGAAGGGCGACGGGGGCGCTGGGGCTGCTATCTACGCCCGCAGCCCGTGATGAAGAGGGCGGCGCGGGGCGGCGTGCACGCGTCCCCACCCAACAGCAAGGAAGCATCGAGAGGAAGCAATGGAGAGGGAGGCGCGGGGTGGTGTGCACATCGGCCGAGCCAACATTAGAAGGAAGCGGGAAGGAAACGCGCCAATCACCGGGGGGAGGAGGACACCACCGCGGGAATTAATTAGCGCCACAGGAGGGGAAGGTCGCTCGAGTCGGACAAGAAAAAATCGCGGGACGATTGGCACAAAGGAAAGAAGGGAAGGATATCACGATTGGCGAAAGCAGGTCGGGGGAGAAGGGGCAGTATCGTTTGAACTTTCGCAAGGAAGAGACGACGAGGACTACCGAAAGAGATGCTGAGAGCCAAAGGAAAGATCGAGAAAATTCGAGAAGAGTAAGATAACAGAGAAAGAGCGAGAATACCGATGAACGGAGGACACGAGCGACAACCATCAAGTGCACGAACAACCGGCAAGATTTAAAAGGGTCCGCGCAACAACGTCGCAGCTAACGCCAGCCTGAAGGGAAGGTGGGAGCGCACACGCACACAGCGCAAGGGACCAGGCCTCCGCCACGCCGGCGGAGATTGGCGCCAAGTTTCGTTGCAACGCAAACGAAGAACAAGGGAAAGCGACGCGAGACAAGACCGTGACCAATAAATATTTGAAATAACAAAAAGGCGTTATTATTTCTTCCTGAACCTCCCACCTCATCCCAGTGTTTATCACTAAGGATATATTTGTTATTTCTATATTTTATTAAAATAATTATTTAGATTTTGTTGTATTTGTTAATATTTTATTTTATAAATAGAAATTAAATCGTTTATTAATGTATTTGTTATTTAATACGGTGTGACCGCCGGTGATAACGGATGGCGAAGGAGCTGGTCGCCCGCCAAATTAAAGGGAGATTGGAGGGACAGGAGCAGCATCGGGGTGAGGGAAGTTGAGGCTGCTATCCGCGCCCGCGGTCTCTCCAGGATGGCGAGAAGTGGCGCGGGGCAGGGGCATGCTTCCCGAACCAACAGCTAAGAGAGGAGGCGACGCAGCAAGCGGCTGAGAGGGAAGTTGGAGCTGATATCTACGCCCGCATCCCCTCCGGCATGGGGAGGGGCGGCGCGGGGTGGTGTGCACGCTTCCCGAACCAACACTGAGAGAAGGCAGGAGGGAAACGCGCCAGCCACCGGGAGGAGACCAACGCAGGAAGTAATTAGGACCGCGAGAGGGGAGGGTCGCTCGCATCGGAAGAAAGAAAAACCGCGGGAAGGATTGAAAAAATAGGAAACAACTGAAGGATATTATCAGGAGAAGTGGGAGGTCGATGGCAGAGGGGCGGCAGTATCATTCGAGCCTTCATAAAGAACGGTCAAGCGACGGCCAGACGCCTGAAAGGAAGGTGGGAGCGTAGTCACAGCACAAGGGATCAGGCCTCCGCCACATTGGCGGAGTTTGGCGCCAAGTGAGGTTAAAACTCAAGGCGCGTGGCGAAGTCGGTAAGAGCGGGAGCCGTCGTATCAACAGAACTCGCCGGAAGTTTAAACGTTCAAATAGTGGATTGCAGCCAGTGACGACACACGTAAAGGATAGAAGTCAAGGAAAGCGACGACGACACGGGAACGCAGATAATAACAATTTAATTGAGCAAACAAAAACTATATTTCTTCATTGCAAGCGAATACCTCACCGAATAAAAGATAAGCCAGCGAAGGTCGACGAGCATCAAAGAAACGAGGAGATTGTAAGGAGCAAAGGGTGCCTGAGAGCAAGACCGCGAGCCATGCCAGCACAAGCGCAAGTGAACAGCAATCACGCCGACCATCCATTCAGCGGAATGGATAACCGGAATCGGGGCAACCCCACATTCAGCAGAAGCCAGACGCCTGAAGGGGAGAGGAGGGAGCGCAGTAATAGCACATCAGAGGGAACGCGCCGTCCGCCAAGTTTGGCGCCAACAGTGACATCAGCACTGACGACACGCGCGAACGTTAAAATTGGATGAAAGTGGCAACGGCTCAGGGGATTTAAGTACAAATAAACAATTGTGAGCTCGTCGGCGTTCGTTTCCGAGGCAGTTACTGGCGGCGCGCCTCTGATTTGCCGCCGCGTTAGATTAAGTGTATCTGTACCTACCATATACGTGTTCTGTAAATTAGCATAAGTGACCAATAAAATGTTCGATCGAACAACTATAAAGACGGCTCCTTCATCCTACACGTTCCCACCTCCCACGCCAGTCTACAACAATATTCATAAAAATTTTTTATTGTGTATTAAATTTTTCTTATGTACATTTAAATATTGATCAATGTTTTTAACTTTATCATTTTTTTATTTATTAATGAACAAATATATTTTTATTATACTTAGTTACTAGACTAATAAAATATAAAATCAGTTTGGTGAATGATAGTCCAATTTTATAATTATTATGATTCAAATTTAAATAATTTATTTTTATATTTAATCCACAATTAATGAACTTCGTTAATTGTTATAATTAAATTAATATAATATTATTGCAGAATTTATTTAAAATGTAAATGTATTTCGAAAGCAAATAATTTTGTATGCTATTGCTTCGTTTATTACTTTTCAGCAAAGATAGTTTTTATGCTTATAATTCAATAAACAATTACTTTTTAAATTATATTTAATTGATTGTGTAATTAATAATGTTACCATTTTAAATTCTGCTTTCAATTCTTCTTATTAATAATAATTAAACAAATTCATACGCTATAAGATTTATTCAGTTAGAGTTGGGTAATCATGTCAAGAAAGTATTTTTTTATGCTACAGTTCGTTTTAACTGGTACCTTAAATATTACTTCATGATTTTAGAATCTAATTCAGTTTTTGTAAATGCCTTTATTTTTATGAAATTTATTTCGTTACATTCTAATTTTGTGCTTCATTTAATATTTTTTTTTCTAATACATTTTTATCAAGTTCTTTTTGAAGAAATGTTGTATTTTTGTTCCGATGTAAATATATACAAATCTGAATAATAGTTTTTAGAAACAAAGATTTAATTTAATTTATACTAGAAATAAAATAATTTGTTTATTTAGATTGTGTTAGAGAACGTTGAAGTGCTGCGGGAAAATAAATGGCAGGAGTATTTTGGAAACTACCACTCGATGTTGCCGTTGGTACGAGTTTAATAACATATAGAAAAACAAAGTACGACAAAGGCGTGAAGTATCCCGGTAAGCGGGATCCCGGGGAGCGGGGTGGCGCATGAAATTAATCTACTAGTAGACACGAGATCGATCAGGTAGAGCGGTTAAAGGTTATATTTTTCGTTGTACTGGTGTCGTGGCACGTGCTGGTGGTGATTCGGAGACACAGAGATCTTGAATCAGCTCTAGTGGGAAGGATTTGAGCTTCCTTGTGGCCGATCTATAGGACAGGAAGAGAGAGACAGAGAGAGAGAGAGTAAGTTCCTCGCGGTCAGGTTGAATCTCCAAGGCGTTGGCACGACCCGATGTTCATACCTACACACGGATCGACCATCCAGACGTGCGAACTGTGTGGAGTTCGAGACGCACAGGTGTCACGGTGTTGGTTGAAAGTCCAGCTAGCAATCAGGTATTTTAAGTAAATTTCTTTACGAGAGTTCTACTGCGCATGTTTCGCGAAACTATTTCAATTAATATAATTATTGATTTAGCTATTATAAATTTACGTGTGTGCGTGCGTTCAAAGGCTTTTACCCTCCTTCTTGGCGAAGGAGTTTTTTTTATCCCTCGATTAAGGATTTTTAAATAAAGCAAAATAATTTCATTAGAACAACGATCAATGACTTTTTAATCTGCTTCCCTTTTTCTCCTTTTTCTTTAAGAACTCACGCATTTGGTAAGTAGCTTATAAACTGCTACAGATTATCTTATCATCTGTCTGTGATCTGTATCTGTGCTCCCCTGTCTACAGGTGAGCCTCGACGCCGCTCTTCTCCGTTCGCAGCCCTGTTCGACTTCTCCTCAGATACGTGGACGTAGTGGTTCGGTTATCGGCAGATGCGATTTTGAGGAACGTTCTGTTTTTCAGTCAGCGTCGGCTCAAAAACTGCAAAAAACTCGCGCCTCTGGTCCTTGTCACCAGTCCTTGGGAAACTTTCTCTTTCCCTCTCCACTCGTTGTCCCGAGTTTCCTCCTTTCCTCCTTGCAGTCCCTTCGTCGCTTGCGTTGGCGGGCATTTCGGGCCGGGCGTACCCCTTTCCCTTCCCTTTCCGTTCACTCGACCTTCCGTTTCCGAACCCTTCGTCCCTTCCTCTTCGCGAGTCTCGTCCCTTCTCGTATTTTCCCCACGGTCGACCCGCAAGGGTAATCGGTTCATCCCTCGTGGGTAACCCGCGAGACAAAATCAGCTGGCACCTCGCGAGAGACCCGCGCGGGTAGTCAGTGGTTAGCCCCGGAGAATCGACGCCTTCGTACTCTCTATTCGCACCCCCCTCTACCGTCGTCCCCTTCCACGTTGCTGCGTCCGCAACATTGGTAGTATAATTTGTAGAGATTTTTTTTTTGTTTTTGTTGTAATTAATATAAATGAAACGCTTTAATTTTGTTTAAACTTTTTTATTTAGATCCCGAATACCTTATTCTTTTTATTATTGTCGGACTCGAAGTCGGTCAGTTGCTAGCACGGCGATCAGCTGCCTGTCGGTGCTAGTCGGCTCGTCTGCTTTGATTGGTCGTCGGTGTTGCCGCCTCGTTCTAGTAGTCCGTGTGTATCTCGTTGAATTCGTTGCAAGCCGGCCTTCTTCCGGCAACGTCGTTACGTGGACGTGATATCGTCGGCTGGCGACGGCAGCGGCATGAATCAAGACGGTAGTGCAAGATGTCTGAGTGTCTGGATAGTGGCGCTGTCGAAGCGGTGATCAAGGTGGCGTCGATTGAGTCACAGTCGACGCGTCGAGTTGATATAGTAAGCTTCCTTATTATTGACCTCTCCTTAAGTGATCCTTAATTTATATTGTGTAATGCCTACTTATTATAATGCTATGATGAATATCGGCGATATTCCAAACTTCGTAGTGTCTTGAATTCTCGTAATTCGTTCATTCGCGTGTTCCCTTTACGCCCGTTTCATCTTTCTATATCGTTTCCTTCTTTTTTCGCTTCTTTTAAATATTCAAAATTTGGCCGACTTACAAGACTTACAAAACTCCCGAATTCGAACTGAACTCCCCGCTTTCTTTCTCCGGCACGCGTATATCTACCTCGCGAGAAAGACTCGATTTCTTTTGTTTGCCACCCGATTCATATTTTCACCTTTTTATTTTCGCGAATTTTTGAGACGTTATAACGACTTCGCTTGTAGCCCCTTGTTTCCCTCTACGCGCTTCGACCCACCTTCTTATTTCCCCTCCTCGACGCTCAGCGCTTTCTTTCTTTATCTCTCTCTCTCTCTCTCTCTCTCTCTTTGTCTCTTTCTTCGGCCTCTAGCCTTTGGATAGAGTACCAGGTATTACCAAAAATCTGTGCTTATCCCCTCAACAAGATCCGCTTTTAAGCGCGTGTCTTGTCGGATAGACAAGGTCACGGGCCCACGTCATACCTCCCCGTCTGTCCTTAATCGCACTTTCGCGGTTCTCACCACGCGGGCATCCTCTTGAAACGTAATTAGCACCTCAGCACAATTAAATTTATCTTTCATTCTTTTTGCTGGCACTTAATCTTCCTGGTTTCCGTAACAGGTAGCTTATAGTTCTTGCTTTTATTTTTATTATTTTTTGTTGAAAATTCTTCTATAGAATCAATTCTAATTTGATCATTAATTACAGATGCGAATCATGTTTGTGTTTATATTGAAGATTTATATTTATTTTATATATTATTTTTCTAACTTTTTTGTTTCTAACTTTAATTGAATCATTCTGTAGTCTACTAAAATATCATTAAGAATTATTTACATCTGTATACTTAGAGAAGTAAATTTTAAATGTGTGAGTAAATAGAGATTTTTAATTTTAGTAAATAATAGATCAAACATAAAATAAATTCAATTAATAAGCAAAATGTTCGAACAGGAGAAAACATTTTAAAAACAAAAGTTCATGAAAATGATTAATTAGAATATAAAGAGAAAAAGGTATTATCAAGTTTATTATTGGTATATTCTGATTGAGCCTGTTGAATTTAATTTTGTAATATTTTTAAATTACATTTGATTTTCAATTACAAATTTTTATAAGTGTCGTGAGAATCAATACAAACATCGAATATTGTTTAAATATATTTTGTTTTAATGGTTTCTTAATGAAGTCACACTTTTATAAAATTGAATTACGTAAAAATAATGTTTCGATTTAGAGTTTAACTTGATCAAATTATTTGCTAATTAATATTTCTAGATTACGATTTTATAGCACGTAGCCATATAACAGTTTAATAAAGAGCAGTAAAAACATTAAAATAATATCATTTTCTGAAATGTTAGTTTCTTAAGTTATATGTGGAAAATAATTAGAAATAAAATTTTTACTACAATCTTTAAATCTTTCAGTTTTATGGGATTGTATTATTATTAAAACTTTAATTTGCATTCTATAAACTTATGGTTAAAATTGTGCGCTATTTGAGAGACCACTAAACTAAAACATCTATTACGCATGTGGAAAACCATTCATTTTTGTTGATTATGATTTTATACTTTTACATGTAAATTAAGTAAACATTTATAAAAAAACCGAATTTATAAGAAACATTATAACATAAAATTTGTGGCTTTCAAATTAAAAACTGATCTTTTTTAAGATACAACGTCGGAAACAAAATAATTACGGTTAAAAAAAAAGGATTAATTATATAATAAATAAACTAATATTTCAAGAGAAAAATAGTCTGTTTTAGGTTAATTAATAAATTAAGATAATTAAATACATTAAGATTAGTTTTAATAAAAATTACATTCCTTGATAATAAGTTTGCATAATAGATTATAAACTTACATAAATTATATCTACGTCTTCTCCGTATATTTTATTTAAGTTAATTTTAACTAATATAAATATATATTGTGTGATTAAAATATTGTGCAATTATTTTAAGAAATGTTGCTGTTAACCATTTATTATTTTTTGCCTTGCATTTTATGTGGTAAATTATACTAAAATATTAAATATATTTATTAAAATTGTTAAATTCTTATTTTTATGATGAATACATTAGATAATATTAGAAAATAGTATAAAAGTTTAGTATTAATATTCTGTACAAGACTTTAATTATAGTTTTCATATTAAATTTTATGTTTAAGTGCAGCATACTAAATCATGGTTTTTAATAAACACTGGTTTCTTGATATTTTTTATATTTTATGTATAGTGAATATGAGTTTGTGTAATGACAATTTATACGAACAGATTTCATTATATGTGTGAGTTCCCTTATTTCAGTAGGAAAATATGTTTATTAATGACAATATTTACGTCATATTTTTACTTAAACTAACAATCTTATTTTTTTGTTTATATTGCAAAGACAAGAATCTGAATTTGTTGATCCAAATTCTTTATATTATAATCGTCAATCTCAAACAATTCAGATACCTAAAAATGATGAAGGTAAGGATGGAGACATTAATCAGATGTAAGTAACAATACTTTAAATTTAAATAAGTATAATATTTTATTGATTCAAATATGATTATTTATTCATTTGTAGCAGTCCAAGAGATTTATATAATCCATCGTTTTGCAAAGATAACCATTATGAGGTTTTTGTCAAGAGATTAATAAATATGCTAGTTTTAAAATCAAATTTTAAAGTAGGTAAAAGAATGTTATGATAATCAAAAAATTATATATTTCTAATTTTTATATTTTATTAATTTTTTTATGAAGCTAAATGATGGTAAAGTCTATGGAAAATTAGATTTAGAAGCAACTATCGAAGAATTAGAAATAATGAAAAATTTTGCACAAGGAAATATTTCTATTAGAAGAATTGATTCTGTCATTAGTAATGTTATACGTCCAATTTCAATTACTTTATTTAATGATATTTTTTCTTATACCAATATATTAATAATTTATATTTATGAAAATGTGAGTATTTAAAAATATATTTAACATTGACATTATTTATTAACATAATTTTTCAATATTTACAAATATTTTCATTTTTTTATTATAATTTATATGATACTGCTTAATTATTTCAAATTTTTAACACCTTATTCTTTTTTTTTTACAAAAATTTGCAATATATAACTACATTTTAATATAATATAATTATAATGTAAAATATATTTGCATATAACTTGTATTGATAATTGAAAATATAATTTAAATAACTAATTTGTTTTATGCTTACTATGTTTTAGAGAGCATATCTTGGATTGTTAATTATAACTTTAATTACAGTTAGAATTAGTATTAAAACAAAATGGTCAATAAAAACAAAAATTATTTTAGTCACATATATATTCTTTATGAGTTCTTATATAATTAATTATATGAAACTTATAAAGGTCAGTATTCGTTAGCTGTATATTTTAATAATAGTAGATTTATTTTTTTATTTGTTTTATGTTCAGAATGAGGAAATTAAAGTAATAGCTCGACAAAAGGAGTATTCAATGTCTTTTAATTTATGCAATCACAATAACGATAATTCTTATTCTAAAGTACATTTATTTTTATATCATATTGGTATTTCAACTATTAACTGTGAAAGGTTTTATGAATCGACTATGAAAGATCCAGTATTAGAAGTGACACCTATGCACGTTTTAATTGATTTGTGTACTACAGCTATTTTTCATCCATTTAAATCTGCTGCTAATCATTTATCAGATGCTATACAAATTTATACTGGTAAAAAAAAAAAAAATTTCTGCATATTTATTCATTAGTTAGTATTCAATATATAAAAAAGTTTTTATTTTAAATATTGTAGAAAAGATGTCTGGGGTCGTGAACTTTTTTTTACAAATACCAATTTTAATTTGCACACCTATTATTATTTTGATATTCTTATTGCTCTGTTGCACAGTTTTATTGAATTTTGGAATTAAGATCTATTTTCATCGCCATGTCGATAATAAAAAATTTTTGTTTTTATCAACTTTATTGGCTAAGAATTGCAGGCAAACAATTAAAACCATTGATTCAGTAAGTAAAAAATTAAGATAAGTTAAATTTTTTTCTAATTAAATTTTTTATTAAGTTCTCTTAAATTTTAATAATCTATGTATGTCATAAATAATTTAAAATATTTAATATTAAAACATATAAGTTGATAACTTGTAGTATTACAAACTAGAATTTAAGATTGAATATTATATATATTTAAAAATACCACAATGTCTACATTAAAACTAATGATTATATGTGCTTCAATGTAATATAAAAATAAGATATGTATTTATTATTCGAACTTTGAACTCTAAAAGTTTAATTATTTACATAATATAATACAATTTTCAGGATACTTCCAAAGAGAATATAATTTCTAGTTTTAAAAATATCAAAAATCAAATAACAGAAAAAAAATCAACTGCATTAATGATGAATTCTTTAAAGAAAAGGAATATGAAAATATATTTCAAAAAACACTTGAAGAGAAAATTAATGAAGCCAGTAATATTGAATCAAAATGAAATTTGAAATTGAAAAGAAGCAAATAAAAATGAATAAAAAATAAAAAGAACATGCCTGTTCACTATAAATTTGAAAAAATGAAATTATTAAAACACTATTTTTTTTTTAAAAATTTTTAAATTTATTCTTTGTTTAATTTATTTTTTATATAAACTAATAATTTTCTTGTAATTTTTATATGCAACGGTTTTAGAAGGAATTATTGGAAGAGCCAAGGGCGCATCGACGCTTGAGAATTCACGTGTTTTCGGACAAAAGCGAAGACGGACGGGAGCGCGTGATTTCTTTTTCTCAAAAATATTAATATCCCGGGCCAATAAGAAACGTGGATTAGAAGGATATTCCTACTTAGGGACAAAAAATTGTTTATAAATAGAGCGAATTCGCGAGGGATAGCCACTACTAGTCTTGCTCTTGCATAGTTTACAATGGGGTAATTGTCACGCGTACTCCATATAATTACAACTTAAGTATTGTAAAAAATAAAGTCACTTATTTAAAAAAGAACTAAGTGTGAAGTTCATTTTCTCTTAGCGTGGTCGCATACCCTTAAAATCTTACATATATCCTGCGATATATGTAAAAGACAAATAAATGCACAACTCATTAAGTCGACGAGTGCAAGGCACCTGGTCTTGTTAGAAACCACGTGCTCGTACACTATATATATATTTTATTTTTCTACGTTATATATTGAAATATAACATTGGTTAACACATTTTTGTTAATTAATTTATAAATTAGTATAAATTATTGTTTTATATTCTGTCATTCTATTATTCTTTTGGTTTTATTATTTGTTAGTAATCATTACACTTCTTGTTTAATCTTTATTCAACAAAGAAATAATTTTTATTTAATTTATTCAGTATCATTTAATCATTAATGAAATACCTAAAATAATACTGATTATTCATTATATTATCCTTAGATTATTGAATAATAACATTGAATATAGTTAATATCAAAGTAAACAAATTTTACAATATATAATTTACAATAAACATTTAAATTTTAATTAAAATAGGTTTTCAATTGATCGTTTGCATAACATAATAAATTTGAAATAGTTAATTATTGTATTTTATTTAAAATTTTATATTTATGTTTCATAAAAAATATTAATATTGTTTAAATGAAATATAGTATGTGTTTTTTGATTAAAATAATTTTAGCAATTAATGTAGTACAATCAAAATTTAGTTATTTTGTTACTTTTCTTCGACAGTTTTAGAAATTTATTAAAAAAATTTATTGCAAATATTTTCTAAAATATTAAATTCCGTTTTTATACACAGATGTAGTTGTGTATTATAGTATTAATATTCATAAAATAGTTAGTTTATATTTATTTTTAATTATTAATATTGAATTTTTTATTTGATAAAATAAGAAAACTTCTTAAGCGTAGCTTAATTTGTATAAAAAATTAAAAATCTTAAAAGTTTATTACCAATAATCTCTTTTTGTATAATAATAAATTAATTTTTCTTTACAAAAATCATTCCCAACTCCATAGTAAAACAAAATCAACAAAAATTCTTTATATTATATATAATCATTTCTGGACGTTAAAAGTTGATATATATAAAAATACTGTAGAAAAATATTCTGTTAATAAGCTTGTTATTCAATACTAGAATTAATTTCTGTTAAAGCATACAGTAAAAAACGTCAAATAAAAACAATATTTCTATGTATCTCATTTATAGTGTATCTATTCTCAACTGAAAGTAATAGCAAAAGAAAATAATAGATTTGTTTTTCAAACAATATCTTTATTTCAACAGCTCGTTTTAAATGTCGGTGATTGAACAATCGAGATCACTTGCGTTTCTTTTTTTTCTGAAACTTCAGTTTCTGGGACTCTCCACCTCTCTAAGATTAGTAATTTGAATCCGTAAATTATTGAAGGCACTATATTGTTAAATTAATATTTATATTATTGTCATGTTTTAATTTTAAATGTCAGTTTTTTGTATTAGTCGCGTTCCTTGTCTTCCATCGGAGGGTATTACTTTCGACTGCAGGAATCTTCAAGTCAAAATAATAACGCATTAAGCTGACTCAATATATTTCGTTATTATGAATTAATTTTTTATGTAAAACCTATAAATTAGTAGCATTTCATATTGTAGTCCTATGACTCTTAAATGTACTATTGTAAATATTTTTTAAATCATATTTTATGCTTTTGGTTATTTTGTGTCGTTGCATAACTTCTACTTCTATCAAATTTTTAATATATTATTTACTTACTATTAATTAAATAAGGTCGGCTTTCTTATGTTAAATATCAAGTTGCTCTTTAACTAAGTCATGGCGATTTTCTGAGCCTGAATATATGATGTTTTTTACAGGTTTGACATACGCCAATGGATATCAAACATCTTCTCCCCTCCCACCTACATTGCTTTTCTTATCGCCGCTGCACGTACTTCATTTTGGTTGATGCCACAGATCAATGCACCGTACAAAGAAAGGTTCGTTAAGCCTTGACCGTGAGGCGATGGCGCGAAGGAAGAAAAGGTGCGAGATATTTTTCATGCCGATTAGCGGCGCTGGACAGAAAATTCGTAGACGTGGAGCTAAACACATCTCATTGCGTGCTTTCCCTTATTATCCCCATTCTTCGTCACACCATTAATGCACATGGGATTTAATTGAATTTCGATCTTTAAATTTTCCTCCCCCCTTTGCTTTATCTTCTTCCCTATTTACCTCCCGACTAAACAAACGGCCTTTATCAGGTTACGGTACAAATAAAAGTATTACAATTATCGATTATTTAGTATTATTATCGATTAAAGTATTATTATCGTTTCAATGTTCCTGTTACCAACTGGTGGGCCACTCCGTGTTGCTGGTGTAGGGAGATAGGAAAAGAAAGACACAACAGCGGATTATTAAGCAGCGAGGCATATAATAGAAGAGCGTTAAGTAGCGAGAGGTACAACAGGGGAGCGCCAAACGTCGAAAGATACGAGACATCGCGGAGAAAGCTCGTACGAACGTCCGCGAGACTCCTGCAAAAAACACTCAGGCTGGGATACGGGAATGCAAATGAGCTCGCAGCCTTCCCATCCGGTGGTGCTTCGAAAAGCTCCGGAGTTCGAAATCAAGCATCGCTTGTGGGGAACGAGTGCGTGGGGCAGGGATCAGTAAGTCTTTCAACTAAGGACGTTGTACGCCAAGAGAAAGTTGCCAAGCATCGTAGGCAACGAGAGCGGAGAGAGGAGATAGATGAAAGAGTAGGGTGCGTAGGGGGAGGGAGTGCCGAAATTGTCCTTCTACGTAAACGGAAAAGCTGAAAACAACGCGCGGAGATAAGGAAGGAGGGGCCCAACACCACTTAAGAAAAAGCTGGAAAAGGATTGGGAAAAAATTCGAGTTTTCTGCGAAGGGCGCAGGACTACTGAAGAGACTCACCACCGACGGCTAGACAGGAGAGATAGTCTTCGTCTAGAGGGGACCGGAAGAACGTCGAAAAGTCTTAAATATTTCTTGAGAAAGCTTACGATTAAAAAACAAATTCGAATCAAACAATTCGAAGAGGTCTGCGCGCCGTGACTGCGATTGCGAGAGTTAAAGGGAGCTCTAAGCCAGACTTGAAAACAGCGTCAATTTTCTGACGCTGCCAGATCTACGAGAAAGAAATCGAACAGGCTGTGCACGGCGATGACGTCTTCGCAGTAAAGACAACAACGCAACGAAGAAGCAAGCAGTATCATAGAGACGTTAGAGTGATTCGAGTGGTTATTGTTGAGTGGTTCGAGGAGAAATCCAACGAATGCTCCAGGAAATCAGTTGATCTCCAGAAAAAAATACAATCAGAGACTAACTTACGGAAGAATATCCCTCCATACTACAGATCATCGGATAAATAAATTGTGATAAAAATAGACTAAAAATAATCTAAAAAAGAGGTTCTTCATTCTGTCATTCATCGATCCGTTCTCACTACCTTGCTCTTCCTACTACTTCCACCCTGAACGAGCTCGCGTGGACAACAATTCCTGTTATGGATCTGTAGCAATTACTTTATCTCGAATATATTATAAAAATAAAATAGTTTTAATACAGTTTTTAATTTGTATAAAATATATTAATTAATTAAAATTCTAATTGTATTGCAAATAAAAAAAGTAGATTATAAAAAATAAGAAATTCTGATTTTTACGCTAAATAAAATATAAAAATAAAAGGTTTAGATCGAAATTATATCTATGTTTAATTGGTAAAATATTTGTAAAGATATCGATTAAATACTGAACACTTGATTAAGAAGACACTTTTTTGTCATCTATTATGTAATATAATATTTATTACTATTGTAAAATACAACGCTATTGCTCTATTTCTTTCTTAATATATTCTTAAACTTCTACACGCGCTCACATATATACATTAACTTTGCACAGTATTACATTAATGATTCATTCCATTATAGCATTATATTAATTGTATAAAAAAAAACATGCAACTATTTCAATGAGAATGAACGAAATACTTTTAAAATATTTTAAATTAGAAATTAATATATGAAACATTGTATTTAATCATAAATTTTTTTTTAATAATGACATTGGTTATTTATTTCTTTGATAAAAAAAACTTTTTATTTTATTTTATACATTCTGACAAAATAAAAATATTTAGTCATTTATAATGTTGGGGCCGTAAATTTAATTTTACTTTTAATTTTAATTTTAGTTACAGGTTCAGGAAAGGGTGGAAGATAAAGTTACAGCTAATAAATGACACCTTGGTTTAATTAGAACAAATATTATTTATTAATTTTACACCTACACAGAGCATAAAAAACCTCATTCTCTGTAGAAGGAGGAAAAAGCCCTTTACCTCTAATTTAGCCTAACTGCATAAAAAAAACCTTCTCTAAAGAAGGAGGAAAAAGCAGATATCGAACTAATTTGCGCTATGGGCCAGGCGCTTACGCTTACTAAATCGATACTTATTCTACTGCTCGCTTACTAGTCGCTTACTAGTCGCTTACTAGTATACTTATGAGATTCGCAACGAGAAGGATTGTCGAAAGGGTAAGGACCGGCCCAATCAGACCTGACCGTCAGCCCAGACAGTCCAAGGAGATGGGTGACCAGCTGAGACAATCCCAGTCAGACTTGGTCGTCAGACCCAGTACGTCCAAGGAGGGGGTTGGACAGGTGATACAGTCCCATACAGACCCAGTCGGTTCCTCTCAGGCGCAGTCCGATACGTGATCAGGTAGAGGCGTTCCCGTACCTCCACTCACTGGACTTCACTTCAGCCTCAATTCACCCCGTTTAATAATACGGATTACCAATGGCTCGATCACTCCAATGAAAAACCACGTTCACTCTTCAAAAGCTAGAGAAAAACTAAAAACTGCGCGCCTTACATTATCTAATTATCGCTTGACCGCCCCTCTCGGGAGGCTTAAAGAAAGACTGCATTGTATATAGTGGACTCTCGGGTTACTCGCCGCTAAGAATTTTACTACTCTCTGAACTAAACTAAAATTATTTACAACGCAGACCAAGGGCGATAACGATGGTCTCGAACATATAATTTTTGTTTATTCATTTATAATAACGAAAATATAAATCTATCAATTTGGAAATCAAAATAAGTAATTACTTATGATAAAGATTTTAAAAATGAATAAATAATTCGAACTTCATTTCCTGTATGATAAAACCGTAAATATGAAAAGAGAATGATAACATTTTTAAAGAATTATATTATGCATGTATTAATTTAATAAAATCTGCTTACATAAATAATTAATATAATATAAAAATTAATAAGTAATATTAAGTTTCAAGTAATATTAAGTGAGTAATATACTTTATATTATTATAAGTAATATTAAGTGAGTAATATACTTAATATTATTATAAGTAATATTATGTAATATATTTAATATTATTATAAGTAATATTAAGTGAGTCCAATTATTTCTTCATTTTAATACCAATTTATTACAAAATTTATTTAATATTTATTTGATATATAAATTAATAAAAAATAATAAATTTTATATAAATCGATTATAAAAATCAATATATTTAATATATAATAATAAAATTTAAATATTGTCATTAAAGTGAAAAATATTATTAAATATTATTTTTTTAGATAAAATTTTGATTGTTTATTAATTTTGTTTTTTATAAACAAGGGCTTAATTTAAAGCTTATAAATGCTCTTATGAAATCGTAAATTTAAAAAGTTTACGGTGAACATTCATATGCATACACACACATACACATATTTATATAGATAATGTCCAACATAAACTTTTTAAATTCACGATTTCATAAGAACATTTGATTCATTTAACTAAGTATAACATATGTAACACCAATAGCCTACATTATAACCATGCATATTAGTTCATGTAAAATTTATCTTTTCTTCTTTCATTAAATTTTCAGTAATAATTTTACACTATTTATATAATACATAAATAAAAATACTTTTCGAAGATCTAATCTTTTTGTTTTAATATTTAATATTAGAGCTATAATAAAATTTAAAGATATAAAAAAAAGATAACAATTTTTGAATCAAGACTATTGAATACGTATAATCACTTTTTGCTTATACTATATAATAAGATTATTAGTTGTATCAATTCACATTTAATATGAATTAAAAAACAAAATTTTATTTTATAGTTTAATTGGTGTAAATATTATTTTTGTTAAATTATTCATTTAATTTGCCTGAATCATTTTTATATTTTTTATTTAAATTAATTCAATTTTAAATTCAAATTTGTTTTAGTATAATTTTTATATATTTGGCGTTAATTTATGATTTTGAAATAATTAGTTACTGAAATATTTTGATTAAAAATTTGTAATAAATGATTGTAATATTTAAATAAACAATATTTCATAGAACTAACTATACTATTTAAAACAATGTTTATAAACAATGACATAACAATGTATAAAATAAAAATATATTTACTGTTTATAATATGTTATAAATTTGTAGCACAAAAATGGGTAGGATAATTAGGATTATATTATATTATTTTCAAAGATTACTTAGCATTATTGTTATGAAACTGTTTGTTAACACTATTGCAAAATATATTCTAATTATTCCATTAATTTGTATATTAATTGATAGTTTAGAAAACTAAAGTAATATCGTCGATTGTTACGTTAAATTTATAAACGTATTATTCTACTTGTTTTTCATTTAATTAATATTTTCGAACACTATCATATATATATTTAATATATTGCTATATTGCTATGGATATTATGAAAAATGAAACCCTTTTTTATAACTATTGTTTGTAAACTCCTAATTTTTTTTTATTTTTCAACTTTTTGAATACTTGAAAAATTATTATTATAATATTAAAGAAATTTGGTATAAATCAAAGTTCTTGCGGGATAGATTTATTTTGGTCGTAACAGTGGTTAATTAATTTTTTTTTTATTACTTATTGAATTTTTTCTTTCAGTTGAAATATTATTTTTTAAAGGTATCTGTAAAAAAATAAATTTCTAAATAATACTACAAACTTCTTAAGTCAGCTGATCATAAAGCAAGGATTGCGTTTGCGCTTTTACACAGTTCTAATAATGTTTTCTACGCATGCTTGAATATTGAAGATATTAAAAAATAAATAAATAAATAAAGAAGGTCTGGTGATGTCTATAGAGTTTGTCATTTATATTATAAATGTTGTATTTCTAAAAATGTTATAAAAATTACGTTCTTTTATAATCTGAAAATTATTTGAGCTCAGTCATTCTGTCTGTATAATGAAATATAAAAAAATTTAATATATGAATTCGTATAGTATCAATAGAATAAATGACCATAAGAAATGTTTAAATATTTTTAAGAGACAAAAGTTTAAGAATTAAAAGAGAACATTCCACCATCTGTATAAAAAATAATGTGATCGTCCGTCAATGATATTGACATTATCCCCATTACAATACAGCGTTTCGATGTTGATTTAGCTGTGCTGCTTGTTACGTGTTTCATTTCATGGATTTTCGGTTAGTGAAAATAGTAGACTTATCATTTTTTTACTTCTTTATGTTTGAATTCAACACACTTTATTATTTTTATTTCGTACACTTAGATATTACTTGTATATAATTTTACTCTAAGAGTAAAATTCTTGTTTACACTACCTAATCAATTGAATACTGTATCAAGAGATTGTATAATTATTCATATTTTTTAATGAAATTAGTATGTATAAAAGATCTATTATATAAAAATAAAAGACATTTGATTATATACAAACATGTTATTAATTTTATTAATATATACATTATTATAAATAAAATAATTAGTATTAGTATAACAATTCTGAAATAAAGTAAAATTGAAAAATACGTATAAAAATTTTGGCACAATAAAATATTTATTAATTTTCTAATAAAATATTTATTAGAATTTTAATTATTTGTTTAAGGTATAATTATATTATTTTTCAATATTTAAAAATCAATGGTATAGCAGTGTTGTATTATTGTTAGATTGAGATATTATTGTTTTATAATAAATCTATAAAGGATTCGAAACTAAAAGTCTATATCAAATTAAGACAATTACGTGTCATTAGCAATTGTTTAAGTATTTATGTAAATAGAATAAGATAAATTTTTATATACTATATAAATTTATCAGATTATATTTGTTATTATGTAGATATGTTACTTTAAATATTTTATGTAGTCAAAAAATTATTATAAATTTAAATTATTTTTACTATGATATCTTTAATTAACATTTATGATATTTATAATATTATATTTTTACTTTAAAATTAATGCTAAAAATATTAACGTTTTTATAAATGTTTTGACAATAAATATGTTGCTGCATGTATATTTAAAATTTACTAGCATTAATTTAAAAATTTTTTATTTGTCATAAAAATATATTTTTTGAAAGATTAAAATACTGTTTTTTTTTTAAATAATACATTATGGATCAATAAATCAATAAATATTTACTATCAATAGAATATTAAGAACCTGAAACAAATGTCTCAGAATTAATGAGATATACATTATAGGAAACATTAACAAGACTTCTAAAATCAACATTTATATATAATTCAAATTTTGTCAACATTGAAGAATGCAAAAAAAATGAAGTTTAATAATTGCTAAGAATTAGAATTTGAAACTTGCGTAATTAAAAAAGAAAGTCTAAAGAAGTTTAAATTAGATAATATTAATAGCATAAATAATGAGTACGCTTTTTAACTCATTAAAAAGCCTTGCGACTGTAGCCGTGAATGCTGTCAGCAGTGCTTCTAAATTCCAAAATGGCGAAGGTGAATTCATTTTTCTACTTTAATCTATACAATTAAATCGTTATTTAACTGTTATTGAAGCTATTAAAGTTCTTAAAATTAAATTTAATATAATTAATTTTTGTATTTTAATAAATTTTGTTTAATATATGATTTACAATCAATTACTGAAAAATATATATTAGATTTGGATTTAGATTGTAAATTGAATTTGTTTGAAATTGAAATTGAATTACTTGAAACAATATGACTATAGCAAAAATACTACTTTCATCTACATTTAATTATTGTTGACTTATAAAAATAGTAGCTCCTTAGCATGTATGAAACCGAATGCTTTTTCACATAATATGCATATTCCGTCTACGTACATTTTATTAAAATATAAAAATTAAGACAAGATGTATTTTTAATGAAAAAATATGTTAATAATCATAGAATGGACTAAAAATGAAAATAGAAACAATTTTTATAATATAAAAACATTTATGAAAATATACTGTTGATAAATGTTAAATAATTTATTAAAACTATTTTAAAATGCAATATAAATATTTTTAAGTGGTATTAAAAAAGCTTAATAGTAATAAATCATCATAAATTTTCACATCTATATCAGGTGAGAATACAAGGATAAAATTTAGCTTGATGCCTCAATTAGCAGAAAGCGGTTTTAGACAGTGGTTGGACGCAATGAAAATGGTGGCCAAACTTCAAGGTGGGATACCTGCAGAATTTCGTAGAAAGGTATTTCAAAATTTATTTTAGAATATTTTGAGTCACAGAATATTGTAAATAAAATAGCTATTTTGGAGATTATATGCTCTAAATCGGAGACGAAAATAACAGTTCATTATGTGAAAACAAATGTATTTATTATACAGATGAATAAATGCTAATGACTGGGGCTTTTTGCGTCGTGTAGTTATAAACTTTCGGAGTTTTTCTACGACGGCCAATTTCAAGTTCCTTTCATATTAAACTTAAAAATTGTCTGGATCTCTGCTCCAGCGGTGGAAGGTGGCTTTCTACGTAGCAATACTGATAATATTATAATATTAAAATTTACAATTTCATTGTTTTAGATCTATTGGGAAAATGCGTTTTCCGTATGCTTTGCTATGTCACCCCCTTGTCAGTGATTAATATAAGGGAATGTTTAACTTTATGATATAGTAGTCTTGACAAGATGAAGTTTATTATATTTTTTATAACAATTGCTTCAGTTCATAAGTGAAATTCGTGTATTTGCGATCTAATTTGTTTAGATATTGCCTGTCGATTTCATGAAAATATTATTAAGACAATGTATGACATTATATTGGTTTTGGCAGAATAGTGAATGAATGAATTAAATCCGACTTTTATTCTTATTGAGAATCGAAATTCCTGCTCTTTATTAGTCTCTGTTAATTTTCTGGTGATTGTTTGATGATCTGGATGTCAGTATGAGTCAATGTTTTTATCAGAAAATGTAAACATTAGTTTTAAACTATCAACAAAAATAGAAACTGTCCTATAGTGAATTATAATTTCAAAATTTTTAAGATTTTTGTAGTTTTTTATTCGCTAATAGCACAAGCGACATCGTACGACAGTTTGTGAGAGCTTTTTTTAGTATCGAACGTATGAATATAAATGACGTTTTCCATAGCTTATTGAAAGTAAACGAATTTCGTATGCCGAAATATTAGTGTTGGTTATATGAGCTGTATATTTAGTTTGGAGTTTTTTTTTTACAGAATAGGAATCGATATTTGTACATTTGTTATTTGTAAAAAAAATTTTAAAGCCTATGTATCAGTTCTGATGATGGTATTTGAGTAATTTCTAATATATTTTTTATGGTAATACGAATGACTTAAAGAATAACAAATATTTTAAAGTAGATTTTAATTGTTTTTCTAAACTTTTGAATATGTCATTTGATCAGATATCCGATCGCTATTGTGTAATTGGTGATTGAGATTGTCTGGAAATGGAAGTAATCATTGTAAGCGGACGACAACATCTATAAAAAAAATGGCAATAGACTTGCGATGTTGATGTGGAGGTGCTTAAATTCGTTACTGCATGTCGCTAATGGGTACATCAGCATAGTTACTTTTGCTTCCGTTTCCTCAGTCTAAGCAGCAAGAGCGTGGCTACTCCATTGAATAGATTATTTAATAGAGAAATTGGTTTCGTTATGGTAGGTATAAACTGACAATAAAAAGGTATTATTCCGAGAAATCTTCGAAGTTGATGAATAATGAAAGACTTTATATGATCTTTTATAGTTTGAGTTTGACCCAGTGTAATCTTAAGCCCCTGATTTCATTGTATAACTCGAGAATTCAATTTCTTAAAACATTAAGTATACATTTTGTAATGTTTATAATCAATTTATTTGGGTTTAGGCGTTAGAAAATAATTCTAAAGTATTTTAAGTATTAAAGAAGCATCGTCAATATAAGTAAATATAAAATTTAGCTCACACCTGTTTGAGACCTGCGCATTAGGATAGGCAAATATGTGTTGGGACCAATCTGCCCCCACCAGTGTTGATCCCATAAAACGTCCAGGTATGGGGAACCTCAACGAGAGGTCTCATAAAAAATATGAAAGAAAAAGAGTTCAGTCTCATTTGAGAACAGACACATTTTTTCCTTGCTGCAAGCGACGAATTATTGGCGCGATCAGGTAATCGTTGTTTTGAGCGAACGATAGTGAGTTATTGTATTGAAATTTAAAGGGCCGCGATTAAAAGGCCCTTGCGATTCATCGAGCGCGTTTAAAACCCAGGTAATTGTATTTTGTTAAAGTAGAAGTAACTTTCCCTGGGAGAGGTTTTGCATCTCCCGGTGATCGATAGTTGGCCAACGAGAGGAACGTCGTGTCGTGTCCGATTTTTGGGTAAGCGCGAATGAAAAAGCGCTCGCCAAACCCGCAGAAGGAAGCAGTAAGTTTCTCTGGGAGAGGTCTAGCATCTCCCGGTGATCGATCAGGGAGACGAGAGGTAAAGAAGTCAAGGAAAGTGAAGTCCTCGCGGTCAGGTTGACTCTAAGACATTGGAGATAACCTGGTATCCGCACTACACATAGGTCGATCACCCAGGTCGTCCAGATTGTGTGGAATTCGCGACGAATCGGCGCCACGGTGAGGCGTAACGAACCAGCTGGCCGTAAGTAAAAATATACTATCAGCGAGAGCTCTCCTGCGTGCGATTCCTGTGATACTGGCGAATTTGTCTTCTTTATTCTATTGTATTTTCGTGCGAGTATTGGCTTTTTTCCTTCTTCCAAGAGAAGGAGGTTTTTTACGCCTCGCGGCAATTAGGACTCAATAAATATTCAATTTTTTATCACTATAGATATCAACGAATCTCATTTCTCCTTTAAATCCCTCCCAAATCTGAACTCACAATAAATTTCAGTTTAAGTAGCTGATAAGTTGCTACAACACTTTTTTTATTGCGTATGCCAAAATGAATGAATAAATATTTCAATTGTTGAAACGGTTTAGTTATTATAGTTTCTTTAAAGTCTTATTACGTCTTATTACGTCTTGTTAGTGCATATTACGTCTTGTTAGTGCATAAGGTGAATTTCCTTTTCAGATATTTCGTAGCGATCAGATACCAGTCTCTTTACCTTGCTGTGGATGAGTGATGCATGTATAATTTCTGTAAATTATGAGCATATATTTTATTTTCAAAAAATAAAAAATATATTTGACGATGGATAAACGGAAAATAAAGGATCACTTCAGTTCCGAAAATTCTATTAAAAACGTATGAACTGCGAGTTTCCGAGCAGAATTTTTACCTCACTGATCGTTTTATTAACTATAGATTTACTTTCCCAAACAAAGTTAATTACACTGTTAAATGATTATAATGGATAAAAATGTCGATACTAATTGTGAGCATGTCGATATTAGGTATGATGAATTATTACGTGAAAAAGGCAATCTAGGCTTTACATTAAAGCCAATGTCTTTACCTCGTATATCGTGATTTCAAAAAAACGTCTATGTATATCTTGACGAGCAAAATAATATAAATTAATATAATTGTAAAATTTACAATTCATTGTTTTAGATATATTGGGAAAAATATGTTTTTCTATGCAATTGCTACGATATATTTAAGAATTTTTCTTAATATATGAAATTATAAAACATGTTTTTACTGTTTACAATCATATATATTTATTTATATATATAGTACAATATAAGTTTATACGTAATGTATAATAATACAAATTTAAAGAATTTATACATGTCCAATATATATTTTCATATTTTTAATGGATCAGTCTTTTTTTGATCATTCAAATATTTAGTTCTATTTGTCTGAGAAATTATACAAATAAATACAAATTAAAATGATCGATTAAAAAATATTTCACGTAGAAAAGAAATTTATTAAATTATTTTAAAAAATGCTCTTTATTGATACAATCAATAAATACAATTTATCCTTTTTTGTTTACGGGCAATTGACAGAATAAATATCGTGCATTTAATTTTTTTCTTTATTGTATATATGTATATATATATATATATATATATATATATATATATATTTTTAATTACTTTAAATATTTAATGTTAATGATAAAATTATATATTTTATTAAGTTAATTTTAGATTATTAAATAAATACTAATACAAAGAATAAGAATTTAAAGAATGAATTGAAGGTATTAAACTTTTAAATCATTTTTAAATATTACCCAAATTTATTATTCTCTCAAATAATCCCAAATTTTGTTTTAAAATAAAAATCAATTTTCATAAATTAAAAAAATTTAATGTTTTTTTTATAGAATATGTATTACAATTCTATTAAAATTATTAAAATCTTTTAACGAATGCATATATTTTTTTTTTATATTTTTGTGGATTATCATTGATTATAGTTATGGCTGACATTAGCAGAAAGGCATCTGATACAACGTGGTGTTGATTGGAAACAAGCAGAGAAATTTTGTTTTAACGAATGGACCAATCCGGATGATGAAGATCTTGGGATTCAAATTGTAAAGGTAATAGATGAAAGGTATAAACCAATTAAAGATGAATTGATTTAGTTTAAAAGAAATTATTAATAATATTATTATGTTATATTTAAAAAAATTTTTTGTAACTTGTTTAGATATAGTTTTAAGCAATTATTAAAGTTTTTGTAATCGATTTTTAAAGTTGATTTTTTGACTATGATCAATACTAGATATTAAAAGCCTAAAATTTTTAAAAATTGTAACAAAGTAATATGGCTTACATATTAATAAAATTGTATTCTTATTGTTTATATAACCATATTATATTATATTATTAGATATTATATGTAGATATTTTTGTTTTATATCTGAAATCTGTTCATGCTCAATTCAAATACTCGTTCTTCTTGATATAAATACCGTCAGATTGGTAAATAGAAGTTTCAAGGAGATCAGTTAATTTCATTGTAAACAAATATTTAAAAAAATGTAAAAATTTCTGATATTTACATTATAGATAATAATATTGATCACATATTTTATATTTTATTACGTTATCTTGCTTGCGTGAATAATAAATTAAATCAGATGGAAATACGAAAAATGGATATGTATAAACGCTTTACTAGAGTATAAATCACAATCCAATGATTATAGGCATTCTGAGGAGTATAAACTCAAGGAATCAAGTTAATTATATTAGTACTTTAATTAGCACTTATCTGATCATAATCATTTTTATTATTGCCTAATGCTTATACAAGTAGAGTAGCGAATTAAAAATAATGTAGCATTAGTAGCATCAATCTTTGAAATAAGTCATTTCATTGAAGCCCAAAGTTTGCAGAGGAGCAATCAAAGGAATTTGTTGAAATTTATCTTATTTCAACTGTTGGGGCCGTAAAATTAACTTTACTGTTAATTGTAAATTTATCTATAGGTTCAGGAAAGGGGTGGGGGATAAAGTTGCCGCTGATAAATGACAACTTGTTTTAAATATAATGAATATGATTTATTTAATTTACCTAAATAGAGCATAAAAAACCTCCTACTTTCGAGAAGGAGGAAAAAGCCCTTTACCTCTAATTTAGCCTAAGTGCATAAAAAAACCTCCTTCTCTAAGGAAGGAGGAAAAAGCAGAGATCGACCTAAATGTGCGCGACTGGCCAGGCGCTTACGCTTATTAAACTAATACTTAGCCTTTCGCTCGCTGATTATACTTATGAGTCGCCACGAGAAGGATGGTCGAAAGGGTAAGGACCGGCCCAATCAGACCTGACCAGCAGCCCAGGCAGTCCAAGGAGATGGGTGACCCGCTGAGACAATCCCAGTCAGACTTGGTCGTCAGACCCAGTACCGCCGCGACGATGGGTGACCAAGTAGGAAGGTCCCAGCTAAATTTGGTCGTCAGACTCAGTACGTCCAAGCAGGGGGCTGGCCAGGTGACACGGTCCCATACAGACCCAGTCGTCTTAGTCTGAATTTGATGACCATACTATTCACTGTCGATCTCTATCATCCGGATGTACCCATATCTGCCTAAACATTTTGACTATGTCAGCCGTGAAGACGTATCAGTACCTACGCCAATTGGCCAGAATCAGCGGCAAATCCCGCTGTAGTGCTGGTCCTGGAAGCAGATACTGATTCAGGCAGCGACCGTCTCGAGACTTGCGAGAGGTGTCGAAAACTACCCGGATCTTTTGGGGCGTTCCTCCGTGTGCAAGGACTGCGTGATGGGGTAAGTACCAGGCCTTGGTATTCTGACATACCTTCATATTCTGACATGAAAGCCCGATATTTCTCCGCCAGTGCAGGGTCTCTTCTGAAACGAGAATGCACGGCCTTCAAAGATCCCAGAGCCATGCCCCTCGTTTCTTGAGCCAGACAAGGAGGGTCACCTTTCAAGGGTAGATGGACACAAAACCTCCCGCTTCTGTCCCTCTTGGAGCTAGCTCGAAAGAAGTCCTCACAATGTTGTTCTTCTAGTGTTAATATACTGCTCGGTGTGATGACGCTTTCGAGGGACCAGAATCTCTCGAGAGACTCCAGGAGCTCAGCGTCAGCTCGGCAATGGAAGACGATCTTTGAAGATTCCTTCGTCGTATCCGCCCGCCGTGACTGCTCGGATTCTACTGGACCTGAGACTATCCATCCTAGTATGGTGTCTTGGGCAACCAGTTGCGTGCCCGGCACCTGTCTCAGGTCCGGTCATAGGAGGCGTCCATAGGCGTCCGCACCAATAATTACATCAATTGATCTATCCTTGCAAAAATCCGGATCAGCCAATTCACTCAGTCGTAGATACTCCTGTGGTATCTTTGTTAGTTCAGCTCTCGGTAACCGAGTTGTTAATCGTGGCAAGATTTGCGCTTCCACTTCGATCGAGTAACCAGGGTGGACGTTCGACTGTAGAAGTATGTGGGTGCAGCCTCTCGTTAATCCCGCATTCGACGACCCAATTCCGGTTAACGAGAGAGTGGAATGTTGTCTAGGAAGGGCCAATGCTTGAACTACGGATTCCTTAATGAAGGACACCTTAGACCCCTGATCCAAAAGCAGCCGAAGGCAGGCAACGGTACCGGTAGGTTCCACCGTCTTCACAATTGCCGTGGCGGGTATCGTGCATGACCGAGCTCTACATTCACGCACGGTGTGAACCGCTGCACTCTTTGTCCTTGGCTGCTGGACCCGATTCTTATCTGACCGTAAGCTCGGATGATGGCCCTTACTACCCGGCAAATTATTCTGAGCGTTGCGACACTGATTCCTGGGGTGTTTCCCTAAACATCGGAAGCAAAGGTTTAATCGCTTAGCAATTTGGTAGCGTTCATAAACTTTCTATTTGAGGAACTGTTCACATTTCGGCACTGAATGATCCTGGTTACATAAGGCACACATCTCGTTCTTAACAGAGTGATAAGCCCATCGCACCTTGGCTCCGTGTTGACCAGGCTGCTGTCTTTGACTGGAATGCTTCACAATGGGGTAATCGGTACCTAGAGTGCAAGCACGTTCCTCCAGGAATTCAATACATTCCTCATAAGATGGGAAACATTGCGCATCCAACACCTTGGATTGACCGAAATTATCGGACATCCGCACCTTTTTGAATTTCGCGCTCATGATCGCTTCCCAACACTGGGCGGAACTATTGTGCATAAGTGAAGCCGCTCTTTCAATAAAAAAGAAGCGCTCGCTACATTTCTTTTTATTGGCGTTTGACCGCTGCTCTCGGGTGGCTTACAGAATAAACTCCCTTGTTTATAGTAGACTATCAGGTTACTCGTCGCCAAGAATTTTACTACTCTAATTGAAACTAATATTATTTACAGCTCAAACAAAAGGCGATCGTGATGGTCTCGAACACGATCGCCGAACACATAACGAAAAAATTCGGTAAAATTCGGTAAATTATGTTTCAGGAAACATAATTTTGGTAATTTTTTTACAAACTGACATAATGTTCAGAGCCAATATTTTCTAGTAATATTATGCGTTTACAATAAAATAATTTAACAATTATTAATAAAAATATTTTCATAAAAATATTAAAAAAAAATTTGAAATCCAGGAATTATTACGAGGGACTAAAATGAATAAAAGTATAAATAAATAGTTAATATATAATTTATAAGATTTATTACAATATACACTGTTTTACAATAAAATTAATTGAAAATGGATTTAGATCTAATATATTGGATTCTTCACAGAAATCTTAATATAAAAAAATTTACATATTTTATTTTATATAAAAACAACTGATGTAATCCACCTAAGAATAAAAATAAATAGATTTTAATTTATTTATTGTAATTGTTTTAAATATGATATCGTATATAGATTATGACTTATACTTGATTTTAATTCATGTAAAGTTGAGCATTTAATTATTAAATAAAGATATTAAATTTTTTTTAATATTTTAGTATTATAATAAACATAAAACGCTACTATATACTTTATTTATTAAACGTTGAATCAAAAAATAAAAGGTACTTATAGAAGGACTACCGTTCTTGATAATTAAAAATAATATAAAACCCATATTATTCACTAGTATTAATCTTCGAAATTAAATTAATCGAATTCGATTCAAAATTTTAGTATTTTTATTGTTAATAGTAACATTTATAGACAATACAATGTTTTAATCATTTTAAAAATGTTATCGTATACACTTCTACGGTCAATTTCAAATGAAAATAACTTATTCGAAGAAAAATTTTATTTATATTTTTGACGAAAAAAAAATATTATCAATTAAAATTACTTTAAAAAGATTATCATTTTATTAATGAAATATTACTTATAAAATTATGTAAAAGAGTATATTCAAATTATATAAATTATGTATGCATAGTAATAATACAAAGCAAGTACATATATATATTTATATACCCGATAAATATAGTAGTATCATAAATCGTATGTCTGCAAAAAATTCGTTTTCGCTTTTTATTATTTATTTTTCATAATACTAACATTAAATATAGCAAATATTTAATATTTTTAATAAAAAATTATTTTAATATGTTTAATAAAATACATTCCAAATAAAATGTGCAGTACAATATCTTATTAAATGTAGATGTAGTGGAAATTAAAAAATAGTTTAATTATTTCAATCTTTTATATATATATATATTAAATTATTTAAAACTTTAAATTTTTAGGATTTACATAGAACTGGATGCAGCTTATTTTGCGGTGTAGCTGCACGTGATAATCAAGCGGTATTACGTCGTGTACTTCTCGCTTTTGCTCGGTGGAATAAATCTGTTGGTTACTGTCAAGGTTTGAACGTATTGGCAGCGCTTATTCTTCAAGTAGTCGATCGCGATGAAGCTGCTGCTGTTAAAGTTATGATTTATTTGATAGAGGGTGTTCTTCCAGAGGGTTACTTCGCTGATAGCCTAAAGGGACTTTCTGTTGATATGGAAGTTTTTCGTGATCTTCTTCGTATGCGTTTACCAAGATTGTCTAAACATTTAGAGAGTCTGCAGAATGATGCAAAAGATAAGAGTATAGGTCTGTAATATTTGTTTACTATAATTTTTATTATTTAAAAATTTTCTTTTAATTTATCTTTTTAAAAATATGAGCATAATTATTTTATTGCAGAATTAAATTTGATAAAAAAATGATACATTATATTTCATTCATAAATAATAAATAATTTATTTATTAATAAGATATGGTTATATGCAATTTGAAAATAGTTTTTTAGATTAGAACAATTACAACGTTTTTAAATTACACGTGACACGTGGATGTTTAAAACCCTCGCTATTCCTACACACTCAAAACTTAAAATAAAATCTGTGTGATTAACAGAACCATTTATAATTACAGAGTGATGTTTTTTATAATCTAACATAATTGATAAAATACTAAAATATCTATATTATGATAATGAAATAAAAATATATATTTATAATACAATGAATTAAATAATAATAAAGAAAATATAAAATATAAATTTAAATAATACGTTTTGATAATATAAATTTATAATTTATTCAATTGTAATAAAAGTATTTTATATTTAATCAGGAAGCTGTTATGAACCTCCACTAACTAATGTATTTACAATGCAGTGGTTTCTTACACTTTTTTGTCATTGTTTACCTCAAGACACAGTTTTATGTGTTTGGGATTTAATTTTTCTCGAAGGTGATGATATTCTTTTACGTACAGCTCTTGCTATATGGGAAGCACTTTCTGAGTAAGTAATAATTATGTTTTCATAATCTTTAATAAAAAAATATTCAATTCAAAAAGTTTAATTATCATATCAATATGATATACTAATAGACCATAATAGTATTAATAGTATGAAAAATAATAATTTTTTTACTATTGTTATGGATAGATTTTTTAGTAACGGACATTGAGTACGGTTTACTCATAGAGTAGTAATAATAGTAAAGTGTAAAAATAGTAAAAAAAATATAGTGATAAAAAACAGGAAAGCGGCTAAAATTTCGGAATGCATGAAAATGTTATGTTTATGTAAAGGTCGATGCGCGAAAGAAAATTCAAAATTTGTTAAGCCGAAAAGGATTGATAACAATACGTGTTGAAACTTATTTTTCTTTAAAAGGTCTAGAAGGCCTCGAAAAAGATGATGTAAAAAACACACTATTCGAGAACGTATTCTTCTGCTGGGAAAAGTAACGATGAGACTTGGACCTACAATAAATAAAAATACTTTATTTCAAGACCCTATACACGTTGGCAAAATAGAATTTTGACGAAAGGTCTTTTTCGGGGAAAAACGTCTCAGACATTAAACAGGACGAGGCGAAGAGAATGAGGGCAGTATTTTTTGTACGCTGTCAACTGTTACGTCTCCTAACAAAATATCCATCATGCCGGTATGTACCCTGTCAGCATTACAACAGCTGATCCTTTTCGATGCATGTCTTGCAAAACTTACGTTATCAAAGAGTCGAATCACACAATACACATGACCTTCTTTAGAGTGACCGCCGTACAATTCCTCCCGAGATAAACACTTCAAAGAATAAGTCGAAAAACAATTTCTAGCGCAATAAGATCTGATTATTAAGTGAAAATAACTATATGATTAAAACTAATCATAAAGAAGAGAAGAAAGAAAGACAAACATATTTAAATAAAAACTGCAATATTAAGAATAATATTTAATAAAAAGAGTTTTATACGCTTGCAAAAATAATGCTAATAAGACTGCTGAACAAGAATTAAAAGGAAATTTATAGGCGTACGAAAATATGAAATCGAATTACTCGATACAAAATGACGCTCTTTTCGATGACTCAACATGAGTGTAGAATATATTCTAACATTGCCCGCGACGAAAAACGATTGGAAAACGAAAAAGTGCATCTGTAAATTAAAACTCATCAGCTATATAAACCAAGCTATTGACGAAACAATTCACTCCGTGATCCGACGATCTTCCGCACCTTTGTACTTAACACCTCGGAGTCCGGTTTAATTATACTTTTCCCTTGTCACTATCAATAAACGATCATTTTTTAAACCGCGAGTGCAGTTGTTTAAATATTACCTGAAATCCCTTTTCCATTTTTGGGCGCCATCCGCGACGTGTTTCGTGCATCGGGAACGAGAGGAAGGAAGAAGGTCATATAACTTACTCAAATACTTCTTCACATCATCGAAAGGTAAGTGTGTTCAATTCATTCTCAGTTAAATTTCCACGCAACTATAACGTAGTAGTCGTTGCCTGGTACCTTGCAATATTGGCTCCAGCCCTAGCTATTAAGAGTAAAATCTTAGGCTAAAAAGGGGCAAAGCATCTTTTTCTCGGGTGAGGAAAGACTGCTTTTAAACGTTGGATTCACCTCGGCGCGTAAACCGACGTAACACAACTTTGATGTAATTAAAAATTACTATAACCTCGCCTTACATTTTTCTAAAATAAAATTTCTGTTTAAAATAAATGACCGCCTTCTTCAATTATTACCTCCACATCTTTCTCTTGTGTCAAGAACAGCTATTAAAATTTCAATAGCACTTTTGCAATATAAAAATATTACAGTATCGATATTAATGATAAAATTAAGCAATAAAAAAAGCTTATGAGTTAATCAATCACAAACAAGCATAAATATGTTTCAGTAACAGTAGTACTAATGTAATAATGCACATGTGTTTCTCCGTGATGCTTATGCTGATAATCGAAGCCAGATTGAGCGAGGAATTCTATCACTTAATGGCGGTGTACGCAGCAGTCCCCGATGGAGCACCTACAAAGATAATCACGAAGGCCCTGAGGAAATCTCCTTCAGTTCGCTCGCCTCCCCCATCGTATTCGCAACGCGCCAGGCTGATCTCACTTCGCTCCGAAGTGCGCAGAATTGACGCCGTTATTAGCGCGGGACAAAGGTCTCACTTCTTCTGTATTCATTCTACCGATGCGGTCTGCAGCGGTACCGCAGTCGCCTCTCGTGACGTCACCCGGATAAGCAACTTGTCCAAAGCCTGAACGCCACAACAGCGCCATCGCCGCATCGACAACTCCAAGAGCAGCCAACGTACAGCCATCCCTTCCCGGGCAGTTTCTCGACTTCATCTACAATCCACAGCCGACAACGTGACCCCCCCCCCTCTCGAAAGTTTTAGTGTTGGAGCGCATGGGAGTTTCCCGCCTACACCCCGTATAATTATAAACAATAAAAATACGATGATTTAAACAAAATTCGAGACTTTATACTTATTAAAGAAAAAAAACCTCTAAGTGTAATCCTAATCCCTTGCGCCCCGCGCTATCTTCAATAGTATTACGTATAAGGAATTCACAAAATAGTCTGAAGAATTTTTGATTTGTTAAAGACTGCACCAATAGCTTATTACACTACTTGTAGTTAATTGTATTATTCTAAAGTTTGAATCTAAACTCAATTCTAAAAAAGATTATCGATAAAAAAATATAATTGAATGTAATTAAAAATTCTATTTTTATTTAATCTAATTTTATTTAACTCAATAAAGTTAATTTTTTAAATTATTTTTATTTATATATTTAGAATTGGGTTATTTTTAAGCTTTTAAAATTATCAACTTTATTTTAAGAATAAAAATATTTATTATAAGAAATTCAATGTATTTCATAATTTTGTCATGCTTAACTAATTAAATATTTGTAATATTTGAAATATTAAGACATGGATATTTTATTTCTATTATTTAAGGTACTTAAGTTCATTGTAACATAGAATTTTACTTTATTATCGTATTAATAATAAAATCAAGTCTTGATATATTTTTATCGGTAAGAAATAAGTAAATATTTACACAAAAGATGTACTTGTACATTTTTATGAGTATGTAAATATTCAAAATGTATGCAGAATAATTTTTTTAATAGCCTTAAGAAATAACATGAAAATGAATGAAATCTTTTATTTTTTCAATTTAATATCTTCTATTTTATTACGGATTCTAAGCTATCTTGAATCTTTGCGTCATATCACATATGTATACAATGGCATATCTTTTAGAATTCATTATAGGTTTAAATTCACTTTATAGAAATTCGAGCTGTTTTATGTCGAGTAAATTATGCTCTCTAACCGAGAACTGAGTAACATATAATTGATACTTTTTAGATTTCTATTATTTTTTTTTTATGAATCTCTAAGGAAGCAGGCAACTTAGATACTGACACACAACCTACGGATTCGTAATTGAAGAGAATGAGTTGTGCCTTTAGTTGCATTTTATGATATTATACTTTAGCTACTATGTGTGAGTACCAGACAACTCCTTCATCCACCCCGTTTTTTTATTATCTATGTGTTCCTGACACCTTGAACATTATACCTAAGGACATATAGCAGTAGATATTATTGATGAATAGCCTCGAAGAAACTTCTCATCATATTGTTTTAAAAAAACGGATTTAACATTACTATAAATTACCCCTTCTCGTCATCATGTTTAACTTGCTCTTTAGTCTAATATGAAGAAAAATTATAATTAAAATAAATAAAAATAAAAATATTACAAAATTTATTCCCATTGTATCTCGATGTAATAAGATAAAAATTTAATGTTTTTTAAATAAATGTTTTATAATTTGAGTTTTTGAAATTCTTACACTTGTGACTATATTTCAAGAAATTGAACTGTTTGAATTAATTTGAAATTTATAATGAATAGTGCTTTATTTTGTATCTTTTACTTTGAAAGTACTACAATTAATTTACATTTTTGTTTTCGTGTTTACGTAAAATGTAAATGCATTCATATAAATACTTAAAGAACCAATTGTATTGCAATATAGTTGTTTAATAAAAGTAATTGACAGACGACTGATTATAATACAATGTGAGTTCTACGGTAAAAACTATTGCAAAATACAAAAACTTATGATAACAATTTTTAGTACATAGTTATCGAAAGATATGCAATCATAATAATATTCCAATAAATTTGTGTATTAATAATTTCTTGAAAAATTATAATTTATTAAATTTGTTTATGTTATTAATAAATTTTTTATGTATTCTAATATATTTTCTAAACATAGATTATTTTTTAAATACAATAAATAGCTGTTTATCAAAAAATTAAAGCTATTAATAAAATAATTCAAATTTTTTATAGGCGGATAATCACTGTTACATCGGCCAATGAATTTTATAGTATAATGGGTGTACTTACAAGAGAAATGTTAGAATTTACTGATACAAACGATCTTGTAAAGGTAAAATTTAAATATTAAAATGAATATTAATACAAATTGAAGGATGTAAGTAAAAACTTTTAAATAATTATAACGACTTCCGCAAGTATCAATTTAATGATTTTTAAATATAATACTAATCCTATTAAGGATTTTTTAAATAAAATAATTAATTTAAATACAATTAAAGGTCATAATATAATTTTTTACAAATAGTTATCGATAATTAAAAGTTTGATAATTTATTTTAAAATTTTATTGATTTCAATTAAAAAATAAAAGTACAGTTTCATACAAATAATACGTCGGTTTATATACCTTGTACGAATCGATATTATTTGCACCTTTTCTCTTTGAGAAGAAAGTTGCGATGTTTCTTACAAGCCTATGCGATGTTTCCTACAATAGCTCGGAATAAGAATATTATTAATACCAATGCTTATTTTACTTTTAAAACGATTCGTAAAGAATTGTTGTTCTAATAATTTATTTTAGTTATTTAATTTGAAGTTACCTTTTTCTTTAGCTGATTTGTTTCGATTTTTTTTTTTTTATTGACGAGTCTTCTTTTTTGTTATTGTTAAAGATGCACAAATCGCATCGCGGATGACGTAGATGAAATAAAATAAGTAAGTGGGAAAAATATTAATAAAAATAGTTTTCACTTACAGTTATAGAATTTATCATTTATATAAAAGTGTATCAAAATTTGAAACACATTACAAGGCTTTTTACATAATATTTTCAACTTCAATTTAATGAAACAAAGTATGGAATGAAGAGGTTTGTGGGCATATCCTTCATATTATAAAGCTTGTACTCTTTATTGCTTCCTGATGCTTTTCGGAAAAATTATTCAACTTCGTAGCCTTAGCCTAGGTTGTTAATGGTGTTTTTGTTTTGTGTTCCTCTTTCGAATGAGGGCTTCAAAACATAGCTTTTTTTCTATAACTCTTATCAAAGAAATGGATCGACTTAGCAAAAGACGCTCTGTCGGTCGCTTCAAAAAGAAATCACGCATAAGCTTCTAGTGTGTTAGATCTTTAATATTTTTAGTATTTTTTCTTTTTTACCAATAGAATGATTACCTCTGACGAGGTTAAAATTGTTCTTAATGATAAGACAATTTATTAATATTATTATACATATTATTACATTTTATTTTTCTTTAAATTTTATGATAGTTTTTAATAATTAGTTATGCAGTTTTTTTCCAAATAAAATATTGATTATTATATCGTAATCATTATATTATTAATATATATAATTAATTATTTATTATACTTATTGTAATTATTTAAAATTTTATACTTATTTAATATAACTAGTTATAGTTATTTAATATAAGAACAATACATTTTAATTTGTTCTAATAATATTATTTTTATTTCTTATGTTAATATTACTATTTTAATAAATTTTTCTTTGTTGTTTTATTTCTTATTATTTTCTGTATTAAAATTTTTTTCTCTTCTTTTTTCCTTTCTTATTTTCAAATTTTATGACAATGTGTGAGCTCATAAACTCTTTACTATGAACTATATAATATACTTAATTTTCTTAATTTTATAAGCTTCCAAATAAAGATTATTCTACGGTGGTTGATCTAATGGGGTCAAGTCTTATCAAATCTTATAGTTTTATATTGATTAAAATAAATTTGTTCCTAGTGTTAAATTCTGTTTTCGAAATTTAGGGCATTAGTATAGGAAGTGTGCATCTGATGCACGTGACTAAAAAGTTTTTGACGATAATAATGAATTTATTTGATAAAGATTATCTCTAAGAATAGACTATTCCATAGACAATGGATTCATAATGAGGTTACGTAACCTACATGTCGCTATAATTTGAATTAAAAACAATTTATTATATTTTCCACTGGAATTTTGTTATACCGCTTTATATAAATTTTACCACAAATTTTAATAAATCAAATAAGTTACATAAATTAGTCAACATTAGTAAAAAATTATCTCTATTTTTTTCTTTAAATCTCATGTGCTCGGATGCATTTGTTTTAAATTAAAGAATCATTCGGTCTTTATAATTTATATATCAATGAATTTCTACATATCCATAAATTATAGTAAAATATTCCAAAATAATATATATCAACTATAAATTAGTCTACTGACTTTTTAATAATGCATTTTATATAGAACATTTCATAATAATAAAATACAAACATTTGTTGTTTATATTTAATATTTAAGTTAAATGAAATTTTTGTAATTTTTTAAAAATTGTTATATTTCAATAAAAGGTTTTTGGTTTTCTAATTCATTTCTCTCTTTGTTTCTCTCTTTCTTTTTCTGTATATATGTGTTATGAAATAAATTTTTTTTTTTATAATTTTTTTTATTTATCAGATTTATAATGTATCTCATATTATATACTTAGAATATCGTTAGTATGGGTAGTCTTCATGAAGTCAAAAGTTTACGAGGAAAACATCGATACGATTTAACCCTTTGGGCTAACAAATTTAACAAAAAAGATCAGAATAGTACTGATATTGAGGATGATGAAAATTTGGCTGTTAAAACCACTACAACTATCTTTGTTGTACCCAAAAATATGAAATCAGGTACGAAATTTATTCTAGATAAATTGTATGTAAGTTTATTATATGTATTTAAAAAGAAATTATATTAGAAATTCCTGACTTTTATATATATATTAAATTTATTATTATCTTTTTAGGTGAAAATTTTTTGCAAACAGTTGAACAATTAAACGATCGGGAACGTCTTGTTTTAGATATAAATACATTAAAACAGCAATATGCAAAATTGCGAGATCGTCAACGACAAGCACATGTTATTCTATCAGGTACAGAATTTATAGATAATAACCTGTTTATTAAAAAAATAATGCATTTATTTACTAGACTTTATTTTAGTTTTATGGATTTATTTATTTATAGTATAAATATATTCCAGTAGTATTTATTTATGAAAATACATAATTTAAACTACAGTATATATTATTTAATAGTCATTTTAATAAAATATTAAATAATATTTCATTTACTCAAAATTATTGTGCAGTAAAGTTTAGAAAATTTAATATATACATATTTTCTAAGAACTAAAATAATATTATTATGGATACATAAAATTTTAATTTTTATATCATTTTTTATATAATTTTATTATTAATCAAATTAGCGGCCCGGGCACAACAAGTTATATCGGCTTCGTCCACAGCTCAAACAATGAATCATTTACTAATAGGAAAAAGAGCATTAATAACTGATAGTAACAAGTTTATCGGATCAGATTCCGTATTTTCGTATACAAAAGCAGTAGCGCAACATACCATCCCTGAAAGTCATGATAAAACTAAATGTCAACCTCAGGGAATTACAATTCATTGGAAGGAAATGAAAAAAAACATGGTAGATAATTCATTACCAAATAGTAAGTAACTATTATATTTAAAAAAGTTCAAAATTCGAAATAGTATCTATTTATTGTCGTGTGCAATTCTAAAATGAAATGACATGTGGTATTGTACCGCACGTATCATACAATAATATATACAACGCGCTTTCCATTTTGATAAAGCTAGGGAGCTGGATTTCCATCAAGCGCGTAGGAGACTTGTCACTTACTGGGTAAGCACTCTGACTGAAGTGTACGTTATCAGCCAATCAAATAATTTGAGTTCAAAATGTTAGCCCTTAACCTAGAAAAGAAGAATTAACATTTAGAACTTCCGTAGAAGATTCGTTATAATTTAATAAATCTTAGATATATACGTAATAACATATTTATAGAATAATGAAATACAATCATCTATTATTAATAATATGTAAATATAATTTTAAACATTAAGAAAATCTAAAATTTGTACTTCTCAATTTAACATTTTTTTGTTTCGCTCGTAATTAATAAAGAATTAACAATATAGTTAGTTTCATAGAATACAACGTAAAAAACATTCATAGTTTTGGTAATGCAAATTTATTTTTTAATTGCTGAAACTATAAAAGTATATATAATATTCCTGTAAAATAAATTTTAATTATTGATAACTAAATACGAATTATTAATAGAAATTTTATCAATATAACTTATTTATAGATATAAATGCCTACTGTCAATTTATAAGAAACATTTGTCGTAATAATATATGTATACAAAGTAATTTGAAAAATTTCTTTAATATATATGTTGTAGATAATTAAATTTTGTTTATCAGAATTATAAAAACCATTTTAATAATGTAATATTGTTAGAGACCATTAAAATGATGCAATAAAATAAGTAGCGGGAGTATTTGGAAATTACCGATCGATGTTTTCCGTTGATGCGAATTTAATAACAAAATAGAAAAATAAAAGACGAAAAGGCGCGAATAGTCTCGACGAGAAAAGTAGCGTGGTGGCGTCGGAAATCAATCAGCTTGCAGACACTGGGTCGTAGAGATCAAGTAAGAACAACGCACATTTGTGATTCTTATCACGCTTCACCTGAGAATAATTGTTAATAATTTATAAAATCATTAATCGTTTATAGAATAATAATAGTTGCGATTTTCGAAAGAGTACAAAGTGAGACTCTGATTAGTATTTTGCCAAGTGATAAGAGTGATCATTCGTGTGGTGTCGTGGCACGTGATGGTGGTAGGGCGATTCGGAGATAAGGAGTTCTCGAATCAATTCCAGGGGGAAGAAGTGAGCTTCCCTGGGAGAAGATCAGCAACTCCCCGTGACCGATTAAGAGGACAGAAAAAGAGAGAGAAAGAGTAAGTTCCTCGCGGCCAGGTCTGGTTTGCGAGATGTTGGAGACAACCCGTTGTCCGCACCCACACCCGGATCGGTCATCTAGGACGTCCGAACTGGGTAGAGTTCGAGACGCACCGGTGTCACGGCGTGGGTCGAAAGTCCAGCTGGTAGCAAGGGCTGTAAGTAAATTTATACCCGAGAGCTCTCCCACGCGCGTATCGCAAAAACGTCTTGATTAGTATAATTATTTATTTTGACATTGTAAACGTGCGTGCGTGCGATCTAAGGCTTTTTTCCTCCTCGCCAAAAGAGGTTTTTTTACGCCTCGGGGCGATTAGGGAATCTTGAATAAATAAAAATAATTTCATTGCAACAATCAACCAACGACTTTTATTTTTCCTTCTCCTATCCTTTATTTATTTCAGGACTCACGGATATGGTAAGTAAGCTTATAAACTGCTACAAATATATTTTTTCCTTAATCTTTTTTATGTCCGTAAATATTTTGAAAATAAAATTTGGAATAATTACTTTAGCATATTTTTAATCAATATATTCGATACTATTCTTTTCATATCCGTTAAATTGTATACTGTTTAAGTCCTCACTCTATTAATAATATTGTTAAAATACTTCCGATGTTTTATGATCAATATTAAATTGTGTGCATTTGTTAATAATTTCAGTAAGACTAAACTATTCAAAAAGAAAAACTATTTTCTGTGGATTTATATAAATCAATAATTATTAAAAAAAAACATTATTAAAAATCAATAATTGAAATAAAGTATTAAATCACATATGTTGTTAAAAATTATAAAATTTTATAACTTATTATTTATATTTATACAAATAAACTTTCAATAATTTTATCGTTATAATCAATATACGTGTATTTTAAATATTTGATAAATATATTTATTATTTATAACTTTATAATTAAGTAGCATATAAAAAAAATAGTAATATTAGTAATAGCTGATAAAGAAATTAATTCATTAAGTAAATATTATGTTATGAATATATTGTCTTTATAATAGTTCAATTATAAAATTTAATAAACTTGTTAAAATTAAAAATTACATTAATTTAAAGTTCAGCTTAATTCTTATAAATTCAAACTATTATAGTCTGTTGAGATTATTTTAAATAATCTGTTTTTTGAAAAATTTTATAAAAAAATAAGATTAAATATCAGAAGTTTTACTTGTAATTCTCATAATTGATCCTATGGTGATAGTATTTTTGATGTAATTATGATTGTGTTTCACCATATTTCATTATTTGTATATAAATTTACTAAATGGAATAATATAAAATCCTTATAAGCATCCTTTGAAACTGAAATCAAGGATCACAAAATATTTTTTCTAACGCCTTTGATTAGATGTGATTTCCCCACTCCATGTGTGACCTACTAGTTAACAACTGACATTCGCCACCCCTCCTCCAAAATTTCTCCCCTCTTTCTAGCTCGTTTATCATATTGATTATTTAAAAAATTAATTAAAAAATAAAATTTATCTGAAACATTTTTACCACTAACAAGTACGATGAAATTATCAGATGATATAATGGATAGTGGAACCATTCTCGACAGTGATTGCGATAGTACCTCTACAGAACTTTGCGATGATTCTGACCGGCTCATCGACGTCAATAACGAAGAACCGAAGCCGAATTCAAATGTTTTTATTATAAAAAAAGCTAATGTTGAAGAAGAGAAGTCACTTGTAGTAGACAATGAGATGTTAATAATTGAGAAGGAAAAGAATATTACATCGAGGTAAGTTAAAAATTCAATTAAAGAAGAATTAAAAAGACCATGTTTCAAATAATCCTAGAAATCTTAAGAATAATATTAAGTATATATAAAATAAGAATAACAAAAAGAGATGGAATTTATGTAACGAAACTGGAAAGTTTAGACAAAATTATTTTTGGTTATATTTAAATATATATTTATACTTCGAATAATACATTATTTAAAAGAAGTAATGAAAGATATTCCAAAATTAAAAAGATTAATCATTTACAAATTATCTTTAAAGATAAAAATAATAGAATTCACTTTTAGAGAAAATCAATTAAATATCTAATATAATATATAGATTATTAAAATATAAAATTACAAATAATATTAATTGCAGTAAAATAAATTAACAATTATATAAAATAAAAGTAAATTATATATATATTAAGCATAATGCAGTTTTATTGAATAATGAGAGTATTATATACAATACAGTAATATTTATCAATTAGGTTATATATAATTATTTATTTTCAATAAAAAAATTTTTATTTTCATTAATTTTTAATTATATTTCAGTACCTCTCTTCAAATTTCTACAAAAAATACTTCAATTCCTGTAATAACAAATCAAATTCAAAAATCATCTGAAGGCGATGTGAACTTAAAATTTCCATTGGACAATGTTTATATTACGGAAGATCAGAAAATTTTGAATTTTAATGATAGTATTAAAAATAACCAGATGTCTGATTTAAAATTATTTAGTGACAGATTATCTGAAGGGAAGCAATCAGCATCTTTAAAACTGAATAAACATACATATCTTATTGATGACAAAAAAACTATTGTTACACAATCGTTAGAAACTGAAAACGCTATTAATAATCAGAATTCAACGGTTTGGAAATTATTTGGAGAATCTCAATATATAGAAGAAAAAATTTCAGATTCCTTGACTATAAAAAATTTTATTTCAAAAGAAAAATCAATAGTTCCTGATTTGAATGATAGTTTTTTTTTTAATGAGAAAATTTCAGCACCTATACAATTTTCTAATAGCAATAAATTAAATAATAATAAGAAATTAATGGTATCATTAAAATTAAAAGTCAGTGATTCAGTTTATGAAAAAGATTCTATTCCTATCTTAAACTTAATTGATCATAAACATTTTATGATAAACAAATCAGAACCTGAATCAAATAATTATGTATCTAAAGTACAAAATTCTTGTCATAACTACAATTTTTTTGAATCAGAAAGTGGAGTTGATATTATTGAAGAAATTGCAATGAAAAATACTTCTAATATAGTTAATAAGCAATTTCCTATACTATCTATAAAAAATGATTCTAATTATGATGAAATTACTGACACTGAATTAAAATATTCTACGAAATCAAACTATGAAATAAAAAATTTATCTTCAATTGTAAATACCAACATAAGAGAAAAAGATGAGAACCTATCACCAGAATTTATAAATTCAATAGATGAAGCATTTATTACAAAGAATGAATTGGTGCAAAATAATCCAAATAATAGAACTACATATGATTCGAGTCCTGATAATGAACAACGTATACAGGTGTTTCGTTATTATCTACTTTTACTATTATAAAGTATAATAATTTCTAATTGAAAAATCAATATTTTAAATATTTCATAAAAAAAAAAGTTACAAAAAATTTATTTACTTATGTCAAAATCTAATGAACATAATGTAAATAAGTAAAATATATAAAAACTAATAAAAATAATTTACAGTTACATTAAACAATGAATATAATAAATTTAATTTTTTTTAAGTATTTTGATATTAGTAAATTCACTTTATTTTTTCTAATTTAATATTATAAACATTTGCCACTACATCATTGATTACGTACATATGTATGGTATATTATTATATATATTTATTAATAATCTACATATTTTTAGTTTTAGTTTATATATAATAAATGAAAATAAATATTATACTGGATTATAAACAAATAATCTCTTAATAGTTTATCTAAATTTCATACATTTCGAGAGCAATTGTAAATATCAATTATAAAATGTTTTAGATAGAATTCAAAGATAGATTAAAGCATTCTAAGGACATAGACTTCTTTGAGTCTAAAGAAACATCAGTACAAGATGTATTAACGCCTAGCCTTATTATTAATCCCATAAATTCATGCTCAGAATCTTCTAACTTTATTTTATCAGAAAAATCTATATTTTCTTATATGAATTCTGATTCAAAAAAGTTAAAAGTGAGTTCCTTTGATTCTGAACAATACATTCAAACATTAGATAATAATAAATCTTTAACCATTTCACAGGATTCATTACAAATACCAATTATAGAACAATCGGATAGTTTTATTAATTCTAAGAATAATTCAACTGAACTTAAGTATCCTAAAAGAATACTTAGTCCAGAATTAAAGTCACGTACTAATATCAATTCAATTACATTTGTTACAAATAGTCACAATAAGTTTGACGAAGAAAATGCTTGTGAATCTTTATCAGGTATAACTTTAAAAATTTTAAATAATATTTAAAAAATTATAAATAATATTTAAAAAATTATAATTATAAATATGCAATTTCTTTTTAACTTTATATATTAATAAAATCTAATATATTAATATCTTAATTATTTTTAGATCTTACAGCAAATATTTAAAAAACAAAGTTAATGTTATGTTAAATAATGCTTACTCCAATTTTTTAATTGCATATTTTTAAACTATAGTTAAATCAATTAGTTAAAATATATTATGATATTTAAACCAATATTTTTATATTATTTACAATGTTATTTTATCAAGAAATTTATTGCAATATATACTTTTATATATAAATGTATACAATTTATATAATGCATAAATCATTTATTGTAAAAAAAAAAAATTTTTTTAATCCTATCAAAACTAAGTGAGTTGCACTCCGTATTTCATAAGTTATAATCTCAAATATAAAAAAATTAGAAAATTTTTACATACAAATAATTATTTTGTTTTTTCAGGTGTTGCTGTAACATCACCATTCTATTCACTTTTGAGGTCAAATAAGAAAAGTTCATTATCATGTGAACAAGAAATGCATATAATGAAATCTGATATTAGTTGCATCAAATATACAGGCATTAAAGAAGAAAAACAAGATTTGAAAATTAGAACTCCTATTCAGACTTTTGTTAAACCTGTGTTTAAAAATTCTGATGAAAATATTAATATAAAAATAACATCTGAAAATGATTCTTTTAATAAAACTTTCAACAATGAAACACTTATGAAGAAAAAAGACTTTAATTCAGGTAGCTTGTAATCAGTAAATTGAGTAATTAAAATTACAATAGTGTATTTCTGTATATTGAATTTATCGACACTAAAATTAATTTATACAAAATTAATTGCATTCGATTATAGCATAATTATTTATAAATGTAAATTAAATTAATTTTAAATAAATATTTTTAAATGATCTGTTCTGCAATATCACTGATACTTAAATCAATTGATTTTAATTGATACAAAAAGTTAAAATAACAAAAATAAACATATTTTGAATCTTATTAGAATAGTATTTTATATATGCTATAATATTTATTTCTTAATTATACAACACGATTACACAATATATATTTTCGTTTATTATATTAGAAATTATAAAATATAAAAAACAAAATTGAATTTTAGTAATAAAAATTGGTTTCGATTCTAGGCACTCAATCAAATGATAGCAATGATACAGAGCGATTTCGAGGTTATTCGTTTAATGAAAAAATTAACAATATTCAAATACATAAAACATATGAAAAAAGGAATAGTGATTTAGAAAAACAATTTTCATGTGTGTTATTATCTCCATCAATTGAAAACTTTTCAAATAACACTAAAAAACGATATAGCAGTGCTTCAGAAGATTTAAGATTTGTAGAAGCAAAAGCAATAGACGATGAAAAAATAAATTTGAATAGGTTAACAAAAAAAAAGAATTATATGGCAGAAGATTCAAAAAAATTTGGTATTGGAAGACAAGATATTTACAGCAATTCAATTAGTAATTTTTCAATAAATAGTAATAATAAATCTGAAATAAAAATATATTCTGAAGGTTGTGAAACATATATACCAAAAAGTAACATTCATGATAATTGCAATAGCTTTTTAAAAACTGTAACTTATAAAAATTCTATTGGCAATCATTATAATGATTATGCTAATCAAGATGAATTAAAACTTGGAGTTTGGACGAAAGTAAAGCCTCATAGACATACTAATAGTGTGCGTAAAAGTAGCGAAAGAGCATTTAAAATAATTCAAGAAAATTCAGCAATACTTCGAAGGATTTTAACTTGTCAAGCAAAAAAAAACTTACCTGATTTAGAAGAAATATCGAAAAATATTACAATTAGTCCAATAAATGAAGAAATATCAAAAATTTTTAGCCCGATTCTTGAAAAAATGGGTTTAATTGAAGATGAAATAAATGAAAAATTATCTAAAATAAATTTAAACGAGTTAGATCGTAATACTACAATAACATCAGAATCAGATAAAATAATTAATGATGAGTTATTAAAACTTTCATTAATTAGCGATAATGATAAATTCGAATGTGTTCAATCTGTTGATCATATGTCTCCTGATTTTTTAATAGCACGGGATACCTATATAGACCATCAAATTAATGAAGAATTATCAAAGCTTATTAATAATTATGATGAAGCTTCCTCTATCAAATTAAAAAAACATTCAACAGACCTAAATGCGCCCAGTATTATACCCATTTCAAAGAACATGTATTCATATACAACTTCTAATGATGATTTTAATATTATACCCGATTATAATTGTAAAGATTCTACACATTCTGTGATATATCCAGAAAATCCTCATTTTTATACAATTCGAAATAAAAATTTAGTTTCACACGATAACTTCAAACTAAGTGATATTCATGTTTACGGCCAATTAGAAAAAATTGATCAAATATCACATCTCCAAGATTTATCAGCTATGAATTTCGAAAGGAATCATCAAAATATTATTTCAACTACGATTCCGTATGTATCAGATGATTTAAATTCGAAAAAAAACTGCCCATCTATAATTGAAAAAGAATCAGATTTTACCATATCAACTTTGAAAGAACCTTTTAATAGCAATTATAATTCGTCGATAATTCAATCTTCAACTTATAATCACAAACCAAAAATATTATCAAAAAAAATTCAAAATACCTCTGCAGTGAAATCTTATGATTCTAAAAACAGTATTGATTTTAAAGAGGTTCAAAATTCTACGTTTGAATTTACTCCGAGAAAAGAGATTACTCTACCCATTCTTAACCATGAATTTAAATATAAAATGGATGCATTACCAAAAGAAAATATAGAATTTCATGTAACTAATAACGACTGTAAGAATTTAACATTAAAGAACTCGACATTTGACAATATCGATCTTGAACTTAACTCTGTAAAAATTAATAATATTGAACTTAAAAATAGTTCCCACTACTATTCATCAAACATACAAATTATTAATTCTGCAATAAAGTCTGAAACAAATAATGATATTGAAATGTCTTCGATTTCAGCTTTAAAACAAAACAATTACCAATCAAATTATCAATTTAAAAATTTTGATAATGAAGTTTCAGTACAAAATTATTTTGTTAATAGTACATACAATGATTTACTTAGTCAGTCTTGTAATGACAAAAGATTACTACCTGAGTCACAAGCACCTCACTTAACTGACATACCAATTACTATTATTAATCAACATCAAGATATTCAAGTGCCATCACCTCATTTTCAGTATAGTAATTATAAAGTAATGAATAGCTCGTACACAATTGTCCCAACGTGTATTGACAATTCCTTAACAAAAATTTCTGTACCTATTTCAAAAATTCAGTATTCTGATACTCTTAAAGATGAAGCTTACAAAAATTCTACAATAAAGTAGGTAATTCTGTAGAAAATAACAAAATTTTAGATAATCATAATAAAATTAATTTAGATGAAATAATCTCTGGAATAAACTTATTTCCTTTAAAAAAACTTGACAAGAATACCAAATCAACTAGATTTGAAATTGGGACTACACTCTCCAACACAATAATTTAAATTAAATTAAATAAAATTAAATTAAATTTCAAATTTAAAAAAAATTTTTTTTTATTCATACCCATATGAATAATGAGAAAAGTTCCAATATAATTTTTAAAAAAATTAACAATAACTTAAAATATGTATAAAATATTATAATTTAATTTATATGGAAATGAAAAGTTTGTAAATGAACTCAAATTATTATGCATTATTAATAAGTCTAATAAATAAATGAATCATAATAATAAAGTTTTAAAAAGTTTATTTAAATAATTATAAAATGGTAACTTCATTGTTGTACCAAAATTGAACCAAAAATATATACAATGGGAAAGAAGCAGTCTGAATGATAAATAATTATTTTACTTAAAATTTATACGATAATACTTATAAAAACTATTAATATTACTATTTGATATTAATATTTATATATTAATATTTATTTCAATTTATTAGTTGATTAATTCTATATAATAAAACAAAAGAAATTTTTAATAATATAACATACTATAAAATATACATTAGAAAGATAAATCGATATAAAAAAAATTTATACTGCAATAAATTATAAAAAAATTGAAAATTGAGTTTTTTTCTTTCATATATTTTAAACATTAATTATAACCTTTAAATAAATCAATATATTTTTATATTAATTAATTTATATTTATATTAATTATTAATTTATATTTAATATTTATAATATTTATATTAATTTTAAATATAATTAACAAAATTCTTAGAAATATGAATAAAGAAAATTATTATATCTTTTCACTGGTCATTTGTCATTAATAATAATGTAAAATATTGAAAATTATAATATTATATTAAAAATCTTTAATTTAACCATCCATTTGATATATTCTATATTGAATTATAATTAAAAAACATTTTAATCTTGATACAACTAAGTAAGTAATGCGATCTATACAAATTAAATTTTATAAATAATAAAAAAATAATTTATGCTTATTTATAATTAATGTATTGTAAACACTAATAATTTATTATAATGATTGAAAATAAACTACATTTAAAAGTACATAAAAGAATTTCTTAAAACATTTAGTATTTTAATAATATAATATTGTAAGAAATAATTTTTTTAATATTGAAATTAACTTTTTCAAGTATTTATAATTAAATTTATAATGATCATTTGCATGAAAGTCATAATTAAGTAGTATGTACTTCAATTCATTAATTAGAATTATATGTTAAAAATTTTAGCTTATCTTTTATAAACTTATAACATAAATGTTTTGAACGTGTATAAAAATTTTATATTTTCAAAGTTATCATGTTTGGGAATATAAACATACATTTGAAATTAAAAGATCCAATCGAAAGAAAAATGATAATACAAGATGGCAAATTTTATTAGGAATATATGAAACTAAAAAAAATTCATTAAAAAATGTATAAAAGATATATGTTAGAAAAGTCAAATATATCTTGATTATTTTATAATCTATTTAACAATAATAATTATTCATAATGTGCATTACGATTTGAACATACATCTACGTGAACTGAAATAAAATTACATAAATAAGTGTGTTACCGAATGCGGGGAGGGGGCGTGCTAAACGGTGCTGGTGGGCGGCGCAGAAGCTAGTCTCGCGCCATACCAAGGAGCAGGAGCAACGGGGGGAGGGAAGGTATCGATGCTCTCAAATTCCCGGTTCCTCCAACAGGGGAGGGGTGGCACGGGGGGAGAGCACACTTCCCGACCGAATGCGTAGAGACGGCGAAAGCGAAGCGCGTGAGCACCGGAGGGAGAGAGTAGGATAAAGTAGGAAGCCAGTAGATTCCGGGAGAGGGGAGCAGGTTAAAGCAAGAAGCCAGCGGGCCCCGGGAGAGGGGGAAGCGGAGGAAGAAGCAGCAGACCCGGAAGGAGGACGCGACAAGGGATAGAGGCAGAGAGTGAAAGTGGAAAGGGTTTTCCCGGGGGGGGGGGTGACGACGCCGGTGGCAGGGGACAAGCAGTATTTTCCGGACCCTCGCAGGGGTCTTCTATATCCCTCCTGATATAGAATAAGTGCACGAAAATCGGCGAGCAAGAAAGGAAGAACCCCGGAAAGGCGAGGGTGAAGCGCAGGACCGTGAGCTGAGCCCGCTCACGCGCGAGTGAAGCACGAGGGACCCGCAAATGCCTCAACCAAGCAGGCCGCACCTCGAACGACGTCGCTATAGCCAGGAGGGAAGCCGGAACAAGGTGCAACCGCGAGTAAGCGCGAGGAAGCTCGAGGCAACGCCGCGTCGAAAGGTACGGGGGCGCAGCGCGGCAGGGGGCAGGAGGGGGCGTCGTCCTAGCGACGCTATATGAAAACGCATCGACCGCCATCTTGACGACGCCTGACGTCATCAAGGACGTCAACGCTCAGCTGGCGCAGCGCCGCAGCCAACAGAAGTGGACGCCGCAGCCAACAGGAGTGGACGCCGCAGCCAACAGGAGTGGACGCCGCAGCGGCAGCGACGCATACTCTGCGGCTGACGCGGCGATACTGAGGACGACGACTAGCAGCGAGAGGAGTAGGGCTGCGGCGGCGAGTAGCAGCCGAGGCCCAAGCCGCGCTATCTTGGCCGAGGGCACGCGCCACTCTACCGAACGGCGGAAAACGCGCATGCGCAGATACCTCTTGAACCGCACGAAATTTGAATTTCGAATCGACCACTACGCACACATCGTCCGTGGGAAGTGCGGGAGAATCGAGCTGAATTACTGCACTTGGTCGAGGGAACTTATCCCCAACGTATTCGATCTGTAGAGCCAAGCGAAAGTGAAGACAAAGACGGCTCGCGGGACAAAGGGCGCAGAAATTAGTGCGAGCTCGCCGACTTTTCGAACCCGTGAAAGTTACCGACGGGTCGTCCCTGAATTATTGGCGCGCAAGTTGATAACTACAAGTGAATTGGCGAGATTGTGTATAAATGGAATAAAAATAAATAAATATGCCGAAGAACCGAAGAAGAATATGCAACGACGAAGATCCTCCCTCATCCTACACTTATTGCGCTTCTGTGTCCGGGCGCGTCAGTGTTGTAAATAAAATGTGTCACCAAAGGACGGAATAAAGAACTCATTGGGCTACTACCCGAGAGTAACTACTCCCACTTCCTACAAATCCCACGCGATCCTCACGTTCAGTTACAAATTACTCTAGAAAATATATAGAGGAAATGTATTATAAAAATAATAAATAATGCTATTAAAATACTAACATATTTAAATTCTTGTTACAATTTACGATAGATAAAAAAATTAATAAAGATATAATTTTAATATAAATTTTTTTATTCAAATTTGAATGATTAAATTGATAGAATCACCTGACCTTACATAATTTTCACTTTCCTCTATAATTGATAAATTCAATGTTCTGATTCCTCGTTTGAAGCAATAAAAATTCGCTATTGAACCAGAATGGTGAAATTCATACCATGAGGACCTTTACATAACATTATTTTATTACCATAATTGTACAAAATACATAGTTTTTAAATAAAACTACTAATAAAATTGATTTAATTATTAAATATGGTAATTTAGTAATTAGTTTATACATTTTTATTTTTAGTTTGCAATATTTTAATATGGAACTAATCTGTACCTAAATATATTAGTGATATATTATAATAATTCTTCTAGATATAAATCTGGTATATTAACTGTTTTAATAAATCGAGTAGGTGATGTAATGATTAGTATATCAATTAGATTGATATTAATATATGGAAGATGAAATTTTATAAATTATAATTATATAGATTGGTTAATTTTATTATTAAATATTATTGCTGCATTTACTAAAAGAACTCAATTTCCTTTTTCAGCTTGATTACCAGCTGCTATAGCAGCTCCTACTCCAGTATCTTCATTAGTTCATTCTTCAACCTTAGTTACAGCTGGAGTATATTTATTAATTCGATTTAGTTATTTAATTCAATTTAATCATATTTTATTGGAATATATTAAAATTACAGGGTTATTAACTATATTTATAGCTGGAATTTCAGCTATTCTTGAAAATGATTTTAAAAAAAATATTGCATTTTCAACATTATCTCAATTAGGTTTAATAATAATAATTTGTGGATCTAAGCAGTTTGATTAATTTTTTTTTAATTTAATTATTCACGCTATTTTTAAATAAATAATATTTATATGTTCAGGAACTATTATTCATGTAATAAATGATAATCAAGACATTCGAGTTATGGGGAATGTTAGTAAAAGTATACCTTTAACTATAATAATTATAATAATTTCTACTTTTTCATTATGTGGATTACCCTATATATCTGGATTTTATTCTAAAGATCCTATTTTAAAATATATAGTAATTAGTGAAAATTTTACTTTAATTAATAAAATTATTTTAAATTTAAGAATTATGTTAACTATTATTTATAGAATACGTATAATTCAATATTTAAGAATTAAAGTTAATAAATTTATTCCTTTAAAAATATTTTTTAGATTTTTTATAAAATGATTATTATTTATGTAATCGAACGCGAGAAGGGGGTGTGGACAGCGGTGAGAGCGGGCGGCGCAGAGCTGGTTGTTAGCTGAATTAGGGGGTGATTGGCGGAACGGGGGGAGCATCGGGGAGTGGGGAGGGGACCAACGCTGGAAGTGATTAGCGCCATGACAGGGGAGGGTCGCTCGCGTCGAAGAAGGAAAAACCGCGGGAGGAATGGGAACAAAGAAAAAAAAAGTGAAGGATATTATCAGCGGAGGAAGGAGATCGATGGAGAGGGAATGCAGTATCGTCTGAGCCTTCGGAAGGAAGAGTCTATGAGCTTTACGAGAAAAGGAAAAAAGCACAGCACGCAATAGCAGATATTCGGACGGAGATTTGGCAAGAAGAACAGGAAGATAAAGCGCAAGGGGCGAGAACCCAGGGAACGGAGGACATGAGCCGCAACCCCGCGAGCGAACGAGCCACCGGTACGCGTTCGAAAGGACCGCCTACACTACGAGCGACGCTGCCACGACACGGCAGGAGCCAGGTAGGAGTGCAGTTGAAAGGAACCGAAAGGAGCCACGAGTCAACGTCGCAGCCAGCGACAGCCAAGAGCCTGAAGGGAAGGTGGGAGCGCAGACACAGCGCAAGCGATCAGGCCTCCGCCACGCCGGCGGAGTTTGGCGCCAAGTGAAGCTGCAACGCTAACACGTGGCGACGTCGGTAAAGGCGGGATCAGACATACCAACGGAGCTCGCGGGAATTTCGAAGTTCAAATAAGTGGACTGCGGCTAGTGACGAGCCACGCAAACGCTAGAAGCCGAGGAAAGTGACGGGGACGCAGGAACGCGAATAATAAATATTGAAACAACCACCGGGAATAATTATTTTTACCCAAAAACTCCCACCCCATCTCAGTGCGTAACAATTTATAAATATTGAAAATTTTTTTGTTTCTTTTTGGGATAAAATTTATTTTATATTTATATGTTTAATTTCAATTTTTTTAACTAATATAATTTTTATTTATAAAATTATTGAAATAAATTACTATTGTTACTGACGGGTGTGGGAGGTGGGAATAGGTAGAATGAAAAACTACATTCTGCATTCGTTCAATTAATCTTTATTATCGGATCTCCCGCGTCTTCGTCCCTTTCCTCGACGTCTGCCCTTTCCGTGTGTCGCCGCTGGCCGCAGTTCACTATTCAAGTGCTTAAATTTCCCGCTTGCTCTGATGATACGAAGGCTCCCGCTCTTATCGACCTCGCCACGTGCCTTGAGGCCTAACCCCACTTGGCGCCAATCTCCGCCAACTTGGCGGAGGCCTGATCCCTTGCGCTGTGGCTGCGCTCCCACCTTTCCTTCAGGCTTGGCTGTCGCTGACTGCGACGTTGCCTCGTGGCTTCTCGCGGCTACATTCGGCTATGCTCTCACCTGGTCGCCTGCCGGATCGTGGCAGCGTCGCTTGTGTGTAGGTGGCTGGTTTGAACGACAAACCTGTCAATCCGCGTTTGTGTTGCTGCTGCCCGTTGTCTCACAATCTGGGTGCTCTTCTTTCCTGTTTCGGGTCTCTGTCACCTTCTCGTCTATCTCCGTCCGGTTCCATTTGATTCGATAATATTGTACTTGCTTCTTCTGCTCGCGATCGCCATCCGTTCCTTTTCCTGGTACGTCCGACACTACTCGCGCCATCCACCTCCTACCTCCCCTCCTCATCTCTTCATGTGTTCTTTTGTTTTTCTTTCTTCGACGCGAGCGACCCTCCCCTCTCGCGGTCCTAATTACTTTCTATACTCTCCACTCCCCTCCCCCCGCTGCCTGACGCGCTTTCCTCTTGCCCTTTTCGTGTTACCGTATCCGTCGGTAACAACTATTATATTTTATTCAAAAAATTTGAATAGGAAGTGAATTTTTTAATTTATTTATATATTATCCTATAATTTTTGGTAAAAATTTTGTTAATAATTATGAAAAAGGATGAAGAGATTATTTACATAAAGAAACTTTACAAAATTTTTCTTTTTTAAATTTAATAAAATTATTAATTATTAATAAAGTTAATATGATTGAATTAATTATGGCTTTAATTATAATTATAATTTTAATTTTTTTAATAATTTAGTTTAAAATTTAAATAGTTTAATATAAAATATAATATTGAAGATATTATGATAATTTAATTATTTTTAAAAATTTTATAAATTAAAAATATAATGTTTTAATTAAACTATATAAAAATGAGTAAATGATTTTATTCAACAAATCATAAAACTATTGGTGTTTTATATTTAATTTTTGGAATATGATCAGGAATAGTAGGTTTAATTATATCAATAATTATTCGATTAGATTTATTAGGTCCAGGATCATTATTAGGTAATGATCAATTACATAATTCTATTGTAACTAGACATGCTTTTACAATAATTTTTTTTTTGTTATACCAAGTGTTACTTACTAACACAGAGGGTGTGTTCTCGACCGGGTTTTGGTGGTTTCGCGTTCTTGTTTACGCGACACCTTCTTCGAGTGGCAGCGGCTAGTTGGTCAGCTGTAGCTGCCTTCGTCTGCGTGGCGTCGTCGTCTGTATGAATTCACGGGCGGCTATGTCGGTGGCTGTGGGTGAGTAGCGCTGGCCTCGGTGGTGGGGGTGGTGCCGTAGTTCTCTCGATGTTCACGTACGCAGCGTTGACTCGGCGGTATGGGTGACTACGTCACTAGGCAGGCAGGTGGGGGGCGTCTTGGCGAGCGGTAGACTTACGCCTTCGCAACTTGTGAGTTACGTTCGTCGGTACGCAGGCGTAGATGGTGACGTCGGCGGGGGTAGGTGCGGGCGGCGTTGGTCTCAACAGTGGAGTAGCCGCGCGTCTCTCTACGTCTTTAGCCGGTACGCTCGGGTGATAGTGGTGGGGGTGTCTTGTCTGGTCGCCGGGAGGAGATCGCAGTCCGCCTTCTCTCTCTATCTCTCTCCTTCGAGTAGCTGTACCCTCCAGGTCTAGTTTCCCTCGCAACGTTCTTGGTGGCGAGGGCGGTGGTGGTAGGCGCGGGCGTAGCACTCTTGGTGAGGGGACGTCGCTGTGGCTTTTCGTCCGAGGTGGGGGCGTGATGTCACTCGTTTTACTCGTTGGTGTCGTAGCCTCGTCTCTTGTTGGTGTGTTGTCGCTGTAGCTATGCGACGCCAAGCCTGATGCGACGGTTGGGAAGCAGCTTCCTTCGCCGATGATCGCGTCTCGATGTTTCGCGTCTGTGCTCCCCCGTCTACAGGTGAGCCTCGACGCTGCTCTTCTCCGTTCGCAGCCCTGTTCGTCTTTTCCTTAGCTAGGTGGAAGTAGCAGTTCGGTTGTCGTCAGATGCGATTTAGAGGAACGTTCTGATGTTCAGTCAGCGTCGGCTCAAATACTGACCACCGACGCCGTTCCTCTCGTCTTTCTCAGCAGCCCTCGGGAAACTTTCTCTTTCCCTCTCCACTCGTTACTTCGAGTTTCCTCCTTTCCTCCTTCCCTTCACCCAGTTCCGTCGTCGCTTACTTTGACGGGGCATTTTGGACCCAGCGTACCCTTATCCCTTCCCTTTCCGTTCCCGAACTCACCGTCTCTCCCTCCTCGCGCGTCCCGCCGCTACTCGTAGTTTCCCCACGATCGCGCGGTGGAGTGCGTGTCTACAACCCCGGCGTCCTAACTCTCCGCTAGTGGCGTAAGACGCCATCGTCCGTCAACGCCTGCCCGTCGTTCGCGGGCGTCGGCATTCGATCCTGCCCCGCGAGCCGTCTTTACATTCACTCTCGTTCGGTCCTACAGCCCGAGCGCGTTGACGATGATGTTTCTCGACCAAGAGAGTAATTCAATTTTGAATTTCCGGCACTTTCCTCGGAGGATGCGCGTAGCGGATAATTCGAAATTCGAAATTTCGCGCGACTCGAGGGGCATTTCTGCGCACGCGCGCTTTCTGCTGTGCGGCACGAATTCCGCGCGCCTCTAGGCTAAGATGGCGCGGTTAGCGCGTCAGCTATCGCTCACTGCCGCAGCCCTACTCCTCTCACTGCTCACTGTCTTCCTCAGTCACACCGCGTCTGCTGCGTTATATGCGTTGTAGGTGCTGCGACGTCCACTTCTGCTGACTGCGGCGCTGCGTCAGCTGAGTGATAACGTCGGTGATGACGTCAGACGTTGCCAAGATGGCGGTCGACGCGTCTTTAAGTAGCGTTCCTAGCGTGACGCCCCTTCCTACTTTCTCGCTGCGCACTTCGACCTTAGATGCGGCGTTGCCTCGAGATACTTCGCGCCTACTCACGGTTGTACCTTAGCTCGATTTCCCTTCTGAACACGGCAACGTTGTCCGAGGTGCAGGCTGCCTGGTCGGGAATCTTGCCCGCGTCTCTCTCGTGCGTGAGCGGGCTCGGCTCGCGGTCCTGTGCTGGACATTCGCATTTTCGCGGTTTGCGTTTTCGTTCTCGCTGACTTTCGCGCGTTTACTATATATTAGGAGAGGCGTTTTTACTTTTTTTTTTTTTTACTAATCAAATGCAATGTGCGGATGCGCTGTCTTTTCCTTGTTAGGGCTCGGAAAGAACTGTTCACCCCCTGGCATCGGCGTCGTCAGCCCCCCGGAAAAACTCCTTCGCTTTCTCTCTTTCCTCCAATGCTCTTTCGGGTTTTCCTTCCAGAGCGGGGAGGTATCCCCTCCTTCCGGGTCTGTTGCTTTTTCCTCCACATATCCCCCTCTCCCGGGGCATACTGGCTTCCTGCTTTAACCTGCTCCCCTTTCCCGGAACCTACTGGCCTCTTGCTTCATCCTACTCTCTCCCCCCGGTGCTTGGCGTGCTTTGCTGTCACGGTCTCTACGCATTCGGTGCTCCTTGGTGGAGTCGAGGAGTATGTTCCCATCCTGTGCCGCCCCTCATGCCGGAGGGACCGGGAGTTCGGGCAGCATCCACCCCTCCCTCCCGCCGCTGCTCCTCGATCAGGTCGGGAAGTGTGCTCCCACCCCGTGCCGCTCCTACTGCCAGAGGGACCGGGAGTTCGGGCAGCATCTACCCCTCCCTCCCCCGCTGCTCCTGCTTATCCTCCTTCAATATGGCACGAGACCAGCTCCTGCGCAGCCCGTCAGCACCGTTCGACACACCCCTTGCCCGCATTCAGTAACACCAACATTAGTTGGTGGATTTGGTAAATATTTAGTTCCTTTAGTTTTAGAAGCTCCTGATATAGCTTTTCCTCGTATAAATAATATAAGTTTTTGATTATTACCTCCAGCTTATTTCATATTATTAATTGGAATATTTACAGGTACTGGAGCTGGAACAGGGTCAACGATTTATCCTCCTTTATCATTAAATTTATTTCATAGAAGATTATCATTTGATTTTTCAATTTTTTCATTGCATTTTGTTGAAATTTCTTCTATTATAGGGGCTAATTATTTTATTTCTACAATTTATAATATAAAAGTAATTTCATTAGAAAAAATTCCTTTATTTACATGATCAATTATAATTACAGCAATTTTATTATTGTTATCATTACCAGTATTAGTTGGTTCTATTACTATATTATTTGATCGAAATTTTAATACTTCTTTTTTTATCCTACTGGAGGGGGGGGTCCTATTTTATATCAACATTTATTTTGATTTTTTGGTCATCCTGAAGTTTATATTTTAATTTTACCTGGATTTGGTTTAATTTCTGAAATAATTATAAATGAAGCAAAAAAAAAAAAAAGAAGTATTTGGATCAATAGGAATAATTTATATCAATCAATAGGAATTGGAGTTTTACGATTTATTGTGTGAGGTCATCATATGTTTACAGTAGGTATAGATATTGATACACGTGCATATTTTACTTCTGTTACTATAGTAATTGCAGTTCCTACTGGAATTAAGGTTTTTAGGTGATTGGTATCTTTAACAAGGGTAAAAACTAAATTTTCAGTAACTAATTTATGAATTTTAGGTTTTATTTTTTTTATTTACTATTGGTGGAATTACAGGAGTAATTTTATCGAATTCATCTTTAGATGTTATAATACATGATACATATTATGTAGTTTCTCATTTTCATTATGTTTTATCAATAGGTGCAGTATTTTCAATTTTTGGAAGATTTATTTATTGATTTCCTTTATTTTCTGGATTAATGATAAATAAAAAATGATTAAAAATTCATTTTTTTAAATATTTACTGGAGTAAATGTTACTTTTTTCCCCACACATTTTTTAGGTTTAAGTGGTATACCTCGACGATATAGAGATTATCCTGATGTTTATATATGTTGAAATATATTATCAATTTTTGGATCTTTAATTTCATTTATTAGTACAGTTTATTTTTATTTATTCTTTTAGAAGCTTTTTTAAGTCAACGAATTGTAGTATTTTTAAACAAATTAAATACATCAGTTGAATGATTAATAAATTATCCTCCTTCTGATCATTCATTTTATGAAATTCCAAAAGTAAATTTAAATTAATTAATTATTTAAATTTCTAATATGGCAGATTAGTAATAGATTTAAATCCTATATATGTAAATATTTTACTATTAGAAATTTTATTATGAAGACAAATAAATTTACAAGATGCAAGTTCTCCTGTTATACAATATATAACTATTTTTCATGAATTTGCTATGATTTTTGCTATTTTAGTTACAATATTTCTAATCGAACGTTAAGAGGGGGGCTGTCCAACGGTGCTGGGGGCGGGAGCAGGGCTGTTCTTGCGCCTAAAGTAGTAAGTTAGTAGCAAGGAGGTCTCCCGGGGGAAACGCGCAAGCCTCCAGGAACGAGAGAGCTACGTAAGGCCCAATACTAGCGACGCCGAGACGCGCCTAGCACCGGTGGGAGGGAGCCGGGCAAAGCAGGAAGTCAGTAGGCCCCGGAAGAAAGGGAAAGCCGCCTACGCTGCAGGGAAAACAGGAAGAGGATTGGCGGAAACGGGGGGGGGGAGCATGAGCAACGCGGGAGGATGACGCCGACGGGTTGGGGGGGGGGAGTTAGTACTTTCCCAGCCACCACGGGAAACATTTCGCACAATTTCGCTAAAAATAATCGAGCATCCCTTCATGCACCTCGCCTCGCTGCATGGAGGGCCAACTTGAACGACACATTTTGTACTTAGACACGCGTGGATAATAGGCGCTCGATTATTAGTTAAAAGCGTCGTGCATCGTTGCGTTATTTGTCAACGGGTTAAGCCGCGGTTAGCCCAGCAACTAATGGGCGATCTCCCTACCGTGCGAGTAACTCCTGCCTGACCTTTTTTTACGGCTGGCCTCGATTATGCGGGCCCATTTCAGGTGCGAGTTAGCAAGGGCCAAAGGAATCATAGCTATAAAGGATATATCGCGCTTTTCGTTTGCTTCGTCACGAGAGCCGTCAATTTAGAATTGGTAAGCGGCGTCAAAATTCTATGCTCAAGTTGGACCGGCACTCCCCAATGATGGTATGACGTGGACGTTTATCCCACCCAATACGCCACATTATGGAGGAATATAGGAGGCTGGTGTTAAATCCGTGAAACACCACTTGAAGGGGGCTTTTCGGAATCAGTCCCTGACTTTCGAAGAATTTAGCACCGCGCTTGTAGAAATAGAATTGTGTTTAAATTTGCGAACATTATGCGCCCTCAGCGCCGATGTCGATGACCTAAATGTTTTAACTCCGGCCCACTTTCTGAAAGGGGATCCCTCGTTCATAATTTCGGATGCGGAGAAGACTGACTTATCGGTATCGGTTAGTCGACGATACAAATTGATGCAGTCGATACGCGATCAGTTTTGGCGCCGGTGGTCAGTAGAGTATATGCAACATTAACAGGAGCGGGACAAATGGCGTGTTGCGAAAAATAATATTTGTGTAGGTCAACTAGTGCTCCTTCGTGATGATCGTTACCCCCCCCCCCGCAAAATGGCCCTTGGGAATAATTACAGAGGTTCACGCGGGTAGCGATGGTCTCGTTCGTGTAGTGTCAGTAAAGATACACGGCAAGGTGTTAAAAAGACACGTCGCCCGCGTATGTATCTTGGCTTACGATGGAACCGCGAACGAAAAGGTTTCAGGGAAGCGTGCGAAGGAGACACAGGAGTAAAGATGACCGCGAGCGAGCTCATATTACGACTGTAATGAACGCTAGAGCCGCGATAAGCAGCATACAATTGAGAGGTAAATATTCGTCTATTGACGAAGGTGGGTGGGATGTTGGAAGACCGTTAATTAACGCGGGAAAATCAGTGGCGGAAATAATGTAGAAATGACCGAACGCCGTTGTAGTTGGCGCATAAAAAGAAAAACAATTGAAGAAGAGGCGTGAAAGTCCCGGCGGGAGACTTCACGTTGTGGCGCATGCAATGACTCTGATTACAGACACGAGGTCGGACAAATCGAGTGAGAATACAGAGTATTTTTTTGTGCTTCTCCTCACTCGTCCCGCCAAATTCTAGTGTATAGTATAAATTCTGTAAGAGTTGGAAAAGCGGTAGGCAGGGCGACTTGCAGAAGGTTACGAGCCGAGCTCCTGATTAGCGATTCGCGACATAATTGTTATTATTTGAGTGGTGTCGTGGCACATGCTGGTGGCAGGGGGATTCAGTGATAAGAAGCTCCTGAATTCACCCCAGGGGGAACCTTCCTTGGGAGCAGAGAAACGACTCCCGGTGGTCGATCCATAGGACAGGGTTAAGAGAAAGAAAGTGAGTTCCTCTGCGGCCCGGTAGTCTTCAAGACCTTGGAGACGACCCGGTGTCCGCATGCCCACACACAGATCGGCCATCCAGACGTCCGAACTGTGTGGAGTCCGAGACGCATCGGTGTCACGGCGTAGGGAGAAAGTCCAGCTGGTAAACAGGTACCGTACGTACATTTCTATACGAGACCTCTCCCGCGCGCGTATCGCGAATCTCAATTAATATAATTATTGATTTTTGCTATTGTATATTTGCGTACGTGCATCAAAAGTCTTTTTACCTCCTTCCCGGCGAAGGTTTTTTTACGCCTCGCGGTGATTAGGGAAATATAAAATAAAGACAATTAATTTTATTATAACACTCAATCAACGACTTTTATTTTTCCTCTTCCTATCCTTCATTAATTTATTTCAGGACTCACGGATATGGTAAGTAGCGTAAAAATTTGCTACAACGGTTTTAGAAGGAATTATTGGAAGAGCCAAGGGCGCATCGACGCTTGAGAATTCACGTGTTTTCGGACAAAAGCGAAGACAGACGGGAGCGCGTGATTTCTTTTTCTCAAAAATATTAATATCCCGGGCCAATAAGAAACGTGGATTAGAAGTCTATTCCTACTTAGGGACAAAAAATTGTTTATAAATAGAGCGAATTCGCGAGGGATAGCCACTACTAGTCTTGTTCTTGCATAGTTTACAATGGGATAAACGTCACTCGTACTCCATATAATTACAACTTAATTATTGTAAAATAAAGTCACTTATTTTAAAAGAACCAAGCGTGAATTTCATTTTCTCTTAGCGTGGTGTCATATCCTTAAAATCTTACATATATCCTACGATATATGTAAAAGACAAATAAATGCACAACTCATTAAGTCGACGAGTGCAAGGCACCTGGTCGTGTTAGAAACCACGTGGTCTACGAGGAGCAGCAATCTCCTAGCGCAAGTCCGCGAGCCGTGCCCGCATACGCGCGAGTGAGGCGAAGGCGATTCACAAGTCGAATAACGCGCGACTTGGCCGACGTTGCCGTGCCCCCGCAGGAAGAAACATCTCAACATGGCCGTGAACGACCGCGAGAAGTCGCGAGTCAACGCCGTATCGCAGCGTGGTGAGAGGGGCGAGGACATAAAGGGAAGGCGTCACCTGAGCGACGCTATCAAGAGAGGACGCACCGTTCACCATCTTGGAAAAGCCTGACGTCAGCAGTGACGTCAGCATCATATCGGCGCCGCGCCCCCGTCGACAGAGTTCGACATAACGCCGTCGAAGTACATACCGCGAGTGTCAACACCACGCAATGAGGACAACAGGTAGTGAGCGGAGCGGCGGCGCAACGTCGACTGGCTGACAACACGCTAGGCGCGCCGCCTGGTTGAGAGCGCGCGCAATTTGAATTCGAGTTGTGGAGAACGCGGACTGCGCCGAGACACCACCAAAGGGCGCCAAATTTAAACGTTGAATTTGCCCGACGCGCGCACGTCGCCCAAAGAAAAGAACGGGAAATTCGAATGCCTGACTGTGGCAACGGCTCGTGTAAAATAGATAAGACGATTATTGTGAGCTCGTCGGCGTTCGGTTCCGGAATTTGTTACCGACGATGTATCGCTGAATCGCCCGCGTTAGACTAAGAAAATTGTATAATCAACCGAAGTATTATTGTAAATCGTGTTAAATAAAATGTGCCATCAACAAACTCAATAAAGGACTCATTAGACTAGTACATGAGAATAACCACTCCCTCATCCTATACATCCCACGCGATCCTCACGTTGCGTAACAAGTGTTATATGGATTATTTTTTCTTTATTAGAAAGAAAGATTATTTTTTCATAATATTTTCAATAATATATTTATAACATTGTTTTTACTTATATTTTTAAATATAATATTAATAGTTTTAATTTAAATAATACATTTAATTGAATTAATATTAATATTATTAATATGCTATTATTAACATGCTAAACCCGTCGCTGTGTAACGTAGTAAGAAAGTGCAAATGACTACGTGTTACATGATAAGTTTTAACGTCTGTATCAATGCATGAAGAGAGAGAAAGAGAAAATATTAAATAAATACATAAGTACATTTTGGTTTCTGTCGTGAATTTTGGCCTGATTTAGTTTAGTATTCTTTATCTTATAAATTTCTGGATTCAATAACTGATAAGCTTTTACATATGGTATAAACGCTATTTCGGATTCATCATTTTTAAAACCATGTCGTTGTCGTAATTGTATTCAGTTAATATGAATCGTTTCTAACTATATATATAACGTTGATTAAGTATTCAGTTTATATATTTGTTATCTATCATTATTTCTCAAATAATCATGTTAATCATAAATTTAAAAATAAAGAATATCTCGTATGTAATTATAAAATTTAATTCATTTTAATAATATTTAAACTTTTTAGTTATTATTTTCAAGACTTAAATAATTATTAATGAACAGTCAGCTGACATAAAATAATTTCCATAAATGGACTCACTAAGATTTATAATGCTAGAATTTCATTTTGTAGCGAAACAATAATAAGTTAATGACACTTACAGCAGCTTATTGTTTTTATGATAAATCTAATTACTATAATGAAGCCATAGCTTATATATAAAGCGCTATACCAGGTATAGAATCTAATAAATCCTACGATATTTGAAAGGTAGATATTCATTCGACATTTATGCAATTAACTATATAGAAAATTGGCAATTATAACTATATAGAAAATTGGCAATTATAACTATATATAAAAAAATTATATTCAAAATTATTTTTAAATTTATAAATCAATCTATAAAATATTCTTTTTAATTTTATAATAATTTTTTTTAAACACACGTATTGCAGTTACTGGAAATTCTCTATGCATAAACAAAACTTTTTTATTTATAAAATTATTTCATCATTATTTCAAATTTATTTTAATAATAAATTATGTATAAAGAATTAAAAATTGTATGTAGATTATAGAATTTTTAAAAATAACTTGATAACAAATTATCAATTATTTAAATAAATTTTTAAATTTAAATAACAATTATACTTTTTATTATTTAAATTTAAAAATAATTAAAGTACAATATATTAATTTTCACGAATACATAAGTCACGTTGGTTCACACGTCAAGGTAAATCGATCGTTTTAAAGTGGTATTTCCTCATCAACAAAAGAAGCCTTGCTCCCTTTTAAGCCTAAGATTTTACTCTTAATAGCTAGGGCTGTAGCTAATATTGCAATGTATAGAAATCCTTTGTAGCCCTTTGCTTCCTTCCTTCCTCATCTTCAGGATGTGCGTGACACGTCACGGATGGCGCGGAAGTGGATAAGGGTAATCACTAATTTATAAATAAATAAGACACAGCACTCGCGATTTTAAGTTACGTTTATTAAAATCAGATAAGGTATTACAAACGAAAAATATTGTTACTGTTTCGCGACTCCGAGATTACAATGTTTTTTAGATGATGGAAATTGTCCGTTCGAGTGACCGACCAAGGAGTGAGTATATTTCGACAGAGGGCCTATTTTATAACTCTGATCGATGTTACTTCCAGATGCACTTCGGAAAAATGTTTATTACGTGCATCCGGTTTGTATGTCCTTCTCTATTACTCTGAGGTCGCCGTAGTGTAAGCATTTCATAACAAGTTCCTTGTGCCTAAGGTTATAGTAGTATTTTTATTTTTCTCTCTACTCTTTCTTTTCCTTCTTGTTATTGACTACCGAAGGGGGGCGTAACCAACGGTGTTAGCGGGTGGCGCAGGAGATAGTCGCGTGTCAATTTGAAGGGAGATTGGAGGGATAGGAGGAGCATCGGGAGAGGGAACATGCTTTCCGACCTAATGCTCGGTATAAGACCACGAGATTCGAGCCATACATCGGGGGGAGGGAAGTTGCGGCTGCTATCTGCACCCGAAGACCCTCCAGTGTGGAAGGGTCGGCGCGGGGTGGTGAGCACGCTTCTCTACCCAATGTCCAGGACGTGGGAAAGCAACGCGACAAGTAGCGGAGGAGGAAAGTTGGGTCTACTACTTGCGCCCGCGGGCCCTCCAGAGTGGAGAGAGGAGGCGCCGGGCAGGGGGCACGCTTCCCGAATAAATGCGCGGTGAAAGCAAGAGTAAGACGCACCAGGCACCGGAGAGAAGGGAGCGGAATATGATAGGAAGTGATTGGACCCGGGAGAGGGGAGGGTCACTTACGCCGGAAGAAAACCCGCGCGAGGATTCGGAGGAAAAAAAAAATGAAAGAGCCTTGTTCAGGGGGGAGAGACGACGCCGATGGCAAGGGGCAGTAGTATCGTTCGAGCTTTGTAACGAAAATGGCAGCACGTACGCATATTAAAAACACAAATACCTCTTCGATAAGAAAAGGTTAAGCGAGCGAAGGTCGACGAGCATAAAAAGACGGATAGATTGTAAGGAGCAGAGCACTCTGAGCGCAAAACCGCGAGCTGTACCGGCACAAGCGCGAGTGAATAGCGATCACGCCTTCAAACCAAGCCACCCGCACATTAGACGGCGTTGCCACAACCCTGCAGGTATGCAAGTAGCATGGTAGCTGTTACTGACGGGTGTGGGAGGTGGGAATAGGTAGAATGAAGAACTACATTCTGCATTCGTTCGATTAATCTTTATTATCGGATCTCCCGCGTCTTCGTCCCTTTCCTCTACGTCTGCCCTTTCCGTGTGTCGCCGCTGGCCGCAGTTCACTATTCAAGTGCTTAAATTTCCCGCTTGCTCTGATGATACGAAGGCTTCCGCTCTTATCGACCTCGCCACGTGCCTTGAGGTTAACCCCACTTGGCGCCAATCTCCGCCAACTTGGCGGAGGCCTGATCCCTTGCGCTGTGGCTGCGCTCCCACCTTCCCTTCAGGCGCTTGGCTGTCGCTGACTGCGACGTTGCCTCGTGGCTTCTCGCGGCTACATTCGGCTATGCTCTCACCTGGTCGCCTGCCGGATCGTGGCAGCGTCGCATGTGTGTAGGTGGCTGGTTTGAACGACAAACCTGTCAATCCGCGTTCGTGTTGCTGCTGCCCGTTGTCTCACAATCTGGGTGCTCTTCTTTCCTGTTTCGGGTCTCTGTCACCTTCTCGTCTATCTCCGTCCGGTTCCATTTGATTCGATAATATTGTACTTGCTTCTTCTGCTCGCGATAGCCATCCGTTCTTTCTCCTGGTACGTCCGACACTGCTGCCGCCATCCACCTCCTACCTCGCCTCACCACCTCTTCATTTGTTCTTTTGTTTTTCTTTCTTCGACACGAGCGACCCTCCCCTCTCGCGGTCCTAATTACTTTCTATACTCTCCACTTCCCTCCCCACGCTGCCTGACGCGCTTTCCTCTTGCCCTTTTCGTGTTACCGTATCCGTCGGTAACAGTAGCCGAGAGTAGCCGCGAGGACCCACGAGACAACGCCGCATCAAGCAGTAGCAAGGAGTCTGAAAGGAAGAAGGAAGTCATCAATGTGAACACGTAGACCGCCATCTTGGTAATTTCTAAGCTTTTTTGAAATTTAATACAGATTTAAAATTTAACAGGATGGTAGTGACGGATCGTTACTTACAGATGGAGAAATTATCGGTATTTTTATATTCTATTTTTCATTTTCTAAAAATTTTCCTGATATTTTTATTAATTTGTTCGATTACATAGAATTATTTTATGCAATGTACTATATAAACAAATTAAATGTCTTAAATTAAACACAATATATAAGAAAATTAAATTATCTTAAAATTGATATTGTGTATTTAAAAATATTTCAAGAAATAAAATTCTTTAAAAAATTTATTTCATTAAAAAAAAAAATTTATTCAATACATTGTAAATGACATTTTAGAAGTATATTCTCAATTAAAATTACCTTTATATTAAAATATTCTAAACAATTCACTTGATAAATATAAGAATTCCCTATAATTTCATTTTTTTGTTAAAAAAATCACTGCTAATAATAACTGTTAAAAAAGCTTGCAGTTACAATTGTTTATCTATATATTGCATTTATATCAGCTTTTATTTTATATTTTCACAGTATTATTTTATGATTATTGTAATTATAGATTAAAATATAAAACAACGCTTAATCTCAAGAATTTTTTAAACGATTATTAATTCAATATCTTTTTAATTTTATTATAATTCAATATAAATTTTTATAGTTATATTATAAGAATACAATTTAATACATTTTAATATTTTCTTTGTAATACATAATAAACTTTATTATAATCATTCATAATTTATTTTTGTTTCAAAATAATTACATGCACACATTAATAAACTTTAAATAATTTTACAATATAATACAACTAATGTCACATTTTCCTTGATTAAAATCTGATCGAATCTGAGTTTGCGAACCGAGTAATAAATTATTAATTTATTATAATTAATAAAGGTTTTAACAATAATTTACTATATAAATGATTGTTTTACAAGCTATCTTGTTTTACAAAAATTTAAATTTGTTTAAAGATCTTATACAATTTGATTCATTTTACTCATAAAACGGCTGCGATTTAACTAATATTTTATACGGAATATATGTAATTTTTCAAAGCAACCAATTTCTTAAGTCGTAGGCAGAAATTCGATGTCATCTGCTTCATCATACCTTTCATCAATATTTTTACGTAAATAAGGGAATCTTTCCTTATTTAATACCAAGAAAAGACCTATTGATATTCCATAAAATTATTATTAGAAGTGGCATAAGCATTAACAACACGACCATGTACGTGGCTAAAATAGACTTTCGTAATCCACGTAATTTCATTATAAATGCAATTTTCTATACAAATACATATTTGCATTGAATATCATAGCCGGTATAGTTCAAACTTTTCGCAAACTTCCTGTTCTAGTCTACTTGATTAAAGTTTTTTTGCGATTATTCTACTTGATTTAAAAAACACTGTTTGTATTACTTATTCTTAGATTCAGTGATATAATTGATTTTTGATAATTGTGCATTTTAAAGTTTATTTTCTTGTACTAAATCTTAAAAAATATTGTCAATGGTCTTCAAATGATAAATTTATAATTATTTTCTAGATCGTGTGTACACTTTTATAATTATTTTATCCTATTCGCATCGCTTCTGTGTACGTGTTTGTTTGTTTGTTTTTTTTTGTAATTTTTATTTTCCATTTAACGTTTTAAAATTTACATCTTTCTTCTTTTTTCCATTAACTAAATCTCTTAGGTGCATTGGTGTCATCTTCGATCTGTAGATTTAACCGTATAATGCGGCAGCTGAAAAGCAACGTAGGGGTGATATTTATTAAATATACTGACATCATGAGAAAAATGGAACATACAAATTATTATAGTTAATAAATTATTTTATTAATAGATTTATTATATATAATAAGATATAAATAAAATATTTATTAAAACGTCAAAATACAAAAATCTGCTTGTTATATCTTTTCATGATCAAATGCATTCGCTTTAGGTATGATTATTAGTGGCTTACTCTTCTACCTAAACTTATACGTACTGATGATGACTGGTTTGTTTTTGTGAATGCTCTTATTAGAATCTTGATTACACAACAATAAAATCGATATTCGAACTTAATCTTGTACGCTATAGATAGATTGATCGTACATCAAAGTATTTAAAAATATATTTTTCTTTCAATGATAACAAAAATGGTTTGGTTGTAAATTGTGAAAACTCTCTTGTGGAAACTATTAAGCTAATGTTCAGCCAAAAATATAACGCACATTTCTAAATGAAAATGTAAGATAACTAATTCTTTAATCAAATAATCATAATATTAACGCGGTTACTTATTTAAAATCGTGGGCATTGTAAATTATATGATTATGTATGTTCTTGTTTAACGGGATGTTTGAGAGGGTAAATAATCCATCACGAATACACAATTGCTTTTTTATTTTTATATGTTAATATATATTTTATTTTATTTTTATATATTTAGTTGAGATAGATACACGGTCGCGAGCGGCAACTTTTTCGCAAATTTCCTTTCGGACAAGGGTACTCGAAAAAGCAAAAGAAAAAGTTCTGTCATCCCTTATTTTTCCCTGTTATATTTCCCTTTTCCCCGCCTCAGGAATTTTACCGCACAATATAATTGGCCGACAAATTCGGGGAGGGGATGACGGAGTCGTCGCCCTTACCTGCCGACCACGTTGGACCTAGACGAATAACTATAGTTCGATAGGTGGGTCCTAGCTCCACCTTATTGTTTACTTTAGGGCCGTTCCGCTCGGCCTCGGAGGAAGTCGATGGTCCCCATGTGGAGGGCATCCCTTATCGGTCTCAGACCCCCTGTCGTGTTCACGCCCCTGCGGCTGTCAGGCTTCGAGCCCCTGCGGCCTTACCTATTTTTGATGTGATTTAATTCTGCAGAGACTTGTTGATTTTAGGCTATTTACGTTTTCTTAAAGATGTTCCACTAGTTCGGCCTATGACGTCTACTGTCGTCTCTCCGAATCGTATCCATACAATCGTAATTTATAACCTATAAGCTTATAATTATTTTGCATATATCCTATTTCTAACGCCTTATGGCCCAAGTTGCCCATATCCTTGTGAATCAAAGCTCGCAACTTACGCTTAATTCTTAAGACAATATTTATTTTAACGACAATATTTCTTAAAGTTACGTATACTGTAGTAGAACAAATAAATACACAATACGCATTACAAGTTCCCTCACTTAGACATCCATCTCGCGCGTACGCTCCACGCAGTCACGCCATCCGTAACAATGTATATATATATATTCGTTAATTGTCTTTACAAATCTCAATTCAAAATTACACAATTTTTGTAGAAAAAAATAAAATTGAAAATGATTTAGTATATTTAGATTAAAAAAATTTTTAAAATTTGTACAAGGTTTTATAAATTAGTTTTTTCACGAATAGTATTGGAAACAGGCAATATATTTTAAGATATTGGATCAATTAATTATATCAACTAGACAATAACCTGTAAATGAATCGTCTCGTAAATTAAAATAGTCAAAAAATTCATTTCATATAAGGATAAATACTTTTTCTAAATAATTCAAAATTAGACAATAGACTTTATGAAATGTCATAGAAAAATTTATACAATTTCATATTTTCTTTTCTATGTAACTGTTGCGATTTGAATAGTTCTCATCTCAGTTTTATTTTTCTTATGCACAAAATCTTGCATAGTAGTAGTGTTACCGAACGTAAAGGGGAGGGCGGTACCCAACGGTGCTGTGGACGGGGGCAGAGCTGGTCTCGCGCCCTAAGGTTAGTAGCGAGGAGGTCTCCCGGGAGAAAACCGCGAGCATCCTGGAACGAGAGCTACGTAAGGCTCGAGACTAGCGACAGCGAGACGCGCCTAGCACCGGGGGGAGAGAACCGGTTAAGGCACGAAGCCAGTTAGGCCCGGGGAGCGGAGCCGGTTAAGGCAGGAAGCAGGTGGGCCCCGGAAGAAAGGGAAAGCCGCCCACGCCGCAGGGAAACCCGGAAAAAGATTGGCAGAAAAACGGGGGGAGAGCAGGAACAACGCGTGAAGATGACACCGGACGCGTCAACGGTCAGTCACCTCCTAGCCAGTACGAGGGGTTTGTGGACTTGTTCGCGATAAAGCCCTCTTCGTAATTAAGCGCGCAAAAGGGGCGATCGACGAGCTGCGCATCCATTGTAAGCGGGGTGCCAGCGATACCTTGTGTGAATCCGCGAGCCACACCCGCATACTCTGGGGTGGGCCGAGACGGAGTCGCGAGTAAAACATCCCGCTACTTGGCCGACGTTACCGTCCACCAGCAGGATAAAGCAACGCGCTACGGGCGTGAGTACCCGCGAGCAGTCGCGAGGCAACGCCGCACGGCAGCAGGAGGAGTCCGCGAAGAGTCACGAGTCAGCGCCGTGCCGCGGCAGGGTGAGCTTGCGAGGAGTCGCGGGGCAGCGCCGCACCGCAGCAGGGTGAGAAGAGCGGATAGCGGGGGTGAGGTGTCACCTAGGCTACGCTATCAAGGGACGAGGTGTCGTCCACCATTTTGGCAACGCCTGACATCAATAGTGACGTCAGCGCCGCATCGGCGCAGTGTCTCATCTGACAGCAGTCGAACTGTACGCCGCGAGGGTCGTGGCGCTACTGAGGACAACGCGCGGGGAGCGGAGCGGTGCGGCGGCGTCAACTGGCTGGGTGCGCGCACAGTGAGCGAGTCGCGCCGTGACGGCGCCAAAGGGCGCCAAATTCAAAATTTGAATTTGCCTGACTCGCGCACGTCCACCTAAGAAAGTGTGGAAGTTTGAAATCGTCATTGCGGCGGCGGCTCGTGCAAGTAGGATTCACAGGGTTGAAACGAAACGAATTGCAAGTTCGTCGATCTGCAATTCCGAAGTGTTACCTTAGACCTGTTCCAGCATAACTGCGATAACTTAAAAACTAGTTTAAGAATTAATTGTGAAACTACGCATCGATATAAGTTAATGAGTGATTGTGAAAGGACTTGCGTACCATTGGCGGACAAATAATAAAACTTTTGAGAACAGCACATTAATAAAGATTTTATTGGACATCATCCCGATTTATTGCTCCTCCCTAATCCTACACTATCCACTCGACCCTCACGTTGCGTTACAAGTAGTAACAATAATAGTGTGGCGGACGAAGCGGGGAAATATAACTTCCCCAGCTAACCCAAAAATATGTGTACGCTTAACAGCGATAGTTTTAAGATCTAATTACTCGCAGTGCACGCGTATTGTAAGAGTAAACGCACTCGAAGGCCGCCTCTCCCCACTTCGGGTCATCGGAAAGAAAAGCGACCGTTGCCCTGCCGAAGTGGATGCTCGGCCAACACAAAAATGTCAGTAAGCCACGAGACGCCCGCCTATATACTTCGTCTAATAAACAGCAAACAGAATGGTAACCGCACTTATTTCTTTCGCCTTCCCGATTCCCGTCTCCTCATCTTCCTCGCACTCACCTCGGTCTACGAGGCAACGAGCATGCAAAAATTGGTTACCCCGACCAGACTCGCGAATAGAAATTTTTTTTCTTCACATACAAAAAAAAAGCTATGAACACGAGGAGTAAAATGACGGACTCAACGCCAGCGGGCGAAAACATAAGTGCAGCAACCACGTGGACGATCGGCATGCCTCCACTGCAGTTCACAAGTACGAACAACTGGTTCCTAACTCTGGAATCGCATATGAATATCGCCAACGTCACGAAGGACGACCATAAATATTGTATTCTAATTACAAATCTTGACCTAAATGTACTGGATCGCGTCGGGCACATACTGCGCGATCCGCCAGCGGAAGGCAAATACGACGTCCTAAAAATAGCGATCCTGAAACAGTTCTCCGACTCGAACCAAGACCGGGTCACGAAGCTGCTGCGTACAGAAGACCTCGGCGACCGCAAATCATCAATGTTCTGGAACCATCTTCAAGATACCGCGGGCGACCTGGTGGGCCACGATTTTTTAATCGAATTATGGCTGCAACGATTGCCGCCGCACATCCGTCATATCCTTGTTTCCATTCCGAATAAGGTTATGCCACGACTAGCAGAGGTCGCGGACAACATCCACGCCACTACGACCAACGGAAACTGCACCGCCATCTCCACACCTCACGGCGGATGCGCGCCAGCTACGACGCCGTTCGCCGCCGAAAACCACTCTCATCCTGAAAAAGCTGGCGGCCTTGGAAACCAGAATGGCGGCCGTGGAAGTATCGCGACGACACGATCAGAGCCGCAGACATGCCAAACCGCGAAGCCCCTCGCGCAGTCGTGACACCAAGGACGTATGCTGGTACCACGCGAGATTCGGGGCCAGTGCAACAAGGTGCACATCCCCCTGCAAATTGTCGACTGCGGGAAACGAGCAGATCCGTTGAGCGACACGGCTACACTCAACGGCCCCGGGAGCAGCCGAATATTCGCCAGAGAAAAAATACGAACAGGTGGTTCCTCGTCGATACCGGTGCGGATGTCTGCGTCTTCCCGTAATCGCGTACAAGGATCAAGACGTATGGTAACAAGATACTCACACTAAATCTTGGCCTACGCAGCTCCTTCCCGTTGGCGCATCATTGTAGCAGACGTAGACATGCCCATAATCTGTATGGACTTCCTCGCGCATTATAACATTCTCGTAGACGCGAGAAACAAAAAACTAATCGACAACACAGCGAAACTCGCGTGTGTCGTGCAAACAGACCTCCAGTGTTCCGCCGATCCCAAGTAAAACACTCCACGCAACACTATATCGAGACCACGCCCGGTTCACCCACGCACAACAAGGTGAGGAGGCTCGCACCCGATCGCCTCAAGATCGCCGAGGATGAAATCGAGCTGATGCTCCAACAAGGAGTAATCCAGCTCTCCAAGAGTCCTTGGTCCTCGCCAATCTACCTAGCTCCCAAAAAGGATGGGAAAATGAAATTCTGCGGCGACTATCGCGCACTTAACGCACGCACCAAACCCGACAGGTACTCACCTCGCCTCCTCGAAGATTTTACGCAAAATCTTTAAGGGAAAACAATTTTCTCCAAAATCGATCTCATTCGCGCCTACAACCAAATCTATGTCGCTCCCGAGTCGGTCGAAAAGACGGCCATAATGGGAATGATAAATTTTTATAGGCGATTCAAACCTGCCGCAACCAAACAACTGGAGGCCCTGAGCAAAATGCTCAAACGCGCCAAAAACCGTAACACTTCGGTCCCCTGGGACGAGGAGGCGGACAAGGCCTTCATAAACAAAAACAAAAGAAATATGGCGGCCACTGTCCTTCTTTACGAAGACCTTGTCCTTCTCTCAACGAAAATACAGCGCATACGACCGTGAACTTCTCGCGATCTACGCATCCGTCAAGCGGTTTTGGCATTGGGTAGATGGTCGGATCTTCACCATCTACACGGACCATAAACCGTTAACATTCGTGTTTAGCCAAAGCCTGGAGAAGTGCTCGCCGAGACAGTTCCGACACCTCGACTTTATCGCCCAATTCACCACCAACATTAGGTACAGCAAGGGCAGCGAGAACGATGTCGCAGACTGTCTCTTACGAATCGAAGCAATTTCTCCATCGCTAGACAACGAGGCTCTTTGCAAAGAGCAAAACACCGATAATGAGCTACAGAACTTGATAAAGTTCCCAAACTCATCCTCACTAAAACTTAAAAAAATTAAACTCCCCGAAACACAATCTGAGGCATATTGTGACATCGCGGGCGATACGCTCCGACCATACGTCCCTAAAACGCTACGTCGGGCCGTATTCGATTCGCTGCATAATATATCTCACCCCGGAATTCGGGCAACCCAAAAACTCATTACCGGTAGGTACATTTGGCCTTCAATTAACAAAGACTGTCGACAATGGGCGCGGCATTGCATTCAATGCCAAAGATCGAAAATCACGCGGCACGTTATCAGCCCATTGGAAAACTTCGGCACACCCAGCGGCAGGTTCGAACATACCCACGTGGATATCGTCGGACCACTGCCCCCATCAAAAGGCTTCAGGTATCTTTTAACGTGCGTCGACCGATTCACACGTTGGCCCGAAGCCACACCCATTGCCGACATCGAAGCGAAAACCGTCGCACGAGCTCTTTTGGACACGTGGATCTCGCGATACGGCGTCCTCTTAAGAATAACAACAGACCGCGGACGATAATTCGAATCAACGATCTTCCGCGAACTAACCGAAATAATCGGCTCGAAACACCTGCGAATGACTGCGTACCATCCTCAAGCGAACGGAATGGTCGAACGGTTCCATAGGCAGCTAAAATCGGCGATCAGATGCCACGAAACCGAAAACTGGGCTGATATTTTGCCAATAATACTCCTCAGAATTCGAACAGCAATCAAAGAAGACCTGAAAGCCTCGTCTTCCGATCTTGTTTTCGGATTAAGCATACGCTTGCTAGAAGATTTCTTCGCGACAAACGCATTAAAACGCGAACCCGATACAGAATACGCGAAAACCTTCAAACAGTACATGCAAAATGTCAGGTCAGTCCCCGCATCGCACCATGGAAAACCAAAATCTTTTATCTTTAAAGAGTTAAAATCATCAACAAAATAAGACATGACGCGGTGAAGGGACCATTACAATCCCACCCAATACGACGGTCCCTTCGAAGTAAAATTCCGAAACAACAAGACATTTACCATAATAATAAACAATAAAGACGCTACGATCTCAATAGACAGAATAAAACCCGCATTTATCCTGTCTGATGAGAACAGCGAACCATCGGATCGTCCGAACCCCGTAACGATTAACGTACAAACTCCAAAAGAGCCATTTAAATCACGTTCAGGTAGAAAACTCAAATTTCCGGAAAGACAACAAGCCGGATTCAACTAGGCAGACACATAAACATAAAAATACATCGTCTTATAAATTACAAGTATTGTATAAATCACCAACCGCATCTGTTACTCGCGTCACCGGGAGAGGATGAGGGAATCTGTATTCAGTTAAGATCACTTATTATTTTATTGTCAGTATATATGGCTGATTTCGCAGCAGTGTCACTCCCCGTCCCCTCAGTTGCGGCTGATCCTCTCTTTTTTCTCGCTCAGCTGAGCGTCGCCTGCTCGACGGCGCCGACGACGTCTCCTCTCCCCTCTCTTCTCGCCGTTCCGCCGTGCGTCTCGCGTCTACACTCCAGCAGATAGCTCGAGTGGGCTTGGCGTGCACGTCAGGACCGTCTCGCCTTTAAGTTGCGCCCGGTGTCACGTCGAATGCGTGTCGGCCCCGCCTACTGTCTGGTGGCGTTCGCCTTGTCTCCGTATGGCTAGCCGGGCCGTAGCGCTCTTCGACGTAGCCCCGGTTTCGACTGGCAAGTCACTGGCCCGGTGCGCCTGTGTTGCTTCTCCTTTAGTGGTGTATGTGCCCGTTTCAGGGCGGTCGCGCTTCTCCTTGGGCCCCGGTTCGACTCGAGGGCACGTTCTCAGCTGGTGCGTTCTCCGTTAGCGCGTTCCGATGACCTCGTGTCGGGCCTCCTTATAGCCGGAGCCTCTTCCTCGCGGCTTCCCTTTCGTGTGACGGCCGGACTTGTCTCGGTCGTCCCCGGTTCTGTTGCTGCCGTGTCAAGCCTCTCTGAGTGCGGCTTCCCAGCTGTTTCTCTTCTTCCTTCTCGGCCGAGAACTATGCTGTGCGCTCGATCCACCCTCGTTCCTTGGCATTGGCGGTAGGGCTAATAAGAGCTTTTACGTCCACCGCGGCTTGAGATGGCAACGAGTTGCACTGATAATTTTTTCGGATTCGCTTTCGGTTTTCGCAGCGCTTTCTTTCGCGTACCTCGTGGCGTAGCAAGTTTTTTCTTTTTTTTCTATGCTTCTTACTTCCCTTGCTTTGTCCAGAGCTATCACGCGACTGACTCTCTCCCCGGCTCGCCTTTTTCACTTTCTCCCTACGCCCGCCGACTCTCTTTTGTTTCTTCGCCCTCTCCCCGTGATTGTTTATTTTTTCTCCTCCATCCCTATGTAAAATGCGTATTCCCTCCCTCATTTGCCAGCGTAGTATTCCAACGTCTTTCCCCTCTCCTCCTACTTCTCCTGCTTATTCCCGCCGTTTTATCACCATTGCCTCTTAGTGCGTCGTATCGTCTGTGTGTCTTTGTCATTGTGTTATCTCTCGCAGCTGTAGTATCTCGCGTAGTCGTAGTATCTGTCGTGGTTGTGGTATCTCTCGGAGTTGTAGTATCTCTCGTAGTTGTGGTATCTCTCGTAGTTGTAGTATCTCTCGTAGTTGTAGTATCTCTCGTATTTGTAGTATCTCTAGCAGTATCGTCCTCGTATATGTCGTATCTCTAGTAGTATCGTCCTCGTATATGTCGTATCTCTAGTAGTATCGTCCTCATATATGTCGTATCTCCCGTAGTATCGTACTCGTCCCTCCCCAGTCCTCTGGTGTTACCTTCGCCGTCGGTAACAGCATCACTATATACAAAAAAAAAAAAAAAAAAACACCATTTCTGTAACACATGCGCTTCATTATAATTATTAAAACATATTTAAATTGTAAGCACTGCTTAAGCCCTCATATAAAAAAACTATAAGAAATATATCCTATTACATTCGTCACTGGTAAGGGGGTGATGTGGCGGACGAAGCGGGGAAATATAACTTCCCCAGCTAACCCAAAAATATGTGTACGCTTAACAGCGATATTTTTAAGATCTAATTACTCGCAGTGCACACGCATTATAAGAGTAAACGTACTCGAAGGCCGCCTCTCCCCACTTCGGGTTATCGGAGAGAAAAGCGACCTTTGTCCTGCCGAAGTGGATGCTCGGCCAACACAAAAATGTCAGTAAGCCACGAGGCGCCCGCCTATATACTTCGTCTAATAAACAGCAAACAAAATAGTAACCGCACTTGTTTCTTTCGCCTTCCCGATTCCCGTCTTCTCGTTTCCCTCGCACTCACTTCGGTCTACGAAGCCAGGAGCACGCTAAAATAGTAATATTGGTCGTAAAAATATTTCTAAAAATTTATGGCCTAAGACTCATTTTATAAGCCGCTCCGAACTCGAAAAAACTATCATAAATTAATAATGAAAGAAAAATATTATAATTTGATTGCCCGATTGAATAAAATTTAGTGTTTAAATCTAAAAAGAGAGCACAATAAAAATAAGTTATATGAATGAATATGTGTGTATGGCACGTAAGAAAGCTGCACAATGAAGCGTAGTAGCTGTATCAGGCAGGGACGCCCACCCGACAAAAGCCGTGTGGGTTAAGGAAAATAAAGACGTTGGAACTAAGATCAAGGAATAAATCGATTGTACCGTGAATCTTTTTTGGGAAGTTCGCCATTCGAAAGGCGTATTTTCCGATGGGAAAAGGCAAGGATGAAACGCTAACTCGTAGATATCTACATCCCAAATATGTTGCCTTTGTTGAGTGAAACAAAATACCTGAAGAGTAATACGAACGGCTGCAGGAATGCCTCACTTGGGCAATTGAAACTAGACGACGGGAAAACACTTAAAATGTCAGATGCGAAAAAAATAGTTTTTAAAAGTATAAATCTTTACCTGCAAAGAAATAAATATAATTGCCGTAACACTTGTAACGTATGCCTCGTTGAACGTCGAAAAATTGTAACCGATGTGAAATAATAACCTAAAGAAGTAGAGAGACAAAGGGACGAGCTCTTTAAAATGATCAGGATATAGGTGTCAGCAGATTTATTCCTTTGACTGCCGATCAAGGAAAAGTTTCTTTAAAAGGCCTACGCCTCTTAAATAAAAAATAAGAAGAATACTACATTTATTTAAGCAATCCAGACTCTCATTCCAAAAGAGACACTATAACAATAATTTTTAATCATTTTTACTTGTGCGACAATATGTATAAATATTACTTTGGCAAAGAATATAAATTTAATGCAAGTGTTGATAGAAATTAGATGTACTTTCTTAATAGTTTTCATTGATATTCATTCCCAAATAGAATCCACCTGAACAGTCCATAGTTCATAAAGATTTACCATAACGATACTTAACAACTCTAAATGTTGCACCTACTCATAAATTAAAATTTGTTAATTGCGATTCGAATTAATATTTGCAATTCGTTTTTATATACAAGTACTTAGACTTGTAAATGCCTTCAAAGCTTACATGTTACTACTTTACGATGGCTTCGGCGGCTATTATTGAGTTCAATGTTAAGTATGAAACTTATTAATTCTATATAGTAAGAGTTGCCAAAACAATATTATTTTCAAAAGTTCTATACTAGTTGATAAATAAAGGTAAGACGTTGATAGTACATTTATAGTTAAAAAATCCAGATCGTAAAAAAATGATGCGATAGAAAGTCAACCAATGTATTCTAACTAAACGAGAACAGATAATTACTAAAGCTGTTCTATTGTCGTGCCTTATGACTAAGAACAAAGATATAATAGAAGTAATTGTCATCTATTTTTTCATAACAAAATACTGTGACTACGGAATAGAAAAAGTCATAGAATTAGATAATTTTAATAAAGAAAAATGAAAGAAATAATTTAATTGAAGTGTTTATCCTATTGAAATAGTAAACATTGAAAACTATTAATGGCGCGAATACTCAATATAGATATAATAATAGGTTATATGTGATAATTCTTAATTTTGTGAACATGAAAACGATAATATCAGTTATACTGTATTTTACTTCTAATTCGAAACAGACGAAGAAATCGTGATGTGTATTTAATGAATCAATATTAACTGGCTGTGAAGTAAGAAAAACTGTGTATTAGGACTAGGAAAGATTGTATAGTAAATATAAGTGTTAAAGACTAGATTTTTAATCTTTCTGTAATTTTTAAAAATTACAGAAAAGTAATAAAATTGGAACATAAAATAATTCATAACAAAATTAATAAACCGCTTGTTTAAAACCACTTTATAATATATATATATATATATACATAAATGAGTATAAATAGCTATAAAAATTTAAATATTATTTTAAACCTCAATTATTCAATAACAAGTAAAAACTTAAGAATAAAAAATACATTAGTAATTTAAAAAAAAATATCATAATAATAAAAAGTAGTAATACATTAATAATTAATATATCAACTATATTTTAATTAATAATTTTAATTAAAAAAGCATTTAATAATTATAAATTAATATAAAATTATTAAAACTACATTTATTTGTTAATATCTTATAACACTTTATTGTTATAATTGCTTTTTTTATTATTTAAATACATAAAAACTTATAGTAATTTAGAATTAAAAACGTTAAAAAAAATAAAATAAATTAAATGTTTTATTTATATATTAGACATTAAATATCTAAAAATTGAAGAGTGTAAGATCAATTATTTATATTTTTTCATATTACTATGCTTAATATAATTAAAAATTTGAAATATTAGCATATTATCTTAAAAACATATTATACAATAACTTGTTAGATTACTTTTAAGAACGAATAGAACAGTTTTTAATATCGTAAATAATAAATTGCGCTCTAATATATGTAGAGTACTGTAAATAGAAATAATAAAAATTCAATATTTGTTTTTTTATTTAATCAATTACTTATAAAATCATTGTGTAAATATTATTTTAAATTATACTACATATGAATATGTATAAAATAAAAATTTTGATAAGTAATTATATATTTATAGAAAATTTTCTAGATTCAATATTTTATACAGAATGAAGATAAAAATGAATTTCCGAACCATACTTATTTGGTGCCTAAGCTATGTAGTTGGTAAGAAGAAACTAATTTTTTTTTTTAATTTTGAGAATAAATATGAAGATTTATCATGATAAAAATTATATATTTTTAAAATATTATAGAATAATATATATATATATAGAATAATTATAGATTTTAAATATATTTTTTTAAATACATAAGTATTTTTATTTATTTTGAATATTCTAAGTATAACATATTTTTCCTTATATTCTATAATTTTAATTTTTTATTATTCATTTTTTGCCATTATAATAACTATTTTATTAACTGGAAAAATATTTCATTATTTATTAAATCTAAAGAATTTTACTACATTTGAAAGTTTTTTAATTTTTATAGGTGTTTAAATTTTTTTATAAAAAATTATATTTTTGACATAAAATTGCAAAAAAATTGATAACATTTTCTGAATTAACTTGTTTACTTTTTTCAACTTGACAAGATTAATAATTAAATATACATTTATACAGCTAAATAAATTTGATAATTTTCCAATGATTTACATATAATATATTAATATAATAAAAATAATATATTGTACAAATTTTGAAAAGTATTGTGTAGCTTTTATTTAAATAAATATTTCTTATTATAAAATTGGACTTTTTAATATGTGATAAAATTAGTTATATTTGTCAATGTTAATGTATAAAATTAATTAGAATCTAAACTCAATATTTATTCGAAAAAAGTTGGTTACTCATTAGTGCTATTTTGAGAGTATAGGTCGTGTAAATAAAAATACTTCAAATAAATCGAATAAAAATCATTCTAAAATTTTTATTATGTATGTAAAATAATAAGACTATACATAAAAAGTTAATGTTATTGGGATTTTTTTTTTTTAAAATTGAATATTCATGATTGAACAACTTCAAATCTTTTTAAAAACAATTCATATTTGAATTAAATTGTTGCCGATCGGAACCTGCTTTTCTAAACTGAAGAAAAATATACGTTATAAATAAATAATAATTAATTATAAATAAATAAAAAACTATGCTTCATTAAATTATAACAATGCTTGTATATTATTTTTCATAATTCCGTTTAATTTCTTAATTTTTTTTCGACAAAAACATTTCTAAAGATTTTCTACATACATTTATAGTTTGTATATTTTTTTTATTTTCATTCTTATTAATTGATAGTAAAAAATAATTCGATATCATATATAAAACTAAAAATCTTAAAAATTCAGCATTTCAAAAATAATTCAAGGTACCAATGTTACAATTTATTACAATTCTTAATCAAATAACAACAAAGATGGTTAAAATTTAAAAATTAGGTAATAAAGTTATGTATTTTATAACAATTTTTTATTTATTACCAGTTATATTTTTAAAATATATTTTCGTAAAAATGTGAGTTTCAGTTTATTTATTTCGTCGTTTAAATGTAATAATTTTATTTTTCCAATAAATTCTATGCATTTATCTATTTATAAAAAATATATATTACTAATATATAATTTTTTGGATAGGTCGGTGGACGCTACATTTTTATCTTCACTAGGTCTCCCTACAAATTCCGAGCTGCCAATGACTCGTCTTATGGTTTGTCAATTCCATCTAACTTTTTCGAGCCACGAAACTTGCCATGCGATTTTTCTTTTACTATCACTCTTCTTTCCATAATTTTTTCACCTAACATTTTTTCGATGTTTTTGTTTTACTTATATTTGCGATTTCTCGGTAATCACATTCTTCAAAGTCATATAATTAATGTTTGCGAAACTTATTAATTTATTTTCTCGCTTAAGCAATATATTATTTGTCATTCTTTAAAAAAATATATTATATTTATTTTTAATTTGAATAAGATTCACTTTAAATCATTTCATTAATTTAAATTATAATTTTAACGCTTGTAAATTTAAGCTTAACGCAATTTTTCAAAATGTTAATTGTCAAAATCGTCATGGAATTATGATTGTATGAGTTTATAAGTTCATGACTTTCGTAACAGATAGTGCACCTTAATAGATCTAATTGACTGCTGCATTTCTTCAATACCCCGCTTATTATTATTCCGTATTATTGGATTTTGATTACATCCAGCCATTTTCATTGCATTTTTGAATAATTAATTTATTTATTTTATGTATGCTATGATTTTTATACTTTTTCAAGTTTTTATATTTATCTTAATCCTTATTATATTTTTGCTTTCAATTTTATTTCTCTCATTTTTTATTATTTCTTTATCATTAACATCTGGATATAATTCAAGTGATTATTTTAATATTTTTCGGTAATACTATGTTTTTTAATAGATATTTGACAAACAATCGACAATTTCGACTGACCTTACTTAAGAACAATCTTGAAAACATTATTTTTTTTGTGACACATCTGACATATGGTCTGATGTTAATTTTAAATTTATCCCATGAAAAAAACAAAAAATTCGCATATTACTTTTGTTTTTTATTATTAATTTTCTTATTATTTACCTTCCAATATTAATCCAAATAATTTCAATTGATCTGCATTTAGAATATATAACTTATTACATTAATGTGTTAATACATTGATAAATGCTTATAATTTGAAGGAGAATACTACCCATAATAAATAAATTATTATATAAATTTATTATATATTATTGTTAAGTGTAATCCTTAATAGTGGATATAATACTATTATCTGTTTTTATATAAATTTAACTTTTAAAAGGTATCACTTTAAAAAATATTTGTTTTGTAGTAAATGAGAATAATATAGGTTAATTCATGTTTTCGATATATAATATGAAATACATGAAGAATAAGAGTAAAAAATAGGAGTCAAAAAATAAAAATGAAATTTATAATATAAACAATAAAAACTATTATTTGATGCTCGAGTGAAAATAATATTTTTAACGAAGCTTATAGCGAAATAAAATAAGAAACATTTTAACATGTTAAATTAAGTAATTAATATTTCACTATTTTAAATTATGTAATACAAATTTACTAAGGCATTGTTTCCTGTTGTTTCCGTTATTCCTTTGTAACTGATATATTTGCATATTCACAACTCCACATGTACCTTATAATAATTAATTTCATTTATTTCTATTTTAACATTATGATTTTATTATGTACTGTATATGTATGTGTAAAAAACTACTTTTAATAGTTAAATAATTTTTTAAGGTATTGTATATGTTAAATGATTTTATGTTGAACTAAAATAATCATACAGTAATAAAAATAATTTCTACGTAAACACTGAGTTCAAATAGATTATATAATATATATAGTAGATATTTATATTAATAATCTGACAATGGTTTAAACTTTAAAATCTAATAAATTCCTAAAATTAATTCTAATACTTTGTAATTTAAGTTAATGTTGCATAAGTTATTTATTACAACAGAAAATAAATTTTCTTAGAAAATTAAAAACTTATATTATTATTTAAAACTTTTAGCCATCTTTAGTAAAATGGAAAAAATCATAGGTGGAAGCAAGGCTACTATTCAAGAATTTCCGTATTTAGTATCGTTGAGAAATTCTACCGACGACTGGCATTTTTGCGGTGGCACAATTATTAGTAATTGGCACGTTCTGACTGCAGCTCATTGTGTCCATGATAAAAATTTATATTTAGATGAAATAGCAGTTTTTGCAGGTGTGACTAATTTATCAGACCCTTATGTATCAGAATATAATATCCAATCTATTGATATTCATGATAAATTTGATTTCTCGCCTAATGGAAACCATGATATCGCTGTTTTAACGGTAAGATAATTATTAAATATATGAAATAAATTGGTTGTTATTTAAATTATTAATAACTGTTTTCATAAAATTAATAATAATTTTAAATATGCTCATAATGTTATATAAATCGTAATATTAATATAAGTATTAAAAATGTCTTTATAATACTTAGAAATTAATTTCATTTTAAATTATTTAAAAATATTTTTTTAAATGAAATGAACACGTATACACATATAAATTTCTTTATTTCTTAAACACATATATTTCTTCATTCGATTGTTACCAATTTTATATTATATTATTATTATATATTATTATTATATTGTTTAATATTATAAATTTTTCTTTAAATAAGAATTGAAAATTTTAACAAATAATTAATAATATTAGAAAATTTACACTTTGAAATTATTTATTTAATTAATATTTTCATTAATGTTTTACTAATAACTTTGTAGAATAACTTTTATTAATAACGTGTTTAAAAAGTTTATGTATAAAATAAAATTCTTTAATTAAAAAAATATGTTTTTGCAGCTGAAAGATAAAATTAAATTTAGTAATTCTCAACAAAAAATAGACCTTATTGATAGAGACGTTAAGACAGGAGATATTGGAGTTGTGAGCGGCTGGGGTACTATAGATTATCCAAATATTGAAGCTTATGATGAATTACAACAAACCCCAATGAAAGTTATTGATAAAAAGAAATGTATCGACTCTTTATTACCCCCCATTTATGATGAGCAAATTTGTGTATATTATAGAATAGGAACAGGGGCATGTAAGGTAATACCATATTTCAAATTAACGAAATAATTTTCTTTATTTTCTCCAGATATTTTATATTTAAACTATTTGTATAATTTTTCTCGGGTTATTTTAATTTTAAAACTATTTTACGTAATGTTTGTAACCAAATATCAGATATAAGTATCTTATAATTACGAAATAGTATAATTTAAATAAATAATTTATAAAGCTTTAATCATCAGAGCACTACCATTAATATTGTCAAAGAAAAATGTCTTTGGAGCGACAGTCTAATTGTTATGATTATATACTGATTAAACTAATTAACTGAAAATTATTTCTTTTTAAATGAGAGCAAAAATACTATTTGTACTTATATAGTACCATACTTATTTTTTAATTTCTATAAAATAAAAATAGTTTTATTTATAATACAGATACAATAGTATATAAAGAAAAGTTTTTAATCAATAAAATTAATCAATAAAAAATGTCATTAATTACACTAATTTTTAATAAATATACACGTATTTATTTTAAAAAAAAAATATAATAAAATTTCATTGTATTGAATATATTTTGCAGGGGGATAGTGGTGGTCCGTTTGTTATTGATGGGAAACTCGCTGGTGTTTCTTCATTTGTTGTACCATGTGCATTAGCTCATCCAGATGTATACACCAGTATTTATTTTCATTTAGATTTCATTCAGTCAATTCTTAATAATAAAAAAAAAACATAATATGGAATTCAAATATTTAATTTCATTTTTTATAAATTTTATATTATTTCATATATTATTAAGAACCGAACGGAAATTATTTATATATACAAAACGATATTAAAATAAGCGAAGTAATCTATGTACGTTTTTATTAAAATTTCTTACATAATTGAAAAATCAAAGAGATGAGATATTAATAATAAAAATATATAAATTGAATGTATACAATTAAATAAACGTGTTAAATTACAAAATCGAAAATAGTTATTGAAAAAATTAAAGCCAATTTATTTTATCTTATGCATTTATATTTCTATATAACAAAGATCGTACGCATATTTAATTTGACTGATTTTACAATATCAGGAAACTAAATTCTATGCCAATTTTCTTAGTATTTTTTAGCTGCCGGGAGCACAGAATCCTACTGAATCCCAAAGTTCTACTGTCCTACACATTCATCATAAAATTAGACTTGTAAAATTGGCATAAAGCTATGACAATAACAGTCCATTTATAAATGAAAAAAAGAAAATCCAAAACGTAATTTAGAAATAGAATCAATATCCCATTCTATTATGAATTCGTATTTTAGTAAATTGTTAGTAATATTATTCTAAATAATTTAATAACTAGTTTTCTTTGTCAATATCCATTAATCGTGATGGTTGATTAAAAATGTGTCTCAAGCCAATGAATAATTCCATTTTGTATGCTGTTTCATAGGCAACCTCGTAGTCTGTGAGATTTTTAAAATTAATTCCATAGTGATAATGCAAAGCATTTAATGACGCTACCCTTGACCTGAAGAACACGTTGTTAATAAAGGACAATTTTAATAAAACTTTAAAATTTTTTAAAAATAATTTTTTCAAACATTTGTTACTACTAATTCATACTTCTCGTTATACATTATTGAAGGCTTTCAGATTAATAAGAAGCAAACAACATCTTCAATGAGAGTATTAGTTGCGAATGTTTTGTTTTAAAAATTATGTATAATGCTAACTAAAATTATAGTATGCTTCAATTTTCACCTGTTGCGCATATTCAACAGAGCTGCCAAAGTCCTAAGTTCGAAATTAAAATTAAACTTATTAATTCAATAAAATTTCGAACTAACATAAAAAAAACAGTCATGACTATAGACTCAAGGCACGATTTAAAATTTTAAAAATTAAAAATCTTTTAAGATAGTATTACATGAATAATATCAGAATTATAAAAACCCCTAAGCAAAAAAATATTTTAATGCTCTATTCAACTAAAGCTAAGAGTCATATATACATTTATTTAAAAAAAATCATATTTTTATGGATAACTAAATATCTAAACTGATGAAATTATAAACTGAATAACACCATAATTCCAAACAATTTATAAAATAAATATTAGAAATTATATGAAAATATAAGTTCACATTTAATGGTATATATATATATATATATATATATATATATATATTAACAAACTTCTAATAACAGTATTTAAATGTATTTAAAATAAATAAGACTTACCACGAGAATTTTCTCTGAGCTGTTCCTTGTACATGAGATATGTACAGTTTCTTTGTTAATTTATAATTTATAAAAAGAGAAATTACTTTAAATTACATCTTTCTAGTATGCATTTCAAGACTTGCGATTGTCTTTAACTAAAACACAAATTCTCATGTCGCTTAAGGCTTCATTTAAGTAGAATGATTTTGTGTCGGGAATGATTATAAATATACCAATTCTTTTTTTCAACAACATGAGCATTATTATTTTATTTTTATGGCACATTAAATATTTTTCAATTTTCTATATTATTAAATTTTTATTTTTATTTCATTTTCTAATATTTAATAAATACTTATTAGAAACAAATTGTATAAATAAATAAAAATTTAACGTATTAAAGGGATTTGAATGTATACAAATTTATTAAAGATTAAATTTTCATTATTAATAAAAAATACATATTTTTTAAAAATTTCTATATTTCGATTGGCTGTTATTAACAGTATTCACGATCTAAAATTATATTAATAATGCATTTATCAATTTATAAATTTAATAAGTTAAATGTCTTTGGCGCTTGCATATGCACGCAACATTGTCATAGAATATGTATCGAATCCATTAGAATTTGGCAGTAGTATATTAGTTTTCGAAAATTACATAACATGATTTTTATTATTAATTTTTTCAAATACTGTTATATTTAGCTATTATTTCAGTTGCTAGTATATACACTTATTGAAATTTAGAATAGCGTATAAATTTATATCAAGAATGCTCTAAAGAATATAACTGTATGTAGATAAATTAGAGATAATTGTATTAAAGTAAGATTTAGATGTACGTAGTGATAACACTGAATAAATATTATAAATATAAAATAATTTGAATATCATTTAAAATAATCGTCTATTACAAATATGTAGCTTTTACTTGTTACATACATACTTTATTATACTGTTGTTTACAATTATTTGAATCTATAAAAATATACAGTAGTAATACATCATTATTTAACTTTTTCTACATTTACATATCAATATTACATATTTTTATTACGCATTATATACATTTATTGTGTAAGTAGAATTTTTGTTTATATAGGTTTCAATATATTCTATTCAAATACAAAATAAAATAGATTACTCCATTATATTAAAAACATTTATGTTTTAAAATATTTTATACAAGAGAGTATTAAATGAACAATTATCGATTAATTAGAATCAATTATGTTTATTTCTTATTACTTAATAATAACACAATAATTACAGTAATTATTTTCAAAAACTATTAATTATTTCATAAATTATTAAAAAAAAATTTATTAATATTAATAAAATTTATAATTGATAGATAATAAAGACATATTTTAAATCATTAATTGAAAAATAATATGTATGAATGTATTATGAAATGCAATCGTACAAATAATTTTTATATGATTAATAAGTATCAAAAAACAATTATCATTAACTATACACTTAATATTTTTCAATCACTCAAATATTTCAGCTACAAGAAAATTTTAATTCATTTTTAATATTCTTTGATTTGAAATGTTTATAAATATACATTATAGAATCGTAATTAACAGTTAATAAAATATTATAAATCAATTAACAGAATTTATGGAAATTATATAAAAATTTTAATACTGTTGAAAATTATACATTATCATACGAATGTATTTTAATTATTTATTCATCAATGTCATTACAATGTTTATTATTTTCTGATTTTTCATCGCAGGGTTATAATAATAAAAAATAGTATAATTGCAATTGAATCAGATGTTAAAGAAGCATCACTTCTCCGTGATATTTTATTGTGTATTAATTGTTCTTTTTGAACGGCGTAAGAAATGTTACTCACAGTGTCCCTCATATCATCATTTTCTGATAATAACATCGAAATTTTCTTATACTGAAATTTGCGATGACATTTAACCTCGGTATCTTGATATGTTTGAAAAATAGGAGGATAATGATGCTCGAACGAGCTGTCTGGAAGGATCATTCCTTTTGCATTATAGCAAAGTGACTTAAAAAGACCAGTACGTGTTGCTATTGAAAATTTCTGAAAATTCTTTTCCCAGTTATACGTGACAAGGCGTTCTTCTAACGTTATTCCCTTCAGTTCTAACGGTGACACTATTTTTAACGGACTTGGACCTCTGTTCATATACAAAAAATTTAGTATCTATACTAACATTTATAATTTTTATAAGAAAAGCGAACATTATATATGTAATATAATTTTATCAAGATTAAAGTTTTAATTTCAATTAAAATTAAATTTGAAATTTTATTTCAAACATATATTTAAACAAAAATTTCAATTCTTTTGTGGCGGACGAAGCGAGGAAATATAACTTCCCCAGCTAACCCAAAAATATGTGTACGCTTAACAGCGATAATTTTAAGATTTAATTACTCGCAGTGCACGCGCATTGTAAGAGTAAACGCACTCGAAGGCCGCCTCTCCCCACTTCGGGTCATCGGAGAGAAAAGCGACCTTTGCCCTACCGAAGTGGATGCTCGGCCAACATAAAAATGTCAGTAAGCCACGAGGCGCCCGCCTATATACTTCGTCTAATAAACAGCAAACAGAATAGTAACCGCACTTATTTCTTTCACCTTCCCGATTCCCGTCTCCTCATCTTCCTCGCACTCACCTCGGTCTACGAGGCAACGAGCACGCTAAACTTTCATTTTCTTTAAATTATTTATGAATATTAAGCTCTTCTAAATCATTATCGAAATAATTATAAATATAATTTATAAAAGTTATTTTTATAAATTAACATGTTTTGAAGTAAAATCTATCTAAAATCATCAAAGCTTTCTAATCTGATACAAGTAAATAGAAATTAATAGAAAAATCATTCAAATTATTTTTTTTTGAAAAATATAAAATTATATTACATAATATTAAAATTAATTATATAAAACTTGAATTATTATTTATAATATATTTATATATTAGGTAATTATATATTATCCAAGCAACAATACTTAATTAATTTAAATTTAATATTATTTTTAATTTGCTTATTATTATTATTATTATTATTATTATTATAAATACATTCCTATTAAAATGACAATATTTAATCGAAAGTGTTGGCAAAAAGTTTCATTAATATTTAAAAAAACTTTTTAAATATTTCTTAATAAAAATTAATAATTAATTTATAAAAAATTCATTTAATTATTAAATAATATTAATAATTCTAATAATAGGAGCTACCATCGTTGTTACTGGCCTACTTGCCGCATGTAATGATCCTTTCCTAGCGTTGCGTAATCCCTGCAGCCAAGAATAGAACTGGCCGCAACGTACAGCTCTACACAAGCAGTTATCTGCATTCATCGCATCACGTCGTATGCTACGTGTCCTGTACCTCACTACTCTCACCACACTATCAAATCGTCGGAAAATAGAGAGTGGACATAATTAACTCATTAGGTAGGCGCTTAGTCCTTTGATCATCCTCAATGACTTATCTCAAAACTATCGCCATAAGCCTTTCTATTACTGGTAAACCCCGCGTTTCCATTAAACCAATAATTGTAAGGCTTATGTATTCGTTAAATATATAACTATACGAAATAATTATTAAGTCTGTATGCTTGTTAAAAACGTAATTATAAAATATTATTGAAGACCGTGTACTTATAAGATCAATAATTATAAGCAATGTAAAACCAGAATTATAGGAAAATTTAATGAGCTCTTTTAAATCTTTCTAAAATATACTACCTGACCCAAGCTATCCGTAACTGAAGTTATCCGTTACAATTTATATAATTATAAGCTTACTAGTTTTATTTAATGTACATATAATTAGTATTTTTACTATTAATAATATATAATATTTCTATAATATCTATATTAATATTAAAGGTTAATTTTTCATTAAAAATCAAACTGGTTATAAAATTAAAATCAAATACTAGTACTATTCGTCATATTATAAATAAAATTTTTTTTATTAAAGTTAAAACTATAAATATTAAGTAATGTACATGTAATAATTAAATAAAAAATTTAAGGAAATAAGAAAATCATTTAATTAATTTTTATTTAATCTTACAATTATTTTAAAAAATATTCTAAATAAAATTTGATTTACTGCTAAAATTACAAAAGTGCAGTACTAGAATTATAAAAATAGCGATAAATGTATTTAAATAAATTTCTTTCATAAAATAGATTTGAGGATTCGAATTAAATAACAATTTATTGATTTATAATTCTTCAGCAATAATTCTCTTACTAATTAAAAAAAATATCAAATCCAGTTAATAAAAAAGTTGATGCCAACTTAGCATCTTTAGCATTTTATAAGTTCTATATTTAAAAACTGTAAAAAAATATTCATAACAATCTGTAATCCTTATTCTATAAATCCAGTTATATAATTTCCAGCTAATAAAGAATGGTGATATTGAGTAATACGTAACTTACATTTTAAAAAATTATTAATATTTAATAAAAGAATGAAATAACGATAAAATATTTCTTTACTTGAAATTGAAGATTAAAATATATGTATATTGCATCAAAATGTACTTAAGAAAAAAAAATTATTTTTACATGAAAAATAATACGCGTTTACATATTTTATAACATTTAAAATTTTTTATATGATAATAAAATTACAAAAAGCAGTCATAAAATATAAATAAATCTAATTATAAAAATGTAATTGAATAATTTATTAATTTTAATTTAAAATGATTAAACTTTCCAGTTATGAACTAATCTCATAAATTTATTAGTCATACCAGAATTTTTGTAGCAATATTATTATATTCGCAGAATTTACAAACAATTAAATTTACAATGACGCGAGCCGAGAGACATTCGGACTTCTCCCCCCTCCCAAACATTGTTTTATCGCCACTACGCGTACTAGTTTTTGTACGGAAATCAACGATGGCGCGAAGGAAGGAAAAACGATGGAAGAAAAGATGCGAGATGTTCTGGATGACGACGGGCGGTACCGAGACAAGGGCAGAAAGTATACGGACGCGAAGCTGGACGTACATCATTACCCCCACCCTTCGCCACGCCGCCAGACACATGGGATTTAAATCAAGCCTGGACCTTTAATTTTTTTTCTTTCCCTCTCAAGTTGCTTTGTCTCTTCTCCCTCGTATCCCGCGATTTGATAAGCTACCCGATTTATCATACAAATGTAAGAAAAGTCAATTGAAAACAAAGCAAATAAATTGACAAATGTTTAAATACAATATAATTTCCACTTCTTGCCAAACCAAAAAAAAATATTACAAAATTTACTATCATAATTATAGTAGATTTAGATTCGTTTACTTACTCCAGTTTATCAATACCAAGACTGTAAAGAACTGTTCGAAGAGCTGGAAGCGAGTAGCATAGAGACAAATCGATTTTAGGGTAATATAAAACTGAAACAAGACAAGTTTCTTCTTCCAGTGCCAATCCGCCTAATGTAATCGTTTGCCTTGATTTAGAAGAGTAAGTACATTCTACAATTAAATGGTCTCCCTGAAAATTATTTTATAAATTCTTTCGGTATATTCATAAGAAGACTCATTTTGAATTCTATTGTGTGATTTATTAAATGTAAAAATTTGTAGTATTTTTTATGTTTATTTAATAAATATTAAAAAATCATTTATATATAAAATATTTTAATCTGATAAAAAATGAAAGAGTTACATTTTTAAATTATTGAAAGTACTCAGGAATTAATCATAATCTTAGAATACAATTTTTGTAAACTTACAGGTAAAATTTTAACGGGTCTCTGCAGTCTTCTATATTCTTGATAATGAGGATCGTAACTAGAATCTATGACAATAGGTGGCATTTCCTTACTGTTCCGAATTTGTCTTAATTTAATTTTTTTACCCAACTGATGCGTGTGCATAATTATAGCAAAAATGCTTATACCAATGTTTGGCACTGCCGAACCAGTACACATGCCTATACAGTGACCTTCAGATTTAACCTCTAGTTGACCAGGTGGTATAATGTGACGCCAGTTCGGATCAATTCCAATGCTCAACACACCAGCATCATGTTTTCGCAGCGTGTTAGTGTAAAAAAGCCTGAGACCTGAGTTATCAGTGATAAACGAATCCAATTGAGGATTCGTGTAATGTGTCTCTAACATAAAAAATGTTGGCCCGACATTAGGATCTAAAGAATATCCAGTCTCTAATGGATAATGAAAACCCTATAAAATAATAAATTACATTGTTAACCAATTTACTTTATTATTAATAGATACATGTAATAGATTTCTAATATATAATTTTATTTTAATTTTATATCTAATTAAATAATTAAAAGTATAAATTATATGTATAATTTAATAAAATTAGTAAGTTATCGTATCCACAATTTTATATAAAACAAATATTTTTTTAAATTATAATTCTAAGAAAATATTGTAATTAGATTTCCAAAACTAACCTCTGATCCTAAACTCCAAGATATCGCGATCGTATTACACTGTGAGCGGATCACTTCAATAAAAGAGCAATTTGTGCCATTATTTTTTTTAACTTCGTTCAATTTTATTTCATCACCGCGACATTCATATAAGATCATATGTAACAGATAATTCTCATTTCCAGGTTGAATAACTGGTTCATACTATTAAAAAATGTAAAAATATACTTCGAAATTAGAATTATAATTGATATGCTAAAAAAAATTCAATATTGTGAAAATAAGAAAAAAAATTATTTTTAATTACTAATAAACACATTGATAAAAAAAACTATTTTACAATAATAAGATACATATTTCTATACATCATAACCCTGCACCATAGCTCATCTTTCGAAAACATAAGTCTTACATAAATTCCGTCTTTTGAATCCTACTTAAAAATCATTTTCAAAAATTTTAATATTACTCTTAATGGAATTTTAGGATGAAAAGAAAATCAATCGAAAAAATATTTTTGATATTAGTGTTATAATTGATGAAAATATGATTTATTCTCATCCTAACGTCTAATATATTTTAATTAAATTTAATAAAATTGATAATGGTCGTTAAATAAAAATCCTTTTTACGTGTACCAAAATTTTTAGTCTTGCACCGTCATTAAACTGCGGTCAATTCGACCGAGATCGAAAAGCTAGTCCGTAAACATGATGATTGTTACTACTACTAAATTATGTAGTTATAATGAATATAATTGTTATTAAATCCGATACATTCAAAATGAAGATAGAATCACAAAAGAAACATAAAAGTTAAGAAAAAGTAAGAATTAAATATTTATTTTTATTTTAATATAAATTATCTTTTTAATTCTTTTAAGAATGTTTTATCTTTTTAATAAAATATGTAAGTTTTAATATTTTTACTCTAATCATATTTAAAATTATTATAAAAATACAATTTTTGTTACTTTCCAATCAATTATAGAAAATATTTGTTATATTTTAATTTTCTTTTATATTTATTTCTTACAGCAATATAATTTTTTATTTAAATTTTAGTTTGTTACTAATATATTTTAGAAGTACATGCATGATTCATTTCTTAATTACTATTGTATTATACTCCATGAAAGATGTAGATTTATATTTGAAGCAAAATATTTTTCAATAAAGATATTACATTTTATATACTTGAAGATATATTTATATATATATTTTTAAAAAAATTTTCAAATAATAATTATAATAAAATTATATAATTTAACACTAATATGTTTAGAAATTTTTTATAATTATCTATAAAAATCAGAAAAAAATTATTAAATATTTTTCACTTTGCACTTAGAACTTGTATACTATTTAATACCTTAATTACAAAATATAACAATTGATTGTTGTATAAAAAAATAAGAAAATAAATTCAAAATTATTTACCTTAAAAACATGATGCTTATGCAGCATCGGTGGAAGACTAAAAACACGACATTGAAATAGAGTATCTTGATCCACAGGTAAACGTACCTGAAAATAATGTTCATACTTATTAGCCTATCATAATAAAATTAATGGTAAAATATTTCACTTAATTTTTTTTACATATATACATATATATGCTGTGCTTAATAAAAAAAAATTATAATAAAATAACTAGAAATAGGTTTAAACTTCTTTTATTATTACATTAAAATATTTTTATAAGATATTCTGAAATACATTTATAATACCTTATGAATTTATAAGATACATAAGAGCTTTAAAGATAATTTAAATATTCTTCTAAAATATGTAACCATTTTCCAAATATTTCTGATTTTTTTACATGACAGCAATTACTAGCCGTTGTTAGTACATATCAGAAAATATAAGATGAAATAAAATTGATATTATAGCACCATGAATTTAGAAATAAATGTTTTGTGTTATTTTATAAAAATTTATCTCTACATACAATATATGAACTTCTAATGGAATAATAACAATAGTGGTAGGGCTGAATCGATTTTATTATTTCATTATCATTTTTGTTCCAGTTTAATTCCATTCCGTTGTAAGTAAATAAATATGTGAGCTATTGTTGCAGGAGCTAAACTAATGGAATTCATCAAAATTAACGGATGATTAACTATATTCTATAAATTACTTCTTTTTTAAATATAACAGTTGATTATCTTTTTTTAAATATTTAGCGTGATATTTATGTCAATTTATTTAAAAATTATAACTAATTTTATTTAAAAATTACAGCTTCTAAAAAGATCTTTGCAATGCGTTTATATTTAATATAAAAATAAATAATAAATGCAAAAAAATAAAGGAAAATTTTTTGATAAAATCAAAATTGAGATGAATCAGACATAGTCGATAATAATACAACATTTATAATATTGTTTATCCATTTTTATTCGTTTATTAAACAAGATTAATTACTGTAATCATTCTTAATTAACTAATACTCAAGAAACTAATTGGTGAGAATTCATCAATAAAGACTTATTGAGACTATATTTATTTTTGTATTGGAACTACTATAAATTTTTTTTAGTATAATATTAAAAAATTACGAAGCATTCAAATTTAAAAAATTATATTGAATATATATTTATTGAAAAATAGTTCCAAAAGATAAGACTATTTTATAAAAGTTATTTCAATTTATTTATTATACATAAGTTTAACAAATCACTTTAAATTGATATTTAGATTAATTAATAAATAATAAAAATATTTTTTCATCTCATATTATATAATCATATATTATACATCTTTATAACCATGATTATATTAATATTGTAAAAGTATAAATTTACTTGTGTATTAAAGATGTTCCAAATATAAGGTAAAGTTTCAAATTTATAATGCCATGTCTGAATATCACGTTGTACGAGATAAAGTGGTCGCGTACCACGCACTACACCATTTTTCGGAAGCATACCAGTTGGCGATGAAGGCTCATCCACGTGATACTGCCACACTAGTTGCATGGTGTCATTCTATAAAATACAAATAACAACAATTTTAATATTTATTCCTTAAATTTATTACTGAAAATTTAAGAAAAATTCTTTTACTGATTATTTACTTTTTTATAAATAAATTTCAATACCATTTTTAAATCTATCCGATGTGTATTATGATTATAATTATTGATAGATAATGATTAAATTCATGTGAAATATTTTTTGTTTGTTTCTATAGTATTAGATTATTATTATTATTATTATTAATTAATATTATTAATATTATTCTATTTTAGTCATAAGTAATATTATGAAGTAATATTTTTACTGAAAAAATTTAAAAATATTTAAACTATAATTTTTATTTATTTTTTATTACACGTATATAAAATGTATTCCATTTCATTATTTGATTGAGGTTTTTATTATATTTTAATTCCATTTACGAACTACTATATTTACAACAACTTTCGTATAAATACAAGAACAAAACTAATTAAATTTATTCGATGGAAAGGATGATAAACTGAATTTATAAACCAGCTCTCTTTTAAACATAATAATTGATAAAATCTTTTTAATTGCATCTATCACATTATTAATTACTTTACTCTACAAACTCTTATGGATATGTTGTGATGTTTTTATCCCTATGTTTTTATAGTCATTTAGTCTCTAGTGCTAACTTCCGAATAAGTCGTACTACTTTTTCCTACTTGATGCTTATCTTTGATTGGAGTCATATCCAACCATCCACAATTCAAAATAATGATCACATACTGTATTGAATTTTACCTTCATAGACACTTCTTAATATTTCTTACTCTTTTGAATTTATTTATTATCAATGGCGAGAAACTCACATGATTTAATGTCTCTGTTAGTCAACCGAGAAAAGTGCAAAGAGAAAATCTATATTAATATAACAGGATCATGCGATGTTAATAATATGAATTTCGACTTTTTTATTTAATAATTTTCTAATGAAATTGTTTGCATTATCTGTCAATGTTACTTCAAAATTGAAATATTCAAATGCATGATTTTTAATCTGGAATCAACGCTTTCAAAGAAAATGTACCTAATTTCAATGTTTCGGATTTATTTCATTTATTTTTTTCAGCATTTATAGTCCCAATAATTTTTTCTTTTCTCTCTAGTTCCATAATTTTTTTTATAAATTATAATAAAATAATTTTTAAAAATAAAATAATAATTAATAAATAAAATAAATATAAAAATTACATATTTAATATAAAATCTAAAAACGCTAAATATTTTATATTTAAAAGATTTTACAATCTAAGAAAATTTTTAAATAGACTCATATGTTAATATAAAGTTAGGATTGATTTTATAAACAAATCAATGTTAATTTAGTTAATTACTATATAAAAAAAAATCAATATTAAATAGCTGATGAACAATAATCAAAATCATAATTTTTGTTGATTATTAATTCAATATCAAATCAAAGATAAGTATAAATAATATTCTTAATTTTAACAAAATAAAAATAAAAATTTTTGTTTATAAAATATTGTAGTTGCACATACAATTGTTTGGTACTAGAGATAGCTTTCAGAAATTTATCATTAAGCTTTTCATTAAATATTTTTAAAAAATTTTAACTATTCCAAAATAAATTCCAAAATAAATAATTTTTAAATTAAAAATATAAAATTTTTACGACTAAACAATTTTATTTAAAGTAATATTTTTAAAAGGTTATGAAATTTCAGAATCTTTTCAAATTTGTTATTGAATTAAAAATATAATGTAATCAAATAAAACATAATTTTAAAAAACAATCATTGTAACATTAAAAGAACAAAATAAAGAGATCACTTTACATCTAAATTATTGTTAGACTACAAGATATATATAAAATAGTTTACTTTAAATATTATAAAAAAAAGATATTTAGTATAAAATGCTATATTACGTTAAATTATAATACTGTAATAAAATATTATCTAGTCCGATGATCTATTGACGAAAAAAAAATTTTTTCTTTAAATTCCAGAGATTTGTATATGTGGATAAATTTGTGATGAGGACAATATTCTTGACATTATATGTGTATTATTATAAAATCTTACCGCGTTTATTCCTTCGATCGCCACTCGGCATCATATTTCGTAATAGCCTTATAACATCCATTCACGTACATGTTACGAATTTCGCAACAATGCAACGCTGAGGAATTGCATAGAATCTCGCGAGTAAAATAGTACTATTAAGTGCCAATCCAGCCGCATTTTTTTATTTCTCCACATTGCTAAGGTGCGAGAACCCATATCAGGGCTACTTCCAGTCTTTCATATCGTGATTTTAGTTTAATTGTAGTTGAATAGTTTTTTAATAAGATATTTGTAATCAATTGAAAAACCCAGTTTTATAGTTTACGGCGTAATATCATCTAGATGAATACTGTGCTTTTTCTCCCTGGCTCTCCCTCCCGTATCTTCTTACCATATATCCCTGCTCTGGTCCGAATCCTTCATCTAATCCAGCTCTCTATTTTTCTCTGCTTCCAAAAACGTGGAGTATATCCCACTCCCTTATTTTTAAAAAGTACTAAATTTAATTATGGAAGACAATTTTTAAAATTGAAATTATAATAAAATAAAACAATGATTCGTTAAATAAGTTAATAGTCTTATAAAAATAACAACTAAAATACAAATAATAAAAAACTTTTAACCACAAAAAGTATTGATTCTTAGAATGACTTACCGTAATTTGAAGATCTCGATTATCACAAGTATCATAGCGGCGATTAAATCGTAGTACGGTATGTGTTTTATTTTCGTAACCTGATTGTAGATAGTAATCTTGACTTGAATCCATTTGCGGTTCACGATGAACACCTTTTATATAGCGGTCCTGGAATCAGAAAAAAGAATATTTTCTTTTTAGAACAAGTTATCATTCAAGTATGACATATACAAATATAAAAATTAATTAAAACTATATCCAATTCTTCAACTGCCCCAAACTTCATGAATTTTAAACATTCTATTTATAACATTATTGTATTTCTTTATAAACTTCTTTACTTCATCCTAAGAAAAACTTATCCGTTGATTCATTGATATCAAAAAATTGATACAAAAAATATGCTATTTTATTCAAAAAGTTTGTTAGTAATATCAAATTAAATTTGATAAATGTATCCTAGTATTTCTTGGATACTTATACAAGCAGTTATAATTATATTCTGAATAAATATGAAAAACGTGGAATTTATTAATTTCTCCAACCAATGTGCACTTATTAAATATAAGAAATTAGGTCTATGAAATTTATTTTAAATATCAATAAAATAATTATTTTACACTAAACTTATATACTAATATTAGTATATACTAATATGACTATAATACTTATATTATTTATATAAGTAAAAAAATGTATAATATATTTCAATTAAACTTTAGTTATTAATGTTTTATTTAATAATAACTGATTTAATTATATTATTAATATTTATAATCGGTTTTTACTAACTTTTTGAATAGAAATATGATATTATTTTGTATAATATAGTATTCAGTATAACAAATACAAAAATTGCATGGTTAAATAATTATTATAAATTTCAAAATAATTAAATTAATAATATTTAATTTTTTTTAGGGAGGGTTTGGTTGAACATGTCAAACTAATTTATAATAATGTAATCGAGTCTTAAACTTTTTTAAATGCTAACAAAAATAACATCCCTAAGACATAATGAAAGATTTATTATTTGTTTTAATAATGGCAGGGGTATAGAATGTACATATAATTATTGATTAAAAAGATCTTATTAAATTTTAACTTTCTCAACAAAAATACAATTTTATTTAATTCCCATTTCTATTACATACTAAGTTAATCATAATCGAAATATATTTTAAAAAGTCGATTATACTCAATAAAAATTTTTAATAAATAATAAAATATAGTAAAAAAATTACTTAATAATCTAAAATTTCGTAATATATCAATATTTATTCATTTCAGAAGAGAACATTCAGGTATTTTACTTAGTTAATCACAGTATTTTGATAGTATTAAAATTTTCTTAAGAAACTAAAAAGCGTTAATTTATATAATAAGCATATCTATCAAAACTTTATCATTTTAAAAAGTTTGTTATTTTAAGATCGATTTACACTTATGATTTTGTTAGGCATTATATATGCAATAGAAAGTAGAATATCAAATTGAAATTAAATTTAATATAAGAAAAAAGCCTTTCATTCTTTTCAATTCTTATTAATCTTGCTTATCATTAAAAACATCTCATCTAGATTAATTATGTGTAATTATATCATATCTATATACTATATAGATTAAAAGTAAGTTGTTCAAGAAATATAAATTTTATTTCTAATTAATAATGGTGTTACTCAAAACACTAAAAATGAATGACAATGAAATTAAAAATTACTTAAATAATACCTAATGAATGTTATAATTTTGAAGTTTTCAAAAACCTCTAGTAAATAATGAAAAGTTGAAATATTATAAAATTTTGGGAACTACAATACACACATTATATTTAACAGTGCTTTAAAATTGGCATGATAAAAATTAGATATTTAAAAATTGCTCTGTATAATTTAATGAATGCTTTTCAATAAATCTATTTTTTTTAATAGATTGATTATGTTGTGGTTCTTGTACAAAAAAAAATGTGAAATTGTAAAACTAGAAAGGTTTATATCAGAAAATAATTAAATAAACGTACTTAAAAATTGAATACAATTTGAATTGATATACTTTATCTGTTACTATCAAAAATAATATTACTTATAAATGTACTTTAATAAATTTTTATCAAATTAAAATAAGAATAATTATAAAAATTTCACGTGAGAAAAAATTGTAAAATTTCTTTTTATTTATATACATTTATAATCATTTAAATGTATTAAATTAACGAAAAATACATTTACGATAATATAGAGAGTATCATATAAACAGTTTATCTCAAAACGATTAAAAGAAACCAATTGCTATTTCCAACCACTACAAATTCCATGTTCATATTTTTACCTATTAAATATTATTAGTAGAAATATATTTAAAACCAAATTTTTAGTTTCAAAATGTACAATATAAAAATATATATTTGCGTCATTGTACAGTAACTGAACAAAAGTTAAAAGAATTTTACTTGATATTACCTAAGTTACATATTTTAACTAATTTTCATACGTTTCAATCAGAAAGTTACTAGCAGATACCTTAAGCTAAAATTATGTTGTTGAAGTTTTGAAAAAAACGTGAAAACGGTCGTGAAAAATAGAATGTTTACCATTCTCATAAACTTCAAGTTTACGGAACCAGCGGTATAATAAAATACTACCAACATAATTTTGGCTAGGCAAAATAAACTAAAAAAGAAAGCAGTGTAATAAGCAAAATAAAAAAAATCTCAAGGCTATGTCAATTTGACTTGAAATTACCTGTAGATAGATTTGACCGTTATTATCGACCCAACCTATGACAATATCGACACCTTCATGATCGTCGTCGTGCATGAAACCGAAGCCAATGTAACCGAATGTTTTCACTTGCAATTCAAATGTCACTTCATATTTTCCTGGAGTCCAAAACAGCAGAAAATTACTGTCGAGAAGAACCCTATGTTTCCATTCGATCCCAGAGCCCAACTGCGTTAATATTATAAGAATTAACAATAATCCATTGAAACACATCGTAACTACTAATTGATACATTTTATACACTTTCACAAACACGACTATTGCTTTAATTGCTTTTACTCAAAAGGGTACATAACTTCACAAATTTGAAATCAGGCACTGCAAGCAGAGCATCTGCAAGAAAAAATTAATAATAATTTGTTTATTTGAATACTATGGAATAGGAAACTTGTTTTCTTTAAAGTTATATTATGTGCATAAATAAAACCAATATTAAAAAAAAAACAAATTTGTTACAAAAAAACTTTTTAAGTAATTTTTATCTTTTTTATATTCATAAAACCTTATTAATTTAATTAAATTTTTTTTTGAGTTATTAAATATAAGAATTTTTTTAATGAATTCTGATACTAAACCTAGTTATTCTTTATTTAAGATTGCGTAAAATTTCAATTAATATGTAATTCCTTATATGTAACTAAAATATTATTAAAAAAATCTATAAGTATCATTTATTGTTATATATTCATAAATGTATACACAATTAACAAAAAATTATTTTGTCATAAAAATAATTCTGTTAAGTGCTTATTTTTAACTCATAAAACATGAAAATTAAAAAAATATGGTTTATTGAGTAAAATATTTCATTATACTTTATTTTTAATAGAAAAATGATTTCTAAAATAGTTATCAGAATTAAGAATTTTAATTATCGCAGCAATTTAGTAAAATTATAAATAGCAGCTAATATAAATTGAATTATCACTTGCACATCAACCTATCTTCAATTTTATATAATATTTTAAATCAATTCGATTGTTAAACAATATAAACAACAAGAACATGTAGTTAACAACATAATGTTTATAATGCAACATTTTAATGCACACTTACGCGGGTACTAAAAGCCTTTTTCATGATAGAATGTTTCGATGTTCTTTGAAAAAAATTAGAGTATTGTTTGTTAACACGAGATAAATATAAACACTTCCAATGAAAGATTACACTAAACTATTCTTGCGTTTAATTTAAGAGGCTATCGCCTCTGTCTGACAGGTTATTCGTGTACTTTGATATGCGCATGCGTCGAATAATGCGACAGGCGGCTTTGTCCAGAAGTCAAGAAAGTAAAGTAAAAGAAATTGAGAATTAGATAAATTTAAGATTTTTAATTGTTAGCAAAAATTTCTTTCTCTCAAAAAAATTTTCTCAATATTTAATGATACAATTTTAAAAGAACATATTAAAAAATTCTAAAATTTATAAAAAAAACAAAAGTTTATAAAAATATTTTTGATATATTTAAATATAATTACTTGTATGTTGCATTATGATTCTTATAAATACACTTTATCTTAATTACGATAGTTTTCAATTGAATTGCAAAATCATTCATTCATATTTAATTTTATAATTCAAAATATTAAAGTTTTAAGCCAGAGATATAAAATAGGCATTTATAAAAATAAAAATATTTGTTTTTATCATTATTTTTTAAAAAACAGTAACGAAAAAGTAATTCTGACATTATAAAAAAAATCCCAATTTATTACTATTAGTACGTAAAATTAAAAGAAACTCATAATTTAACAATTATGCAATTCAACCGGAATTTTAAATCATAAAACGATTATTATTCATAACTAAATTATACTCTTCTTTTCTATTTCTATTTAATTATTTCATTCTAATTTGGATAGCAATCTTTCAATTTGAATGATTTTTTTGAACTAGCATTTACCATTTTAGTTACATATTTTTATAGCTGTGTTTAAACAAAACATAATCATATTTTATTCCGATCGTCTACTAACTGTTGTATACTAATTCTATCTATTTCAAATTCTAATTCAAAATGAAATACGATTCGAATGAAATCGCAATGGCTTATTGATTGTTATTTCAATTGGAATTGTATTATCGTTTCATAATTATAAAAAAAAATCTTAATTTTAGATACCAAACAATTTTGTAAAAACATAAAATAATTATTGAAAATGCAGATCATTTTTACTTAAGAATCAATTAGAAAAACTGATTTATAAAATTAGAATAAAAAAGTATTTATAGTTACTTTGCTGGTTTTTATATACTTCGTTTTTAAAGTATTTAATTTGTATATCAAAATCGTGAAAAAACATTTATTTATTTTAAAATGTTTATTGGTATTTGCCAAAATAAGTAACTTTTAATAAATTTATAATAAATTATAAATCATTAATTAACATTAATTAACAATTGTTGGAACTGAATTGCATCTAATATCATTTTTTCAAATCTATTAACTACTAATTATCATTTCGTCGATTGATAATTCAACAAATATTTATTTTTCCTCCACATAAAATAAATGATTACTATATATTGCTTCAATTAACAAAATTTTTTAATTTTATGTTTGTAAATAATCATTAATATAAGGAATTTGTTTCTACATATAAATAATGAATGGTAGTGTAAGTAGTAACTGCAAAAAGTTTTAAACTATAAAAAATATATGCTTTTCGATTAAAATTTATCGAATAAAATAGTACTTAATACGATTTATATTTATTTAAAAAACATTTTTATATTTAAATAACAAGTATCAACAACAATATTTTATATTGATCTGTAATAATTTTTAAAATTATTGAAATTGATAAATTAAAGAATACCAAATATATGTAAGATTTATAGACAAAAAATTTTTACAAAATAATTTAATGACGAATATTATCCTATCAAATAATTTGAAAAAATATAACTATTTATTGTCATTTATGACCCTGTTATAGTATCCCTGCTCCTCTATATTTTTAACGATTTATCATAAAAATTTATAACATTTTTCCAAATAATTCATTTATGATGATTTCTAATTTATTTATTGTAAGTGTTTTTCATAATTTTGAATCATAAAATTATTTTAATATATACGAAAAAAATTTTGTGGAAAACGATTACAATAAAAAATAAATGTAATTTTCAATAAATGTTTTTTTATTTTATATTTTAATCTATCTAAGTTTGATCAACAAATTTTAAAAAATATCATAAAGGTTTTTAAAATGAAGATATAATCTTTGAAAGAATAAAGTAGTAGAATAAGCAAATGACTATTAATAAGTAGCAGTATGTATAAAAATAAAATTAATAATAACATTAAATTAGTAGTAGAAATTTAATTCAAACTTATAACAGAACCATTTTATATTTCTGAGTCAATCCTTATTGTATTAAATTTTTTTTCGTGTACAGGCTATTCATTTCCTTGTAAGTGATTTTTAAACATAGAATATTCAAATAGCCAAGCATCCAAAGTTTTCTTTAATATTCTAATTTCTCCCTTTTAGAATATCGGTTCTAAAAACATTTTAAAAGTATACTTATTAAAAATGACTCCCGCTGTCTAAAATGAGATTTTTAAATTTTTCAATTTTTTAACAAATAAGAACTAAGTTAAAAGCTATCACTCAAAGCAAAAGATAGAAGAAACTTCCCATATGGAATATTTCAAAATATCGACTAGTGAGAATTTTTTTCGACCTTAAAAACTTTTTTGTAATTATATTTATTTTCATTTGTTATTCATAAAAATCATATTCAAAGCCATTTTCAAAGAAACAATATATTCTTTTTGAATAATTCAAACGAATTTTATAAGCTGATTATAAAAATGGTGATAAAAATGATAGTGTTCTCTCTTTTTGCTTTCTAAGACGCTTATTTTTATATTATTCATCATGAAATAAAACCACATATTATTATAATTTTTATAATTGATACATTTACTCTACACTTTTATTTAATTAAGACTTCATTGTTTCTAATTTTTCAGTACATAGGTATTTGTTTTTATATTTTACATAATACTCGATGAATTTTATTCTTGATAAATAAATATTGTATACAATAAATATATTTCAATAAATAACGTAAATATATAGAATTAAATTATTTATTAAATTAAATCACTATATTAATGATAAGTAAATGTTTATTGTGTTTGAGTTTTCTATGAAAATAAATGACAAATTGATTATATAGATTTATAATTATTATTAACAAACTCATATAAATATAAAAATGGTTCTTTAAATGCTTAAAATAAATAAATAATATATAATACAAGCATTTTTTATATGTATTTTATAAAAATTTTTATGTTTATTCTAATTTTTTTTTTATAATTATAATTATAATAAAAATGGCTAAAAAATTATTTTTGAATGTTCAATATCAGCTGTATAAATTTAATTATATATTAAAATTTAAATGCTTTACAATTTTCACGAGAAAAAGTTTACAATGATGTCAACGTTAAACATGTTAGTTTCTATACTATTTAATAATTTTGATTTGAAGAAAAAGGAAACGAAAGTATGCTAGAACCATTTCATTTCAGAATAGCAGGTCATCTTCTTTTCTTCAATTTAAGTAAAATTTTAAAATTAGGACACAGCAGGAATAACATGAAGATAAAGTTCGGCAATGAATTTGAGGTTCGAAAAAGGAGAAGTCGTAAAGTATCCTCCAGTTTCCGTTCCTTTCTATTATTGTAATGTTTAACCCTGAACCAAATATATGATCCGTCCCGTCCGCCTTCCAAAATTTGCTCAAGGAATGTACTATTTGTTAAACCGACGGAAAGTATTTAACGGTTACTTCTTTCTGAAGTAGGCTCTGTGACCGATTGGTTTCCTGCTCACTTTCACTAAATGAAAAGACGCAGTGTCAAATCTTGATGAATGAATGACAAATGTTATTCATAAGTTTTTAGTACATCTAAATTATTGAAGCAAAAGAAGAAAACTTTATATATTTTGAAAAAAAAATCAGTTATACGATTTTATACATTAATAATCGTAATATAATTTTTAAAGATAAATAATCTTTTCATAATAATAAAATAAATAATAAGAATAAAATAAATTTATTAATATTTTTATTAATCCTAATAAACTTTAAAAAAAAAAGAAAAAAAGTTAAAGTAAAAAAATACATACTTTTTATTTGCTGATTTTCAAGTCCATTAATAATAATAATAATTATTATTCTATTATATTATAAATTTTTTTTTCACTCAAACTAAAAATTTCTATTAATATTTATTTCATATATTCATTATTAAATAAGAAAATTATTATATATTATAAATACAATATTTACAAATAAAATCTAAATGACTATAATTCTTTTAAATAAATAACTTCTTTTTTTTTAATTTATGTATTACGTAAGCTTTTATAGATATTTTATTGGAACTTAAAATAAATCAATCTTACTATATAAATATAAAATGTTAAAAAATATTATTTTTTAACTGAAAATTATTTTTTTTATTCTAATTCTAAAATATGTTGCAGAAAATTAATTAATTAAATTTAAAAATTAATTTTCAGGCTTTAAGAATTTATATTGATTTTTCTAAATTAATTTCTTTAATAAAAATTTCATTTTTACCATCAAGATGTTTTTTTTACTACTTTCCAAAAATAATATTATCCATTTAATGACTCGATTATCTTTACTTATTTACGTCAAAACAAATATTACTTTAAAAAATAGTTTTTAACAATAAAGTTTCCAAAATTTAATTTTCTTTTATAAATGGCATTAATAATATTAACAAATAATAAAATCAATTTATATTTATTCTTAATATGTAAATGACTGAAGTTCAGTAAATAATATATTTTTAGGAAATTAATAGTGTAATCGAACGAAAAAAGGGGGTGGGGACAGCGGAGAGAGCGGGCGGCGCGGAGCTGGTTGCTAGCCGAATTGGGGGGTGATTGGCGGACCGGGGGGAGCATCGGGAGGCGGGGAGGAAACAGCGTGGGAATTAATTAGCGCCACGGCAGGGGAGGGTCGCTCGAGTCGGGCAAGAAAAAACCGCGGTAGGATTAGCACAAAGAAAACAAGGGAAGGATATCATCATCGGCGAAAGCAGGTAAGAGGAGAGGGGGCAGTATCGTTTGAACTTTCGCAAGGAATAGACGACGAGCACTACCGAAAGAGAAGCTGAGAGCAAAAAAAAAAAAAATATCGAGCAAATTCGAGAAGAGTAAGGAAAAAGGCAAGGAGTGAGAACATCGAAGGACGGAGGGCACGAGCCACAACCCGCAAGTGCACGAACAACTGGCACGTTTTCAAAAGGTCCGCGAAATAACATCGCAGCTAACGCCAGCCTGAAGGGAAGGTGGGAGCGCACACGCACACTGCGCAAGGGACCGGGCCTCCGCCACGCCGGCGGAGATTGGCGCCAAGTTAAGTTGCAACGCGGACACGTGGCGGCGTCGGTAAATACGAAACCGGACGTACCATCAAAGCTCGCGGGAGGCTTGAACAGTGAAAGCAAGTGTGGCAAGTGTCGAGCAACGCAGACGGAGAACAAGGGAAAGCGACGAGACGGAGGATCGTGATCAATAAATATTTAAAGCGACAAAAGGCGTAATTATTTCTACCTGAACCTCCCACCCCATCCCAGTGTTTAACAAATAGCTTTTACTGAAATCAGAAATATGTCATGGTAAATAAATTCTGGGTTATTATTATATCATTAAACTTTTAAATGAACAAATGGAATAAAATAATAATGAGAATATGGTTGTAATACCTTTTTTAGAAATAACATATCTTTCATCGTATTTTGAATAATTTTGGTTTAAAATTTTTTTCATCGTAATATGAAGTACTGTATATTCCTATTTTTTTTAAATGTTAAATAAAAATTTTTTTTACTACTTTATATATCTATGCTCTTCAAAACAAAATCACTACATCCATAAAGGTTAGCTTACCTTAATAATAATATAAATGTTTATAATTAATATGTTTCTAAGGCAAGTTTTCTAATTAAATGATCGAAAAAATCAGCCCTTTAATTATATCCTAGAATTATTGTATAATAATTGTCAATTAGTTTATTAATTATATTGCAAAATTTACTGTTCATATCTTTTAAAAAATTTATTTGATTTCATTGAATTTATATTATACAAAGTATTTAATACTTATAATTTAAATAAATATATTTTTATAAATATATTTATTAATTATATTATATTAATTCTATGAATTGTATTATTAACAATATATAGTTAATAATTATAATTTAAATATATATCTTTTTATATATTTTAAATTAAATTAAATGTATATATTTTTTAATCGAAATTAAGTAAATTTTTAATATTTAAACATTTATATTTAAAAATATTCAACTATTTATTTATACATTAAAAAATTTGCAATTAAAATATTGTAAAATATTTGCGTAATGTACAATTAAAATATTTACAAAATATAAACTATTAGTAAAATATATACATTTATTAATTATAAACTCTTATCAAAAATACTATAATATTATTATTTAAAAATAATCGTTAAGAATATGAGCTCTTAAAGCTTATTTTTTTTTTATTTCTTATTCTAATTTTTTTTTAATAATATTATATATAGATATAGTTATTTCAAATTTATATTATGAATCAAATTGATAGTGTATTCTGTTTTGAATTATTAGTAACTCTGCATTATCATTAATAAAAAGTTATTTGTTTAATATAAACAATTATATAAAATATAATATAAAAGTTAATATAAACAGTACTTATAATATATTAAAAAATTTTGTAAAACAAAATGTTACGACTCACAGAGCTAGCGAGTTGTTTGCGTACATAAATCTTAAACAACAAAGAATTTGTATTTATATTTAGTAAGCAAGAACCATATATATTAAGTTTATTAAAAATAATAAATCATTTATATATAGCAAGCAACGGGCCATATGTACTAAGTAGATAATAATTAGTTCTTAGAAAATAATAACTCATTTGTATTTATGTAAATAATAAACCATGAGTACATTTTGCCTAGCGTTGACATCTCAAACCTTGATTGTAATCTTGAATATCAGAATGTAGAGGGTTACGCTCAACCCGACTTAATACTTATAACAGCGTTGAGCTGAATATATAACCATAGATCATAGTAGATTCACTCTACTTGGACCTTACTTACCTCCATCAATTATTTACCTACCTCCTCGGCAAGAGTCACGATGGTCAGCTGTATACTTGTCTTTGTTGGGAACCGTAATCCTTACTTTTAGATAGCCAGCACAGTCCTGCATGATAGCACCTCATCAGATGTCGCGTACTTATCCATATTTCTAACCTCCAACGTAATCCTGGAAATTAGAATGTGAAGGATTGCGTTCAACCTGGACGCCTATTTCAACGATTCGGTGAATCCCCTCCAACATACCGCGGAAGGTTTCCCCTCTACTGCTGTTAGAATAACAGCCTCAGACTTTATCCTAGCTCTTTTGTTGAGAGCGACTTTTATGCTGGGAACTGCCTTCTTTTTCTTTTCATTCTTTTTTCCATCCGTGATGAAACCTGCTTCCATTCCATCACTTAAGAATTTTGTACGCCCTTCGCTGCAATTGTTATTGGAGATAACATCTTCATTGTCTTAGCTATCTCCTTCCTTCTTTTTTCTTTTTTCGTTATCTTTCATTTATGGAAGTAATTATTTGCCTACCGCCGTTAGGTCATCAAAAAAGGTGGTGATGTATATGCATTTGCTCCCTTTGTGCCTTCACCAACTTTTTGCTTATCTGCAGAAAAGACCTTTTTTACTATTTCTCCAAAGTTTATATTTTTGTATTGCAAAATGAAAAGTTCCTGATTGATGGTTTTGCAAATGCTGGATTTGTACTTAAGCGCCATCAACCTTTTTGGAGAAAAATGTCATCGTATCTTAATTCAACCTAATCAAGGACCAGTCCAACTGAAATTGATATCTCAATTTCAGTTTCTATTTCATATTGAAAAAAGACTGTCGTGTTCTTTACTCTCGTCTTTTATGCTTTATTGCTTATTTTTCATTGGACCCATACATATCTTATTCCTTCCATATAACTGGCATTCAAAAATCCTTCAGCGACGAGTTCATCAAAGTAGTCTTTATAATTAATCAACCTATATCTATTGTGAGAATATAAATAAACATATAAATAAAATATATATAAATAATATAGTACACTATTCCTCCCTCACCCTCTTGAGGCCAAACAACAAGCGTTCTACTACATTGGTAAAAACCTTATTGAATCGGATCCTGATTGAAAAATCAGATATTTGAATTAATTATATATTGTAACATTTCTACGCTACCTTACTTTATGCTTAATTTTTTATAAGTTACGGGAATAAAATTAAAAGTTGTGTTTTTAGTGTATTTTAAATTAATATTGGATAATTAAGTATTATTTGGTGTGAGACATAAAAAAAACATCCTTTGTCAAAAAAGAGAAAAAAAGCCATTTATCGCACGCAATGGCGATACAGAAAACTTATTATCGTTTCGTTTATACGAAGTCCGTCAGAGAGCTCTCGTAATTACGTTTAAATTTAAATGTCAGTTACGCTTTCTGATCCTTACCATGGTATCGATGCATCACGGATCGCATACAATCCGAACGTACTAGATAATTGATCCATGTACGGATGCAATCTTTAGGTTAAAATATTTTAAAATTTTAAATTTTAGGTTAAAAAGAAATTCTGTCTTACGAGAGGAAAGATAACACTTCCTCTGCTTTAATTAAAAGGGTTAAGATTTATAAAATAGTTTATAAAAAGTTTGACGCGCGCCGCCACTTGGCGGGACGCGCGCTTCCACTCCGACGCCACGCGCGTCCCAAAATACCCTCTTCCTTCCTTCCGCTCACCCGACGCGATGCCGCCGCTCAAGGGCCGGATTGGCCGGTCCTGGGTTTTGGTTCTGGGTCACCGGTTCTAGGCCTGGGAAGCATCGTGCCGCCTGAAGACAGCGTGGGTGGCAGTCAGGAGAAAAACGCCACACACGACGGATCCAGGGCAATCCAGAGACGCGACCCCGTACCCGTTCGTCCCGCGCGGTCCCCACTACAGCAATCCGGCTCGAATCTTCACCCAGCTTCACCTCCGCGGGGAAAGAGAGTGCCCAGGAGAGGGTACGCCGATCCCAAGCCTCCTACACGGGAAGCACAACCCGGACAGCCGCCGCAACAGCCTGAGGACGCGCGCGCCACATTCTCCGACGCCGCAACACTCTCGGCCGGGAAGAGGAACCGTCGGCCCAATAAAGTTGCAATATTGTTATATCAAAATATTGAATACAAGTGAAAATAAATAAGAAGGAAGGGAACATAAAAGTGTAGTTATTTCTCGACCCCTATAACATCGCGAGGAGAGCGAAAGCGCCGTGCTCTACATCAAGTTGTTTTTCTTTTGTTTCCGTCTTACAATTTTCTGCCATGGGATCTCTCGTTGAGACCCTCCATATCTGAACCTTTTATGAGACCAATCCTGTTAGTGAGTGGAATTGTCTCATAGGTTATTTGTCTATCTAGGCTAACGGTCTCCAACATATATATTTATTTAACTTATTATTAAAAATTTATCTTGAACCTATAGCGGACGTCTTCAGGAAGTATTATCTCCTCAATAGGCTCGCACCGCAATAAAATTAAGATAAGAGTACACGTGATCACGCGTTTATCTACGCTACAGATAATGTAAATTGTTCTGAATATTATATACTCCCCATTAATACCGTTAATGGATTGATAGGCTCAGCCTATCCCTCACCTCCCATCTCGGACCATTGGGTGACAAAAGCGACTTTTGTCCCCGAGATGGAAACTTTATGGATTTGATAACAATAGTTGTCTATTCTTTCTCGTAATCACCACCCCCTCCTTTCAACGCATATCCAATCATGACAAGCACATCAATATAGGTCTCAACGCCTAAAAACCAAACAATGTTTAATGCTATAACTTTATGGTTATTTTGTTGAACACTATAAAGAATCGAATTTGTAAGAGACTTTTTTGAACTCGGTCATTGTTACCGAACGTAGTGGGGAGGCGGTACCAACGGTGCTGGGGGCGGCAGCAGAGCTGGTCTCGCGCCAAGAGGAGTTGTAAGGGAAGGGTCCCGTGGGGACCCGAGAGACTCCCGAAGGGAGGTGAAGGAGATGAAAGGTGGGAGGTGAGCAGACGGAGAGAGCCACGAAGGGCCCGAGACCAGCGAAGGCGAGACGCACCTAGAACCGGGGGGAGGGGAGCCGGTTAGAGCAGGAAGCAAGTGAGCCCGGAAGAGAGGGAAAGCCGCCCACGCCGCAGGGAAAATCCGGAAGAGGATTGGCGAAAAACGAGGGGGAGGTGCCGAGCAACGCGAGAGGGTGACGCTGAGCACTTGAGGGAGAGTCTGTACTTTCCCAGCCACCACGGGAGATTCTTACAAGCCTTTTGAGCCGATATCCGAACATCCCTTCGCAAGCATCAAAAGTATAGTCGACGGACCGCGAGTAGTTGCGTGAGCCTTTGAAAGGGAAAGGGAGGAACAGCGCTCCTCCAACGTGCGTCCGCGAGCCGTGCCCGCATCCGCGAGAGTGAGGCGAGAACGAGCCACCGGAGACGCGACTCTCACCCAGGCCGGCGTTGCCAAAAATACATCAAAAAGGGGAGCGAAGGAGCCTCCGCGAGTTTCAGCAAAGCCGCGTGGCAACACCGCGACGTTACGAGGTGAGAGGGGAGAAGGCGTCACCTAGGCGACGCTATCGGGGAGGACGCGTCGTCCGCCATTGTGGGCGACAACGACGTCATCAGCAGCGTCAGCTACGCATAGGCGCGGCGTCGCACAAACGGTGAGGCAGCCGGGAAATTGGTTTCCCGAAGGTAGCCGGGAATTGGTTCCCCGCACTACGCCACTGGCCGGAGGTGCCCCCTCCACCGCCTCAGAAGCGTCTGACGTCAGCAGTGACGTCAGCACTGCCTCACCGCAGCACCTTCGTAGGCGAAGGCACCAACGAGTGCGATGACGCGCACGCCGCGAGTGCTGTTGGCGTACTGAGGCGTGCGCGCAGGCTGAGGAGCAGCGCCGACGCGTCAGCTGACAGACGACGTGCCCGTTGCGCCGCCTAGGTGAGTACGCGCCCGCCAAGCGCGCGTAAATTCAAAATTGAAAATACACGCGCGCGCACTTACTTGGCAAACGCGACAGTTTTAAATGCGTGACGGCTCCCAGGACGCGATTCTCACCACGCAATTGCGTATGTAAGTCCGCCGACCTATACTGTGACGGTGTGCGACCTCAGCGTTACTCCGGTTAGCCTGTGTTAGGTTAAGACTAATTATAAAGTGAACTGTAAGACTACGTGACTGTGCAGTGTGTTATTGTTGCGGAAGAAGCTGTGCGCCATTGGCGGAAAATAATAAACAATTAACAAAAACATTTAAATAAAGATATTATTGCAAGAATCCCCATTTATTTCTTTTCCCTCTTCCTACACGATCCACGCGACCCTCACGTGCGTAACAGTCATTACAATTTCAAAGATTTTTATAATTTGGCCATGATGCCAATAGCTTAAGTTTACAAAAAAAATAGCAACATCTAAAGTCTGTATAGTTACAGCTAAAAATGGATACAATAAGCTTATTAAGTGGTACTTCGATTTAACTTTTAAAAAGTTACAAATTTTTATCTTCTGGTATAAGCTATTTTAACCGAAAATTATTGGTAACTATGGTAAACTTAGAGACTCGTTTAATTGTAGCGCGAGATAAAAATACGAATATGTTGTTATTTAAACGATGTCTGGCAATAAAAGTTAGATAGATTTATGTAGTTCGACAATAAAAATAGGACGTAGTTTGAGATTAAGTATGGTGGCCTAACGAGAATATAATGTTAACTAGTAAGCATGGTTTCTCTATTATTTTATGATAATCTTTCTTAATATAAACATAATAATTATTATTAAGAAAAGAATATCTGTTACAAAAAGTAATGTTTCGACCTGGACTCCGGTTTTATAGTGTTGGTATCATACGTAATCTAATGTGATAAGCAATGTGATTGGATATTAAATAGCCATATCGAATCATGGTCATTATTCGTAATGTTTCACTTGCTTCATATAAAAGTAATGTTCATTAATGTTGAAAGAATTTTCATTTACGAGCATACATTTTTATAATTATTATAAAAAAATTTACCGTGTAAGTAAAAAATATAACTTGTTTATTTTTAATTGACGGCAATTTGTAACACTTGTACGTTGGTTAATTCGAATTCTATTCTGTTTGTGTTTAACATGTATTATAAGCCATAGAAACTCTTATCGTCGTATTATAGCCATATTAGCAAGAAAAAGAGCTGTTACGGACTGCGGGAAGGGGGGCGTACTGAACGGTGCTGGCGGGCGGCGCGAAAGCCGGTCTCGTGTTTTACAGGCGGAGGAGGAACACCGAGGGAGGCGAGCATGCTCTCGAATTCCCGGCCCTTCCACAGGACGAGGGGTGGCGCTGGGGGAGAGCATGCCCCACGACTCATCAAACGTACGTCGCGGGGAGGAGAGGATGCTCTCGAATTCCCGGCCCTTTCCCTGCGGGGAAGGGGTGGCGCGGGGGGGGAGCACACTCCCAACGAGAGGATGCGGAGACGGCGAAAGCGCAGCGCATCAGCACCGGGGGGGGAGTGATAGGAGGGAGTAGAGAGTGAGTAAGGCCCGGGGAAGCGAACGAACCCGGAAGGAGGGGATACCTCCCCCGCTCCGGAAGGAAGACGCGCCGAGGGATTGGCGGAAAAAGGGAAAGTGAGGAATTTTCCGGGAGGGGAAAGTGACGCCGAGGAAAAAATAAGTTAGTTACTTCCAAGCCCTAGCCAGGAAGAAACGCCGCGCTCGCAATAAATTGTACTCGCCAATTAAGCCTCTCCGAATATATTAGACGCGTAAAAGGTCGACGAGCAGCAAGAAAAGTGGAAAGGACGTGCGTCCAGGGCAGAACCGCGAGTCGAGACGGTCAGCGGCCGAGTGAGGTGCAAAGAACTCGCGAGGGAGTGCTGAGCGAGCAGCACGCATTCGAGGCGACGCTGCTGCGCAGTGGGGAAAACGAGGAGAGCAACGGGGACGCGAGTGGACGCGAGGAACCGCGAGGCAGTGCCGCATTGAGGGAGCGAGGCAAGGCGCGAGTGGCGAGGAGGGGGTGGCAGTGACGCCACGCGAATTCGCGTCGCCCGCCATATTGGCGACGCCGAGCAGCGCCGCTGACGTCAGAACGCGCTCGCCAGCCGCCAGAGTGGCAGTACGTGACGTCATCAGTGGCGTCACCACCAGCTGACACGCCGCCGCAGCCTGAGAGAGCGAGCGCCGCAGCAAGCACGAAGTGCACCCCGCAGCTGACGCCGCGCAACTGAAGGCTTGGCGAGCTGCGCAAGGAGAGGAGCGGCGGCGGCGCGTGACAGCTGACGCGCAAGCCACGCCATCTTGCCTGGAAGGCGCGCGCGGCGCCTGCGACGCGATAGATAGTGCGCACGCGCAGTCGCGCTACCCGATTGGCGCGTGATTCAAACTCGAAATTCCCCAGTGCGCGCGCAGCATTCGTCGAGGCGCGGGAAATTTGAATCGGTTCGAAGTTCCGAAGTCGAGAAAAACATCGGCACGACACTCTCGACTCGCGGGGACGTAGTGAAGGCGAAGGCGCCCCTTGGAAACGTCCTAGGTGGGACCAGTGTAAGCCCGCCGACCTTTCGGTATCGGATCGTTACCGACGAGCCGTTCCTGCGTTACCGACGCGTAAATGTGTTAATGAAATAAACTGTTCGTGCGAGTAAAACTTGTATAGTAAACTAAAATTGTAAGCGGCGAGTTCGTAACGTGACGCCACCAATAACTGTACGCGACGGTGGTCAGAGTGCGCCATTGTTAATAATCCCGCCTGTAATAAATATTATAAATAAAGACAGTGAATCAAGACGAACACCGCCCTCCCTATTCCTTGACCGTCCCACCCCTGTGTCATTTAATAACAAGAGCATTACGAAAAACAATAACGTGAATAAAAGAGCGTAAGATTAAAAAATGGAGTCACCCATTGGAGACTCGATCGAATTCCAAGTTTTCCCAATTGTTATATAATCTTACACTTTCGATACTACTTTAAATTATAATTATAAATTCAAAATTTTATGATAAAAATTAAAATAAATATCATTATTGAATAATATCTTGTGTAACAAAAATATGTCACAAAAAACCAACTACATCAAACCGTTAAATTAATAATATATATATAAATTGAGTATTACATCCATAAATAAATCAAAAGTGAGTGGCATCAAAATGTTATTTATAATAATTTGAATGTGCAGCAACGACAAACTATAACGAAAGTATACTCACAAGAAGCTTATGATGACTACTGGATAAAGGAAATCAGTATTGTCTCGGGTTGTATCTAAGGTTATTAAAAATAAAATATTCAACGGGACTCAATATTTAATGAAATAAACCACAATTTTAATTATAGAATAATTTTCTCTCTTTTTCTTTTTTATTTTTATGCTAACATGAGAATAATTTTAGTAAATAGTATTTTATATGAATGTTTTTAAATTATACATAAAAAATAGAAAATTATATTGATCAAAATTCAACAATTTTATTATAACATCACTAAACGATTTTTTTTATAAAATTTTCCTTATAAGTATATAAATCAATACAGAATTCTTCATGCTTCTCGTTGAAACACAGAAGTGATTTTATATTAAAATGATAATATATAAAAATATCTATTTATGAAAATGACACAGAATTTTTTCAACTTAATATAAACGATTAGGCATTTTAAATTTGACTTCGACTGAACAAGTTATATTAATTCAAAATTAACTTAAATCTTATCTTAGCAATTCTCCTGACTCTATTCATATTTACTATCTTAAGATTTATTTTAAAATCTAGAAAGGAAACAAGGAACACAAGAGTATTTCTTTTTCGAATAAAGCATAAGACTAGCTTTCTTATTTTACGAAAAGATGACGTTAATATCATTTATTTAGAAGCTAAAAAATTTAAATGATCGAATTCTCATAAAGAACATATTTCATGTTTTAATTTTAATTACTAAATATTCTATCCAAATATAGAATTTTATGTAATTACATTGTTGGTAAAGTGTAATATGGCTTATAAAAAAGAAAAAAAAGTTAAAATTTACAAAAAAAAAAAAAAAAATTTAATAGAAAGTGAAATTATTAAAGATCTTCAAGATAAATATAATAAAGTAAGCTATACATTAAAAATTTTTATATTATTAAAAAATTATAATTAAAGATAATTATTTAAAATATGCAAATATTAGATTAATGAGTTAAAATTAAAAAAATTTACGGATTTGCCATTATCAATCAAAACATACTTAGGATTAAAAGAAAGTAAATATATTGATCTCACAGATATTCAAAGACAAAGTATAGGTTTGGCATTAAAAGGAAAAGATATTTTGGGAGCTGCCAAAACTGGCAGTGGAAAAACATTAGCATTTCTTATTCCAGTATGTTTTTATAATTTTTTATTTTTATATGTTATAAATACAATCGTAACCTCTTGTATCTAAAGGTTATAGAAATTTTATATTGCCATCAATGGACACAACTAGATGGAATTGGTGCATTAATTATAACTCCAACTAGAGAGCTTGCTTACCAGATATATGAAACACTTAGAAAAGTAGGCAAATACCATAACTTGTCTGCAGGATTAATTATTGGAGGTAAAGATTTACATTTTGAAAAAAAAAGAATGGGTCAATGTAATATTATAATATGTACCCCTGGTCGTTTGCTACAACATATGGATGAAAATCCATTATTAGATTGTATAAACATGAAAGTAAGTTAAATATTATGATGTATTAAGAAATAGATTTATAAAATTCTTAAAATTTTCTAATTTAATACTAATACAATAGATTTTAGTTTTGGATGAAGCTGATCTTTGTTTAGATATGGGTTTTAAAAAAACCATGAATTCTATTATTGAAAACTTATCATCAAATCATCAAACACTATTATTTTCTGCTACTCAAACGAAGTATTTGTTTTTATTTTTAAATAATTATCAAATATTATACATAAATTTTTTTTTTGTATTATAAACATAAAATTATTTTGTATTAGATCAGTACAAGATTTAGCGAGACTTAGTTTAAAAGATCCACTTTATGTATCTGTCCATGAGAATGCAATGTATACAACACCAAATGATCTTCAACAAAGTTATATTGTATGTGAATTAGAAGAAAAAATTTCAGTGTTGTGGTCATTTATTCGTAATCATCTTAATAAAAAAATAATTGTTTTTATTTCAAGTTGTAAACAGGTGTGTAATTTAGAATACTAATAAAACAATGTATATTTTTTTTTAAAATTAAAAACAAAGTGTATATAAATAATTAATGATAAATTTATACAATAAAATATATTTCTTACACATTTATATTAATTATATTACTAATGAATATATAGGTAGATATAATTATAAATGACTTACATATTATTTTTTTAAAATATTTTAATTTAAAAATTACATATCAAATTAGGTTAAATATATATTTGAAGCATTTTGTCGAATGAGACCTGGTATTAGTCTCTTATCACTTTATGGAACATTGCATCAACTTAAAAGAATGCATATTTATGAATCTTTTTGTAGAAAACAACATGCAGTTTTATTCGCTACTGACATTGCAGCAAGAGGATTAGGTATGATTAAAATAATAATATTTTAAAGTACTATTATTTAAATACTAAATATTTAAATTAAAAAATGTTAAATAATGACTTCCTATTAGATTTTCCCGATGTTAATTGGGTTATACAATTAGACTGTCCAGAAGATGTAAATGGTTATATTCATAGAGCAGGAAGAACTGCTAGACTTCATAATGGAGGGGAATCCTTATTAATTCTTTTACCTTGTGAACAAAACATGATACAAAAATTAAAAGAAAGAAAAATACCTATAAATATGATAAAGTTCGTTAATTTTTATTTTTAAAATAATTTTTTTCTGATGTATAATCAGTCAAATTAATTAAAAGTAACCATCTTACCAATAAAATAAATAATATCATATATTTAACAAATAAAATATTTTTTACAGAATTAATTTAAATAAACTATACTCACCACAAAGAAAATTAGAAGCTATACTTGCTCGAGATGTATCACTTAAAGAAAGTGCTAAACGAGCATTTGTTGCATATGTCAGATCAGTTTTCTTGATGAAAGACAAAAGCATTTTTAATCTTGATTTATTAAATACAGATGCATTTGCTAGGTATTTATGTTTGCATGTGTAAAATAGAATCTAATGACATTTAAAAAATATAGTATATTGATATTAAAGAAAATAAAATAATTATTGTTTACTTAAATAGTATACTCAAATATGAACAGTTTATATTTAAGTATACCTTAATAAAAATCAGATATAAAAATATTTTACTTTAATTTTATAAATTATTATTCCATAGATCACTGGGCTTAGCTATTCCCCCCAGAATTCGGTTTTTAAAACGGAATGAAATTATGAACCAAAGCAAAGAAAAAACAGAAAAAGAAGCAAATAATATTTCAAATATAAACAATATATCTGAAAAAGAAGAAACTAGAAAAATTGAAATTATAAAAGAAAATATAAATATTTTACAAAGTAAAAGAATTTTGCAAATTTTAATATCATTTTATTAAATTTTTTTATTTTATTGATAAACATTTTCTAGATTTTCTTAACGATAATGATAGTGTTGATGAGATTTTAAGTATTAAAAGAAAACACATAGATGTGGACATTTCATTGAAAGACACTGAATATTGTGATATTAAATCATTAAATTTGCAACATAATAAAGTGGTTACAAAGGCAGCTTTAGCTAAGAAAATTCTTAAAAAAAAAATTGTTTCTAATAAAAAAATTAATTTTAATGAAGAAGGAGAGGTATTTTGGTTGTTTAAATTTTGTGTTATTGCCACATTAATTATTTATTTTTTATTTAGGAGGTAATTAATCCAACAAAATCCAAAATCTCCGACTTGGCCAAACAGTATGAAAATGAAGAAGCTTCTGGTATAAATATAGAAACTGCTAAGCAAATTTTAAAAGAAGAAGATCATTTTGATAAAAAACGTTTTAAACAAAAAATTAAAGAAAAGCATAGAGAAGAAAAAAAAAAATTGAAAGTACAAAAAATCGCCAGAAATGAATCTGACTTGGAAGAAACTGTAGAAATCACTGATTCATATGAACCGGATTTATCTTGGTTACCAGATCCAGATAAGATTTATGGAAAACTTGAAAGATATGATGAAAAGAAAGAGAATAGTATTATAAAGAGCAGTAACAGTATCTTCAAAAATGATGAAATTCACAGGTTAATATTAATTTTTTGTATAAATAGATACTTTTGTGATTATTGTGATAATGTATTTATTAATTCAATAATTTATTATAACGTAAACGTTAATTTAATAAATATTTTGTATTTTTTTTTAGAAAAATAAAAATAAAAACACAAAATATTCAGAATAAAAGTACAAAACATTCTCCTTCGAATTTAGATAATACTAAATTACAAGCAGATGAAGAACTTGCCTTACAGCTCTTGCGAAGCTCATGAATTTATTTTGTATAAAATATGAATATTCTAATTAAAATAAAATACAATTATTTTATAATTAATTTTATTTAAAGATTTATATTTATAATTTATAATTTATAATTTAAAATATTCATTGGCAAACATACATTGATTTTTTTTTACTATCAGTTCTATTAATCGTAAATAATTAAATGCAATTTATATTTACTTATAAATATAAAGAATATGGATATAATGTATTGAATAGTTTTAAAAATTATAATTATGACCTGCATTATAATTATTTTTTGTATATTGAAAGGTTATTATTTTTAACATAATATAATTTAATTTTTAATAACTAATTTATTATTGTTAAAAATTATTTAACTATTAAATTACAATTATTACTTTTCTGTTGTTTTAAATTATAATAAATAATATTATAGATATTTAATAATAAATCATAATTTTAAAAAGTATTTACATTTTCTGTTTATTTTTACAATTAAAACATTATTTAATTATCAAAATAAGATTAATATTAGAATCAAATAACATAAAGTTTTGTTGAGTATGTAGCAAAAAATACTATAATCTTTATTTTTAGTTTTAATGTTAAAAATTATTATAATTGTATTAATAATGATACTAAGTTTTAATACATTAGTTACTTATGAAAAACTTTAACGTATAGAGCTTACTTTATTATTAAGAGTATAACATTATATTTAAAATATAGAGCAAAACTATTAATACATGAACATAAAGATAAAATAAAATAACATAATTTATAGTATTATAATATATTTAAGAGTTTTTTAATTATGATTTTAAATTATTTTTGATATTTATATTGTGTATTCGCGCTTTTATTATTTCAATATGGCGCGGAGGCAATTATTTTAGACTACGTTTCAAACTTAATCCCGTAAAACAGATATATAAAATTAGTAAACCGTAATGAAACATTTATAATATTACAGTTTATGTAAATTATACTATTATATAAAATATTTATAAAATTATTTTATATAATTATAATTATAAATTTATATGTTAAACCATTTTTATAATAACTAATGTGGTATTACTTCGTTATTTGTAATAGCCTAGTTTATCTGCCAATAAAATTTTATTAATCATACACAACATTGTAGAGACAGTTTATACGATAGTATAATCTGATGAATGCATACTATAAAAATTGTTAAAAAAGTTGAAAAGAAGTGGAGATATTTTGTGGATTTGTGATATTAACTTATATTGTAAGATTTTAATTTAAAGTATTATCAATTGTGAATTATTATATATATGTTATAATATTAAGTTCATTTTTATTTTAATTTCTTAATAGATTTGCAATATTTAAATAATCATAATGGCGACAAAAGGTGCCTATAGATATATTTATCTGAAAAATGTTATACCTCATATACAAGTTCGTTGTGCCTCTTCACAGTCTAGTTTTGAAATACAACATAAAACTGCAACCATTAAAAAAGGTATGCCTATCCCTAAAGCACATTACGGTGGACGTCACACTGTTACTCTTCTACCTGGTGCAGGTATTGGACCTGAACTTATGAATTATGTGAAAGAGGTAACATTTTTGTTTAGAGTGTTGTAACTATGAATATATTAAATATAATATAAAACAACAATAATACTATTATTTATAATAATATTGAACAAATAATTATATCGTTCATTTATAATAATACTAACTAAATCAATACTATTATTATGATAACTAAAATTGACAAAATGTTTTCAACAATTCAAATTGATAAATTTAATATGTATATTCCTAAACTATTTCGTAGATATTTAACTATGCTGGTGTACCAGTAGATTTTGAAGAAATAGATATTGATCCAAATGCTGATAATAATGACGATTTAAATTATGCTATTACATCAATACGTAGAAATGGTGTAGCTTTAAAAGGTAATATAGAAACACGCAGTAAGGCAATTGGAGTTTTATCTCGTAATGTTGCTTTACGTAATCATCTAGATCTATATGTTAATGCTTTAAAATGTATTTCTTATGTTGGAGTAAATTCACGTCAGAAAAATATAGATGTTTCTATTATCAGGCAAAATACAGAAGGAGAATATGCTATGCTTGAGCATGAAAGTGTCAATGGTGTAGTAGAAAGCATGAAAGTTATTACAAAATCAAATTCTGAAAGAGTTGCTCGTTATGCATTTGAATATGCTAGAAGGCATGGAAGAAAAAAGGTAAAAATTTAAAGGATAATTATGAACAAAAGTTTGACTTCATGACAAAACTTCACTTTTTAGAATTTATTTTTACGGCTATTGAAAATTTTTTTAATAATTTCTTTAATATAAAAAAAAACACTAAAAGTATCGTCTAATAAATAGTGTAAAATATAATATGTAGAAAAATATAACTTTCTTAATTTTGAAGAAATTCACATAAAGTATGTGAAGAATTTCTAATATTATTTTTTCTTGACTCCTGTTTGATATTTTTCTCAATCTCATAACTGTCAAAAATTGTACATGATTTTCCTATTATTATCTTTCAATACTTATATAAATAACATTATTCATTTATTAAATTATTTCAGTAAAAAATAAAACAAAATATTTTTACTATATTATATTATTAATGCATGTATCATTAAATATAAATATCAACGTATATTTAAATATATTTATTTATAATTAATGTAAGATTTATTATTAATTACATTTATTTTTGTATGCAGGTGACGACAATTCATAAAGCAAATATTATGAAATTATCAGATGGACTTTTTTTAGAAACTTCTCGAAAAATAGCGAAACAGTATCCAGAAATTACTCATAATGATATGATTATTGATAATACATGCATGCAGTTGGTTGCAAATCCACACCAATTTGATATTATGTTAACAACAAACTTATATGGTGCTATTGTTTCCAATATTGTCTGTGGCTTATTAGGAGGAGCTGGTCTATTATCTGGAAAAAATTATGGTGACCATTATACAATATTTGAGCCCGCTACTCGTAATACAGGTGCAAACATAGCAGGACGAAATATTGCCAATCCAATTGCTATGTTAAATGCATCTGTTGACATGTTACGTCATCTCGGTCATAAACGCCATGCAACTATTATTCAAGATGCTATCAATAAAACAGTTAATGCTGGTATTCAAACCAAAGATCTTGGTGGCTCATCTTCTAGCAGAGATGTCATTGACAGTATTCTAAAATTTGTTAAGAAAGCTACAGATTAATAAGACTGAAAGGTAGAATAAAATGTTAATAATGGGCTGTATTTATTAAATTTTATTACAATAGATAATTTATTATATCATATGTATATCATACAGTTTTTATAAAATTTATGTATGATTATTTTAAACCAATCTTAATAAGTTTTTCACGTTATAATCAGAATTTTATATACATGTATGTATATAAATATATTTCTATAAAAAGTATATCTTGAATATGCAATAGACAAATTATAGAACCACTGTAAATTTATGTTATAATTAATTCTAATTACTATCCCTAATACTAATTAATATGCTTTCAAATATCTATTTGAAAAGCAATCATTAATATGAAATTAATTTTATACATGAAAAATCATTTTAATATTATAAATTTACCCCAGTTAAAAAGCATTCTTAAATTTCAAAAACCAAATGTTTCTTAAAAATATAACAGATTTATATACTTATAAAAATGGATTTTACAATAAACAATTCAAGGTGCATTTATATTTTCTTCTAATTCTATCCGGCCATTTTTACTATATGCTTACTGGATAATTAATTAATTAATTAATAAATATTAATTACTGGAAACTTATTTATTTTATATTAAAAAATAATTAAAATGATTTTAACCGCATATTTTAAACATTAAAATCAACAATCCTAACAATCATATATGATTTTATACGATGGAAACTTTGTCTACTTTCAATTGCTAAAATATGAATAATATTCAATTTATTTTCGATATTATGTTTTGTAATATTAAAATCTGCACTTAAAGATAAAACTCTGTATTTACATTTAAAATTTCGTACATTTTCTTTTAGATTATAGACTTTTACATTGGAGTATTGTCGTATTTCTGACGACTTTACTTATTTTTATAGAGCTGGATTTCTTTAACTTTCATATAACTAACTGAAAATTCACGTTCTTTAATAAACGGACATTCAATATTTTATTTGTTATACTGCAGTTATATGAGGGAAGAAAAACCAAACCTCAAATACTTAATTTATGCCACATGATATTTATTTAATTATTACTTTCAATTATACGTTTTAAATCAGACATTTATCGATTGTATACCCATTTTTTTACGTAAAACTAGATTAGATTTTTCAGTTTGATCATCAAATACGAAACATTTGTTTTTTTTTTTAAATACATTGTACGTTACGAGTAGCATTAAAAAATTAAGAGCGTTTTATTAAAAAATGTTAAAAAGAATGCGCTGCATTTAAAAATTTTGTTTAATCTGAGACAATGTATGCTTTATATAGCAAGTTTTTTCTAAACTAGTTCTACTTATTTCTCTAAAAATTATAAAAATTACAACCGAAGATAAAAAGGAAAGATTAAATATTGATAATCGAAAAAATCAATCTTGAAAAGAAATTACAACCAAATCAAATAAAATCAGATTTTCTATAGTTCTGAATTGAGAATATAATTTATTTGAGGAAAAGACGGAGTGATAATATTATTGGTGATAAATTTATAAAAATCTGTTGATTTATATAATTCTATTTATAAATTCTAAGACAAGATTATTAATTTTATTTTATTATTGTTTTCGGAAAGTCAAATAATCGAGGTTATTGAACTTTTCAAAACGAATCGAGTGGTGCACAAATAAAATCTAACGATTATGGGGTTAAGGAGTAAGATATCTATTTATTAATTATCGTGTGGGAATAAAAAAGCACACCGATAAATCAGCAACGTATCCAAGAACCGTCAGCTTTATAAAGCTCTCCATCAAGCTTTGTACCTAATCTGCATTGCTCCTTGTCTTGAGAACACCGTGAGCGACCTAATATTTACCCGATTCGATTCCTCGCATCTTACAATTTCGATCTACACGAAATTAACCCAGTTACCAAGTACGAAACTTAACTTTTATCTGCACGGTACGAAGTTATCCGTCAGACGTATTGTAACCTATGCAAAACTTCTAGTAACAACTTACGCATTTGAGACTTACTTGAGCTTTATGTACGGCGTAGTGGGAGTCTGTAAGAGATCCTCGCGATCTGTTCACCTATTGTATGTGTTACGACTTGCTCATGACTTTTCCAAAATTCTCGCCCAAGACTTTTATTTTCTTTTTATTTCTCGATTTTGTTACTTATAAATTATTTATATTACATGATTATGTTTCTAATAACATTGAGGAATCTGGACACTAAACAAAAACACTAATACTGGAACACTAATATCTGCAAATCTGGTAAAAATTACATAAATATAATTCTACACGCTATATTCTATTACTTGATTTCAATATATATATATATATTATTTAAAAATATAATCCCAAACTAATCAGGGATTTAAAATCATCATTATTAAAAAGTAGTATCAGCGAAAAATAAATAAAATCATTTCAAGCTTGAGAATAAATTTAATTCTCCCGCTAAAATAAAAAAACCTTTAATGTAGGAGGAAAAAAGCTCGAGAGGTCATATTATATAAGTTGTATCTTTAATTTCATAGAAATTTACTTCTGCGTCGAGAAATTGTTGTCCACGATAATATCATGAAAGTGGTGTTCACTTGTTACTTCTCTGCCTTTTCATACTTTCTCAAATCCCGAACACTATATCTATTATTTAATTTATAAATAGGTTTTCTATTATTTTATTTTATAGTAAAACTATCATAATATTTTAATTACTTCAAAAAGTATGTATACCTAATGGTGTTGTTATTTGTGATTATGAGGTAAGCGAGAATCAATAATGGTTAAATTTAACTTTTGATTTTAATGATTTTATTTTGTGGATTTCCAGCGAAAGCGTCGAAATGATCGTCGGTAAGTCAAAAGGTTAGAGACAAAAAGCCCCTGTTGCTCTCCCGGCACCGTCATTGGGCGCTGGATCTGACTGGGCCCTTTTCCCTGACTGTCGATGTGCTTGGCTTTCCTCTCTTAAGGAACCGGCGAGGGCACCGTTCTGGCCACCTCACGCAGCCATGGTTTGGCCCCGGCCCTCCGTCGCTCGTTTCTCCCGAGTCCCTGATAGCTCGGTCAGGTTATAACCCTTGGCAGCTGACGCAGGTCACAGCCCCGAACGAGCGTTCTCGTTCGGCATCTGCAAGTCACATGCCCAACCCAGGGCATTAACGCCTTTACTTAACCTAAGATTTGGCATGGCACCGTATACACTGTCGTCCTTGATACATATAAAAGAAAAAGGACGTCTCTATGATGTATCGCTGTAACGACCCCTTTAGTAGAACTCCCAAGGGAGCGACTATCTCGCGCACGCATGTTCGTATAATATAAGTACCCACTAAATACAATTTAAATATAATCTTCGTATATGCGTAATTTATAATATAATCGTATATAACTCGGCAGTCAAGTGTAATAGTATATAGGACTGCTTTTTCCTCCTTCAACACAGAAAGAGGTATTTTATGCCTAAACAAAATTACCTCTCAATAAAATCTACTATTATCATTTTAACTAAAGTGTAAATTATTAATTGATAGTCCTCCTCTTTACCTATCCTATACTTATTCCTAGTACTATTAAATACTGCAATACAAGCGATGAGAAGAAAGACGAAGATTTGGAATACGCAATACTACGCGGAATACTAATCGGACTTCTAGAATATAAATTTATATTGGTGGATATTAAAAGAATTATATTAATAGAATATGATTGTTTTCCACTCGGGCGTGGTGTGTGGGATGAATGATGTAAGGAGGTGTGATTGATGTAAGTGCGAGACACTGCTGGTTTTTCAGCACACCCGGAAAAAACGTGAAACCTTTTTCGTTTTGTCTGTTTTTGGTTTGTCCGCTCTTAGCTACGTTTGAGAAGCTACTGCAGCACCCCCTTTTTCTTTCTTATCTTTTTGCCTTTTTTCGATTTTTTTGGGAAATCTTCGGCTTTTCACCAATCGTCGCGACGCGTCCCCTCCCCTCGTTCGATATATACCTTTAGCCCCTCCCTCGAACTCACTCTCCATGTGTCCAATGCACTCATCGGAGGCGGCTTCCTCCTCGGCGCTGGTTCGCGTCATCACACTGTGGGTTCCGCGCTTCACCCCCCCTTCTTCCCTTGAGATAAGTCTCAATCAATATAGGGTTTTGTGTGTATCCAGATGCTCGTCAACGCTTTTCATGGACACGGGTACGCGTATCACGGCCAACCCATCGCCTCCCCCACAAAGTTAGTCTTTCTGTTTGCAACAGGGGAGTGTAAACGCCATTTTATTCGTTTTTTGCGCGCTGCTGCCACGACCCTTTCGCGATTCATACCTTCTATTTTTTCGCGCAGTTCCTTCGACCCCCCCCCGTAAATTGGTTCCATTGTCGCTATAGACGTAAGCCAGAGAACCACTCCTCGCCGCTAGTCCTTGTTCATTCTACTCTCCAGCACCATTAATCTCTTGTGAGCATTTGTAGCTCCGTCTACATTCTGCCCTATATTGTTGTTCCACAACAGACCCGTCTGCCGCACCCCATCTGTAATTCGACTCGTTATTTCTATTATTTGTTGCGTAGTGTCCCTGAACCGACGTTGGCGATACGCACCCACACTCTCGAGATCGGAATACCCTCCGATGAACCCGTTTAAATCTTCTTCGCGTTGTTTCGTTGCTGATTGCTTTTCTCTATTTCCATGTAACGCCCACCCTAAATCGCATCGGGACGCGACCAGCCCTCTCGCCCTCTCTTCAACGAACTCCATCGTGTTTCTTGCTCTTCAGTTGTCTTGTTCTATTAGGATCCTGGCTTTGCCTCAGTAATACGACTCTCACACTAGATCGCCTCTAAAGTCTAGAGCTTCAATTAGCTCCCGCGAGATGGTTTGGATCGGCAGATCTAATCCTCGCATCGCTACCCCGGTTATTACTGTTATAGTTCTCCGCGCGTTTATTATGTCGAGCGTGACCTTAATACTGCCCCCCCCCATCTCAGCCCGCATTCCTCCCACAGCTGTCACGCTGGGTGTCCCGCCAGTTTTCATTATCCCTTGTCTCACCCTTCTCCTTGTGCAGTAGTCGATGGTAGTCCCCCCTACATTTTGCCACCCTTTCAAACAAGTTCCCTACCTTGTCCTTCCAAAGCTTATCCGCCATTTTCAGTGCGACGATCCCACATTTCAATCCTCCCGCTAGTTGCCGCATGATTATTTTTCCCGACTCCGACGATGCCATGGATTTTAAATCGGCTAATATATTGTTCATCAGTCTTTTTTTTCTGTACCGGGACTCTAATAGGGTTATATTCCTGACCGTGTTCCCCGCCGATATTAAATGTTTCATAAGCTTACTCGCTTCACCCCTGAAAGTCGCATTTAGCCTCCCGACGTTCTCGCTATCGTAAAATTTCCCCGCCACCGTGGACGTTTCACAACTTTCCCTAAAGTTCGCCCACTCTGAGGGGGTTTCCTTAAATGTTGGAAGCTTATTTTCGACGCCCTTTCAAATATTGGACTCGGAAATCGTTACCTCGTATGGCCGGTCTCTTATGCCCCTCAGTGTCGTCAGGATCTCCTTTATCGTAGAGTCGTCCGCTACGTACAACGTGTGCACCCTTGCAGGTCGAGCAGTGCTGTACACCTACTTCCGGCTCCTTTTCCCTTCGGTCAGCCTCGGGAATCCTCCCTCTGTATTCTCATCTGACTCGGTGGATGCGCCTCGGACTACTCACAGTGATTGTAGGTGAGTCTGCGTCCGACTCGCTGGTCTCCTTTCACAATTTCCCTGCCTACTTTCCTCGTCTTCCGGTCCTCTTGATGGTGTGCTACTCGTCCGGATCGGAGTTGGAGGTCGAGGTAACCCGTGGGCAGGACCATCGCATCGGCGTTCTCTTCATATCCCTGGGGGTTAATTGTCCTTTCGACGTGTGTTCTACCGTGACTTGATGAGGCCGGATCCATCTTAAATTTAATCTAACGCTCATTCAATGTATTTATACACTATACTCACTACAAGTCTGTTCCGGTGGACGTTCGGTCTATAGAGTCTCGGGTTTCAGCACCATTTTGTTTTTCACTCGAGCGTAGTGTGTAAGATGGATGATGTAAGGAGGGATGTGATGATTCAAATTTTGAATTTTCTGCGCCTTTCCATGAAGTCTCTCGGCGAGATCCGCGTTCTTGCCGAATTCAAATTTTGAATTTCGCGCCCTTTCTCTTTGAAGCATCTCGGCGCGGTTCGCGCTCTTGGCTTACTTGTAATTCAAATTTCATGTAACTCAAAACGATGTCCCGATGTTGTTTGCGGCGCGGCTCTCTCACCTAATGCCACCGCGGCGTTGTCTCTCTGCAACTCGCACTCACTCGTTTCCGTGTATTTGTGTGTTATAACTCCAGCCTTTGGCAACGTCGGTGACGATGTAGACTGCTCGTTGATGTGTTGATTCGGCCAACTAGTCTCGCGGATGCGGGCACGGCGCGTGGTAGCACTCTCGTATTATTTATACTAATTTTTTTCGTGTGTCTCGAAAAGGCATCCTAGCTATTTTCCCTAGCGTTCGATACTGAAATTTTCTCCCCTGTCATCGGCGTTCAAACCCCTCGAAAAATCCTTTTCACTTTCTTCTTTCTCTCTCCAATCCCCTTCCGGCTTTTTCCCTTTGATGGGGTGTGAGTCCCCTCTCCCTCACCCTGGTCCCAGTTCCTTCCGCCTGCATAGGCGTTACCGTTTCATCTCTCCATCTCTCGTCTTTCTCCCCCTTCCTTGCTCAGCTTCCCTCCCCCCGGTGCTTGACGTGTTCCGCTCTGGTTGACCTCGGACATTGGGTCAGGAAGTGTGCGCCTCGCCTCGTGCAACCCTTCCCTACAAGCGGTGCTCGTTTTCAAACCCGAACATCGCCGGATGAGAGTCCGCGGGTGCCGGTCGCATCCCCAACTTGCCTCAACCCGATGATCTAGGTGATTTCTCGCGGGCTTCCCTCCGAGTTTTTTTTGCGCCCTCTCACTATCCCTCGTTGGCTCGCTACAGACTTCCTTCAATTTCTTCTTATGCTCCCTGCAGATCTTCTTTACTCCCTACAGATATTGCGCGAAACCAGCCTTAGCTTCACCCCACCAGTACCGTTAAGTATGCCGCCTTCTCACAGTTAATAACAATGATTATAATACATTCTATATTTGTTGAAGAAGGTGATCTAAAAAAAGAAGCATTTACTGTAAAAAAGAAGACTGAAGATAAAAAACTAAAGTGGTAGATAAGTCGTAGATAGTGGCAACATTTTTGTAAAAATATTTATTATTAATAAAGAAAAAAACATAGTTTTGCAAGATATTTTTTTACAAATTACAAAACGTTTTCAATATTAAAATAAATCTGATATCAGTATCGAAAATAAAGTGAATAAGTAAAGAGTTATTATTAAGAAATGGAAAGATAGAAATTAAAAATATAAAAACTAATAGAGTTGTATGCGATTGACATAAATGATAGAATCACTTACGCAAGGGGAAGTCGAAATAGATAAAAATATGCCAAGAGAAATTAAATAAAGAAAAGTAAACCAGCACTTAGAAATACCTAATTTTTGAAAAATTGGGATCGATGACTTAATTAATAATTATAATTGAGGTAGAAAAAACATAAATATATTCGTTCAAATTTATTTAATTCAATATCTCTATAACAAATAAGTGGTAATAGATACTTCCTAACGTTCACAAATGATTTCTCGCGAAATTCAAGTTAATGTGTTTAAAATCTAAAAAGTATAAACTTATATACCAGACTATATTGTAGGAACAAAACGCAAAAATGAAAGAAAGTAAAACGTTTCAGATCTATTCGGAAGTTCTCGCTCAATCTATTTAGGTTAGTGCGATAAAGAAAAACTGTAGAAAAAAATGAAAAAAGGCGCCTATTGTCCTTTCTTGATAATTAGTGGGTGAAGCCCACGGTCAATTGGTACAAAAATACGAGGACGTAAAGATAGAGTTGCGAGCGCGCTTTTTTGATCATCTTCGCCCACTGAATAATATCGTTTCAATCTGTCGAAATTGTTACAAGTCGACACCCAATTGGTTGTTCATAAGATGATAGTGATTATCTTTTTGTTGGACATCGGTGATAAGGTGTTTCCAAGACAAAGAGTTCTTGAATCAGTTCCAGGGGGAAGAATTCGAGCTTCCCTGGGAGAGGATCTGAAAACTTTCGGTGGCCGATCCTGAGGACGAGAGAGTAAGTTCCTTGTGGCCAGGTTGAGTCTCCAAGACGTTGGAGACAACCCGATGTCCGCACCAACATACAGATTGGTAATCCAGACGTCCGAATTTTGAGGAATTCAAGATACATCGATGCCACGGTGAGGTTTGCGAAAGTCCAGCTGACAGTAACGTAACTTAAAAATTATCTGCGAGAGCTCTCCCACGTGCGCGCAAAACGTATCGGTTAATATAATAAGTTACCGAGATCTTGTAAATTTGCGTGCTTCAAACGTTTTTTCTTCTTTCGCAATGAAGATTTTTTTACGTCTCGCAGTAGATTTTTCGTAGATTTTTCGTAAATAAGATTAATGACTCTCTTCATAACTTACATTCAGTACAAAAAATCAAACGTAGGAACGCAAATGAACGGAATCGTGCTACAGTTAATGAAGTCAATGCTAAATTCACTAGATTATAAAAATGTTAATTAATTTAATAGAATATTAAATAAATTATATCAAGATTAATATATCAGGACAAACGTTTTAAAGTTTATTTCTTAATACTTTTTGGTTCGACTGATTATATGATTTCCATTTTTTTCGTTTTAAAGGAAGTATGCTGTAAAATTAAAGAATAATACTAAACAAATTTAATTTTATAATCAATTCAACTATCAATCCACTTGTTATATCAAACGATAATCAAATTTTGGTTAAAATTGAAAATATTTGAATAAATGTTTTCAAAATTCAATAATTTTTCAAAAAATATTTAAGAAATATGCTAATATACTTTGTTTTGAACAAGTCGTATATTTTATATGTATTTCATGTTTTAGCAATTTATAGCTCAAATTTAAATCGAAGTTCATCATGAGACCAATAAAGATAAATGTACGATGCACATGCGTTAGAGGGCACACTATTTATATTTGCTGCTACTTAGATCTGCTTTAATGAAACGCTTAAGTCATAACTATCGAAAAGTGATAATATATGAAATTAATTTTTTAAGTATCATTAAAATCTTCTTTAATTGTACATAAAATATAAAGGTTAATTTGTAGAAAAATCTTTAAAAAGAATATTTTTATTATTATTGGTTAAAATTGAAGAATATTAAGTAATAAATAATTTGTAATTAATTTTAATATGAAATAACGATAAAAACAAAATTTTTAAAGATATCGTTATAGCGTTAAACTTCATATCACCTACTATTTTTGATCGATAGTGATTAAAATGAGTTCACGATTTATTTCGGAAACTGAAATTACAAAGCAACGTAAAATACGACAAGATGAATGGGAAAAAGTTCGATCAGCTGATCAACCTTTAGGTTGAAATAAGAAAATGCTCATGTAATCTATTTTTTCTTATACTTATATTATACAATTTTTTTTACTTACAGAAGCTCCAGAGGAAATTTATGATTCAAGGTGTTTATATGATCGTTTACAAGAGCAAAAAAATAAACGCGATTCAGAATATGAAGAAGCACATAAACTCAGTTTGTAACAAAATTTTATCTTAATTTATTTAGAATTCATAGAAAATTTAGTTTTATATACATTATTACAATAATTACAGAATTTTTTTGTTTAAATAGCTAAGAAGAAATAACTAAAATAACTTATTTCATTAGTATTTAATTGTAATATGATCTTTTTAATTTATTATTATGTTAATTTTAATACATAAATATATTAATAATTATAGTAGATACTTTTCTTAAATAGAAGTTGTTAAAATATATTTATAAATATAAAATATATTTTAATAAAATTTTTTATAAAAATTGTTTATGTCAATGTTTTATATTATAGAAAATATGATAAAAGGACTTGATGATGATGAAATAGAATTCCTTGATTTAATTGATAGAACAAAAATGGCAGAAGAGCGTAAAAAGAATTTAGAAGATGAAAAAGAAATGAAAGATTATAAAGCAGCAGTGGCTTCTTTACAAAAAAAATCTCTAGATGAAAGATTGAAGCATGAATTAAAACAACCTCAAATTATTAATAAATCTATGAAATTAGGGTAAATTAAAAATATAAATCATCAATTATTTATATTTATTAATCACTAAATTTTAATTTTGTTATTTTAGCCATAAAAATTCTCAATTACAATTATTGGCTGGAGTAGTTGTCAAAAAATCTGATAAAACAGAAAATAGTAAGTTTGTAATATAGTTAAATTCATATTTAGAATAAAAAAATAATAAATGCTATAATATTTTTACTTCTTTTCATGTACACAATTTATGAAATACATATATTCTACATATATTATGTATATTACAAATTATTTCATCTTTCTATGTATATTAAATATTTTTAATTTAGTCTTTTTTAAAAATTTGTATAAAAAATGGAAGTATATTTCATAAGGGTCTATAATTTTCTAATACATTAATTGATAGCGTTAAGAAAACTTTTATTAAAATTTTTTAATTGGTTTAAACAGTAATTTTATCTGTAATAAATTTTTAAATTGCATTGTCATCATTTAAGGTAACAAAATAAGCTTTCTACATATTAAAGTATATGAAGTGTTTATTTTTAAAAATATCGTAAAAAATCGATTTATTGTTTTATAATGTTTATAATAATTTATCTAAATTATATAATTTATTAATATTAAAATAATAAATGAAATTTAGTTAAACTTATTTTAAACCGGAATTTCTGATTGAATAATTTTTTTTTTTTATTTTAATACCTATTTTTTATTCTGGTATGTTTAAAATTCCTGTACTGAATCACGAATACAATATAAATTCATAATAGAATTTTATATTGATTAGGTTAAAAATAAAATTGGTTAAAATTTTCAGTTAATCTAATATTTATATTAATTCTTATAAAAATAAACATTTATTTTTATGTAATATTTATTTTTAAAATTATTTAAAATCAATTTATAAATTTTTTATAGAACCTTTTTCTTCAATTCAAGCGACAAAGATAAAATATTCTGAAATTGAAGATACTGCTATAAAAGATAAATTTAATAAAACGGAAAATGTAATAGTTGAGAAAAATAATTCGAAAATACTTTTGCCTTTCGAAAATTCTCAATTACAAACTGGTGCTTTCAAGTGTATAGCAATATTACCAGGATTAGGTTCTTATGACGATTCAAGTGATAGTGATTGTAGTTCAGACGAACAAGAATCAGAATGTAAACAAAGAAAATTAGATATTTTAGGACGCCAAATAATGGAACCCAAAAGCAAGGAAGATAATTAACTGTCAAAAGATTTTATTTGTATTCACTTATTTTTACAGTAGCAATTTAAATGAAGTTAATAAGGAATATATATCCTAAATCTCAATTTAATTACATTTATAATTAAGATATTAAGGTGTTTCTTGACCTAAAAGGGATAGTTGTTCAAGAAATTGCCTAGCATTAGTAAGAGTTGTTGAACCATAAATAATTCGTTTATTTGTAACACCTCCATTTTTTTGCTAAAACATTAAAAAAATTTTTGAATAACAATGAATAATTAATTTGTATAAGTTTTTAAAAATATTACCTTTACATAATCTATTAAATTTTGGTATTCTATATAATTACCACCTCCAACAATAAAAACAATAGCATCTTGAAACATTGTTCGATTCTTTGGAACTTGATCTGAATGCTTTAATTGCTTGGGATCAAAGTAGTAGTAATCATCAGTTTGAACCGATTGTTTCATTTCTATAAGTTCATCGACTATTCTAGTGACAGGTAAATTCTGAAAAAATATTTTAATGTCAAACTAATTTTTAATTCTTATTTTAAATTATTTTGTGAATAGATAATAGATTATCATAACATACATGTCGTTTAACAACAAGATTTTTAACACCTTCCATTACAAAAGATGATCCTTGATTCATTAACTTAGAAAACATACTTACAGTTTTTGTACCACCACCTTCATAACTATTTTGAAAACCTGCCATTTTCATATAGCTTCTGTAAATGTATAAGATTATATTAAAATACTAAAAAATATACATACATAAAAAAATATTCAATATTAACCTCCATCTCTTAAGATATATTAATGGACTTAAATCACAGCCAATATTTGATAATGCTGCTTCATGTTTATTGTATTCAGCAACAGATAAATTCGTACATAGATAATAAATAATAAAAAGACGTAATTTATCTTCAGGTAAACCACAATCTGGATCATTGATTATATCAAAAACACTTCTATCTAATGTTTGCTTACTCATAATTTTTTCTTCAAGTTCAAAAAAAGTATCTAATCGGCGAGATTTTATAGAATTTAATATACCTACAACAATAAAATAAAATAATTTTTTTTTAATAAAATAATAATTTACTTATTTACCAGTTGCTATGGTTGTATGCATGTCAATCAAACGTTTCATTTCTAACAATTGGGGTAATGAATTAACAGCATTAGTTAGCATAGCTGTATTATCAGAAACCATTGACACCGCTGCATCACTTTCATTATCAATTCCCTAAACAAAAAATAATTTTAGAATCATAGAAATTATATTATTAATAAATATAAAATTTATTATATAAGCATAGAGAAGTACTTATATATTATATTCGTAGTTTTTTAAATTTAATAGTTAAAGTAGTATTTAAAAATGTATTCACTATTTAAATATATACATATATCCTTCAAATTTATATACTGCATTGAATTTTTCATAAATATAATTGGGAGTATAATAAAATTTTATGTTTTATAAATATGTTCTTTTATAATTTTGAATCATATATTTATTTCATGAAAATTTATGATAGTTTCCAAAAAATTCAAAATAACTCACAATTTAAGTTTAATCATAAATAAATGAAAATATAATTTATTTATTATTAAAAATTTACGTTATTTTATATACCATGGATATTTTTAATTTTTTAACTTTTTGTTCAAAAGTTCGATAATGTTCTAATTCATCTTGAATAGCTTCAGCAACACAAGGAAATGGACTTCCTTTATGTAACGACCAGAATTTATCAGAGATATCAAGCTCACAAGCTCTTGTTTTAGAACGTGCTCCTCCAATTTGAGATTTAATAACACTTTCTTCTACAATAAGTCGATTTAGAGATAATTCTAATACATCATGAGCTAATGCTTGATAAGTCCATGTATGATGAAATGCTGTTGCCATATCTACACTTCGATCTAAAATTATCATCAATGGTCTCTGAAAACTAATGTAAAATAAATGTATTTCATTTAGGAAAATTGAAATCAAATTATAAATGAAAATTAATTACACAATGACATAAGATGCCAATGATATTAAATTCATTAATCATAAGATAACATTTTTTATAACGTTGTACTATGAAGTTTATTAATTAGTTATTTTTCAAGAGAATTATTCATTAAAAAATATAAAAATGATTATATGGACAGGTATTCCAAAGGGCTTATTATATCCAACTCTGTTTTCTTTTCAGTTTTAATTTCTATGCATATGTTGAAACTTTGTTATTGTTTATATATAGTTGTCAGTACATTTTATATAAGTACATTCTATATAAAAATATCTTTTATATTTTGAAGTTTTTTTTAATTCTAGATTTTGTAATTTTATATCTAATAATTTCTACAGTCATCTATAATTATTTTTAGTCATAGCTTTGTTTAATAAAATGACATTCCAAATCAATTAGTTGATTTAGGATGTATCTCAGATAAAATTAAATTATTTTCAAATTCTATTTCCATTTAATATATATTTCCACAAAAAATATACAAATAAATAAAAAATATTTTAATAATAAGTAGTAACATTAATTATATTCAGTATTTACTGGTTCATTTAGTTTTCTTACTTGAAATGATTGCTCCTAATTCCTTCACCTTGAAATAATGTATTTCTAGAGTCCCAGACATTTTCTCTTAATTTTGTATCAAGCTTTCTTGAGACCATTTCTGCAGCATTACCTCTAGGACATCTAATAATTGGTACAGTTCCTAATGTTACGAAAATTGAAAAAAGGCTGTCTACAATTATATCCATTATTAGATCCATTTCAGTGTCCTTTATTTCTCCTCGATTTAAGGCTACATGAGTTTCAACATTAGATTTTTTTTTAATATTTTGTTTTGAGCAAAAAATATTAGACAAATTAAGATTTATTTATACATTAATTTTTTTAATTTTAGTATATATTTTTATGAAACATACCATGATAAGAAATGATACTGCTATTTTGATGCCGTAGAACGAAAAGGTCATCTTCTAATGATATAAAATCAAGGTATTGATCAAATACCTTAAAGAATAAGAAAAGTATAAAGGTCAACAACTTTTTCTTATTTGAAAATATATCTTATATTGATATACCTTATGAATATTAGCAACTGCACCAGCCATTAAAGCAGCAGTAGCTAAATCTTCCATTTTATGTCTTAAAATTGGTGATATAAAATTCATGTGATAAACATCATACAAATTATTTTTTAAATCCTGACCGATACGTTTGATATTTTCATCAGTTGGAGCACAAAAATAAATAGCTGGAACTTCAGGTATAGCATCTCTATCTGTATGTAATTGCCTAAAAAGTAATTAAAAATTATATACTTCTTAAAGTATAATAATTAAAATTTATATAAAATTTAATGTTTTAATTCAAAATATTATTTTAACCATACATATGAAGTGTAACTCCCAATTCTCTTAGTTCTTTAATTGATATTAATGGAGATATAATATCTTGACCTAGATGATCATAAATTAAAACTTTCCAAATTGGTATTGCTCCTTCTGGCTTTAATTCAGGTTCATTAAAATTTATCATTTGTTTCAAAGCTCCTGGGATAATATAAAATTTTCAATACATAACAATAAAAATCTTATAATAAAGTATCTTTCTATAATTTATATAAATATACAATATAATAAAATAAAATAAATTTACTTTCTGATATTCTTGTTGCTTTTTAATAATTATTATGTTTTAGTTATATGTAAGATTATTAATTATATAATTAAACAAATTTTAGCAGTTATGAGCTCGTTTGAAAATTAAAAAATCTTTCAAATTTTGAACACTAATTTTGAAAATATTGAAAACACTAACAAAGTTGTGAAATAAGTTTGTTTATAATGATAAAATTAATTTCGTTTCTGTTTTAAATATAATAATACTATTCAATTTTGAAATAAGTTCAAATAGTAACCAAATTAATGCGATACATATTTACCTATTTGTTTTTCTCGAAGACTCGTCATTTTTGTAATACATTTAATACTGTATTGTACATGAGTTTTTAAACAAAATAAATACTAGTTAAAACACATGGAACATAAATAACAATAATTTACAGTACATAATACTTCAAACATATGACGTTGCAGTCATTGATTATATAATGACATAAGATTATATCCGATGTTAATAAAATTAAAATTTTTTTAATTTTATTTAATACATCGACAATATTATAATAATTAAAAGAAAACTATAGAATTTATTGTTAAACAATCGATTTTCATGTAATTTACAGTATTCAAACATTAAAAAATTTCTGCCATATAATAGTAAATATTGATTTTTTATTTTGTATTGTATATCTATTTAGTCCATTTTGTTCCTGACATTCAACTCAGAAAAAAGGTATTTTCTTTACCTTTTTATGGAGATTCTTCGTTTTTAACCTTCTTTTTTAAATTACTTCTAGAATAGAAATAATACAAAGTTTTTATCATTTAATTTGAATAAATATAATAAAATTTGTAATGTAGACATAATTTGTTTAAAAAAATATATATATATAAAGGCGTACAAGATATAAACGTAGCAGGTCAATTAGAAATTTTTGGTATTCCCGATATTGTACATGCCTTTGTATTTGAGAATAAGAAATGGCAGAGAATCTGGGTAAGCGCCCATCTAAGGGAATATTAAAAACATCTAGCAGTTTTGACAGTCAAGAAAATCCCAGGTAATTTTTAAAAAATCACTTCTTTTTCATTTTCTATACTATACTAATGACAGTGTAAATATATTTATATTATTTATTTAAGGTTTTTATATTTATTGTGTGTATACAATTAAATATATTATTAAAATAGAATCATTAATTAATTTTTTGATAGGTTAATTATATTTATTTTAAGGCATTAAAAATTAATTTGGTTTAGATTTGATTTTTTTAAATATAACAAATAATATTAAAAAATTAATTTATTTTAACTAATAATACAAATAAATATTTACAAGATCAACAAAAGAAACAAAATGGGATGAAATGAATATTATAGCTACACTACATCCAGCAGATAAAGATTATGGACACATGAAAATTGAAGAACCCAAAACTCCTTACAATTTTGAAAATATTAAAAATAAAGATCACCTTGATTCTTCTGCTGTAGCATCAAAGTAAGTTATAATATATTTGATAAAATAGTAAAGCAGTCAAGGTATACTTTATTTTATTTTGTACTTTATGTTTAATTACTTAAAAAGAAAGATCTTTATTATTTTAGATTGGCAGAAAATATAAAACCAAAAATCTTTGAAGAGTCAATTGAAAATGATGATATAGAGACATTTGAAGAAAAAGGTACATGATAAAAAATTTTAATTGATTTTTAAAACTATTAAAATATTTTGGAAATAAAAGTATAAAATTTTTTAGAAAGGAGGAAAATATTTGAAGCAAAACGAAAAGGTCATTATCGTGAATGGGAAGCTGTTCAACTTGCACGTAAAAAATTTTTAGAGGAAGAAAATGAAATACAGAGTGAAAGAGACGAAGAAGATGAAGATACTGAAAAAGATGAAGATTTGAATGAAGAAGAAGATATTGTTAAAAAAATTGTGAATATAAACAAGTGCGTGCCATTTAAAGACCATGAAAGTAAATTAGAATGAGTGCCATATTAACATAAGCATTCAAATACAGATTTTTTATTAAAATCAGTATTTTCAATTAGAAAATATCTAAATATTGTGATGTAATATTTAATTCTATATTTTTATGACCTTAAATATCTTTAAAAAAAAATGTATATAAATGATTTTAATGATTTACTTAAGCCAGAAATATTATCTATACTTCAATTAATAATTTTAAATATATAATTTAATTAAAAAATTTCTTATTAAAAGATGTTTTTGTGAAAGTGTGCCAAACAATTTTTATTTTGTAATTAATATTTTTTTCAGTGATAAGTATTTATTAGTCATTTTTATGTAATTTAAGTGATATATAGTTTAGAATAACTTATATAATTCCTTATGTATTTAATAATAATAATAATTACGCAGATACACAATTTTATGCACAATTGCTGAGTACATTTTATGTAGTCAGAAGAATTACATAAAAGACAAATTTATAAAGAATCTGTACAATTATGTAGATTTTTTTTTAAACAAAATTTATATAAGACAATAATAGTTTTGATGAATAATATAATATGCATATTGAATAAAAAAAAATCATAAATAACTTACAAAAAAGAAATATCAACTATTGGTATCTTTAAAATAAAATAAACATTCAAGAACATCAATTTTATTTTAATTGAGACAGAAATTTATGCTTTTACTAAAATATATTTGTGGTAACAAAATATTAAAATTGTTTTATTATATTTGTTTCATAAATAAGATTTTGGTTATAATAAGAATTTAGTAAATCACAGTGAAGATATACGAATGAAAATAGTATAAAATAGTGATAACTATATAAAATATATAAATGATTGCTGGAATAAATACTGTATTAGAAATAACTAATTTTGTTGATAAAAATAAAATATCCAAACTATTAACATTTTAGTAATTGTGTAATTTTGTGTATAAAATCGTTTAAAATTTTTTATTATTTATTATATATAAATTACATAGAAACCTATTTCATATTCATTTTTATTGAATACTTATTAAAATATTTATTGGATTTTAACAGAATGAATTACAATATTGAACATTTAAAAGAGACTGAGCATAATTATGGCTGTTGCATATGTGTAAAGAAGAACAAAAAAAAACAATAAAATATATAAAATTGAGTGTGTCAAAAATAAGAATTGAAAGATATTAAATTATCAGTATTGATTGAAATTAATTAAATTAAATTAATTATGCATATACTATTAAGGTAAATAAAAAATTCATGTTTTTATTCATATTAAATTTTCAATTGATTTGCTATTCTTATTCATTTTAATTAAGATATTATTAAATATTTGGTTCTATTGGTAAAAGATCACCCCATCTAGTCCTTATAGCACATTTATATAATGATCTAAAATAAAATAAAATTTTTATATTTATTAGCATGTATGTGTACTACAGATTATATAATTGATTTTTCAAAAAACTATTTAAAAACCTTATATTTATAAATATTATGAAATAATTTATAATTATTATTTATTTTTCCCATTTGAATATATTCTTAATTTAAAACTACTTACTTTTCATTTTTTTTTTTAAAAACTATTTGTTCTAGTTTACCACTCGAAGTGCACAAATTACATTGAACATGATTTTTACGTATAACAGTATTTCTGACTACTCTACACCAATTATCATTTTCCGTAGATTCACCTAGAATTTATATAAATTTATTTATGTATAAAAAATTGAATCCAATTTATAAATATATGTCGTACATTGATTATAATAAAGTACATTTCCTAATAATTAAATATTAATTTGTACTTTTTAAAGCACTAAAAAATTTTCATTTTTTAGACGTTTTTAGTATATACATTTGAAATTGACAATACGGTAGAAAATAGAAAGAATTTTTAAAATGGTTTATATTTAATACCTACCTTTTTTAAAAACTATGTATGAAAAAAGTTCTAATTTATGTTTAGAAGGCCCTGAACAATTTAATGATAAGTATTGATTTGCGAAATTACACGGACTTTGACCTTCAATATATCTAGGACATTGGTTAAGATGTGAACACTAAACAAAAAAATAAGTTATTTATTATACAGTATTTTGTAATGAAATTATAATCAAATATTTCATTTAAAATGTCAAAACTATTTAATGTAAATAAAATAATCCCTTTATGCAGGTTTAATAATAATCAATTTTGAAATAAACATTTTTAATTAATTTCATTAATTGAAATTAATTAAAAGGCAGACTTTGATTATAAGATAAAACATGACAAGTTTTAGAGAAAAATAAAAGAATTTGATGAACTTACTGGTGCAAAAATAAAGTATTTTTCTTTAAGATCAGAATTTATGCGATTAATAAATTCCCTAGCTTCATTTATTACCTGTTTAATAGATAATAATTTATATATATATTTTTTAGATAATAAATATTAAATAATCAAAATATAACTTTCCTTAAAACCATTATTAGTGCCTTGTTCAATAATAACTAAATATTTTTTTGTTTTTTGCCATAGCTTTAATATCACATCTAGTCGTTGTTTTACATTTGGTAATTCCATAAGAGAATATGCACTAACAATAAGGTCATATTTAACCTGAAATTTATATTACGTATAAAACGAATGTTTTTAAACAATTAAAATATAAGTTTTAGATTTATATTTTTCATAGATTAAAGTATTACATTAGATAATGGAACAAATCGGCGATGAAAAATCCCTTCAACTTTTATAGGCATTTTACTAACAATTCTTAAAAAAAGATTATTCATATCATTGGAAATATCTATACCCATATATTGGTTAATATTGTGCCATGTTTGTATTGCAGCCCTGATAAAAAATATTTATAAATAATAGTATAATACTTATCATAATAATACTATTTAATTAGATGTTATTTTTCTTATTTACTATAAAAATATAATCTTATAAGTAAATATGATTAAATGTGATTTTCATTTAATTAAATAATATCATTTTTTTAAATTATCCTCATATATTTTATACTATATATAAAACATAAAAATAAGAAAAAAATTATTGCAATTTATAATTTATAATATAATTTAATTTGATTAATATATTTTAAAAATTAAAAAATTTAGTATAAAAAAATAGCTTTATTACAAATATTATCAGATAATTCTTTTAAATAATTTTTTATTATTAGTTTTATATTTTTAAAAATGAATAATTAAAAAGGCTATTTATACAATAAATTTATTATTGAAATACAATATTTTAATTTTAATTAAAATATCGAAATTTAAGTTAAACATACAAATTTTATTATTTACCATAAAACGCTTCCTGCACCAGATCCAAAATCACATACTGTTTGTGGTTTAAAATTTAAATCTCTAGTTTTTATTTCATTGAAAATTGTAGTCAACACAAAATATTCAGGTACACATCGAGTAACCAAATATAGTAAACAATTAATTTTATTATATTCCACAGGTTTCCAGGCATATAAGTTCTTTTTAAACTTACTTAAGACTTGCGCTTTAATTGATTTACATCGTTTACTAAATACATCTTCTGATAAATCTTCTTCATCATTTAATTTTAATATTTTTGCCTGAATATTTAAATACTTTTCTTGGATAGCTCCTTCTTCTAATGGTATTTGTCTACTAAAAAGATAATTATTTAATTTTAAACTTTCTTTATAAATCTTAGATTTATCAATATCTATAATAAAAAAATAAGGCTATTAAAATTTATAAATGATATGACAATAATATGACATTGTATAAACACACAACCTTTTAAATTATCATTTATAGCTTCTGCAATCCATTGAGGTAATTCAATATTTTTATTTTTAATAATTCCTGGATGTTTTCGTGGTTTAATTATTTTATTATCTATCAAAGTTTGTATTTCATCTCTAAGCTTATATTTACATTTTGTTGAAAACTATATAAACAGGTTTAAAAATTAGATTTTATGAAATATACATTATTTTACATGTGCTTTTAAAACTGTGGTATGCGAATTAATTTTTATTTACCCATGATAATTGTAAACTCAAATTATATTTAAGTTTTTTAAGTAAATTTGTAAATTTCTTACTCATAATAACATATTACGGTATTTCGAATTTATAAAAATGATATAAAAATTAACTAAATTATATTTATACCTAAATATTCATATCAAAAAAATTTGAAAATTATAAATATATGACATAACCTTTCAAAATCTTAAATGTTTTCCTTCAATTAAATGAAAAATTCAACGTTTTAAAATAATATACAAAATAATTTTTAAAAATCTTCATAAAATATAAAATTTAGTTTTAAGCAATAAGTACAGTATATTAATCTTAAACATAAAAAAAAATTTTTAATTTGAATAACATATTGCATTTAATATTGTTCTGATTCAAAAAAGAATTGATGTATAGATTTAAAAATTTTTAAAAGATAATATAAAATGCATACGTAATCTCATTAATAATTCATGTTATTTAGTTTTATGAATAATAACAAGAATAATTTTTTTGAACGAATTGAGAAATCAACAATTATCTTGAAATAACAATTTTAATAATAGATTGAAATTACATAAAATATTTGTAATTTTTAAAACCAAAATAAATTTTTAATTTCAATTTCAATTTCAATTTCAATTTCAATTTTAATTTTAAAACACGTTTTTAAAATTATTGGTTTAGTAGAGTACTAAGTTAAGTATTTGATTAATATTTGATAGGTTTTTCTAATGCATTGAAGTAAGTTATATTTGACAGTAAATCTCAATGTGTAATTATTAATCATTAAATTTTATTAATTTTTTAAAATAAATGTTAATAGAATCAGTTTGTGAAAATTATTTAAGTTTTATGTTTTATAAAATATTGAAATATTATTCAAGTAGATTAGATATGAAATCAACAAAAGACGTCAAACGATTACATTAATAATAACGTTTTCAATCTATCTATACTTTATAGTTTATCTATATTTACGAGCCAAAATCTTAAGAGTGTTAAACGGTTATAATTATACTTGCAGACTTATATTGTAGGTTATGTATATACTTCATCTTTTAAAAATCATTTAAAAAAAAAATCATATAGAATATTTTTTTCATACCATGACGGATTTTCCAGATGAAACTATGGTGTCAGTTAATTGTTTTGATATGTGAGTTTTTGAATCAGTTTTGTTCAACTATACGTTTAATATGTATAGAAAATGAGTATGAAGTCTTTTAATTTTCTCTTACCTTTGATTGATTGGCCGTTATTTTTACGTTTGGTTAAAAAATCTACTCTACCATTTACTATCACATTCTATTCTTAGATTACTTAAATATTTAAAGTTTTTTTTTTTTAATAAATTGAGTTTAATCTGTACAGTTTTGATTTTGTTAATTAAGTAAATTCATTTGAAATCGGTAAATTCATTGTTATATATTCATTTAAAAAAAGGATTTATATGGGAACTAATACCTAATTTTGTTTATTTAAAGATAATATGTTATTTTTAATATATTATTAATTTACAGTATGTCTAGTAACAATTGTAACAATTATATGGGAACTAATACCTAATTTTGTTTATTTAAAGATAATATGTTATTTTTAATATATTATTAATTTATAGTATGTCTAGTAACAATTGATTATAGCATAAAAATTGTTTATATTTTATATTTAGTATTGGTAATTAGTTCAAAATATGATAATGAATAAAAGTAATATATTATATACGATAGAAATATCATTTCTATTTAAAGTCAAACAAAGTAATATTAATAAATGTTATTAATATTATGAACAAATTAAATTGGTAGATGCTAAATGAGTATAAATATATAAATTATAAAGTGATATAACAAATTTATAAATAATTTATAAATATTTTTAAAAATAATTAATTTCCATGGAAAGTATTACATATATTTTTAAAAATTATAAATTGTAATTTAGAAAAAAATTTATATTCTCATAATACTTATTGAGATTTTTATTATAAATTGTTATCTTTTTAATGTCTTCATATTAATCTAAGAAATAAGATTTACAGTTATAATATAAATAATATGAAAACTAAGAAATAAGGTTGAATGAAGACAATTTCAACATATATTTTAAATAAATAATAAATTGGGTCCTTTATAGTTTTCATATAACAATTAAATTTATCCATAAATATATTTGTATAAGATGAAATTGATATCATTCTATATGCAGTAATAAATTCAGTTGGCTTCCCACATATATAATAGATTATAAATAATAGATACTTTAATAAAAAGTAGTTACATAAAAGAATATTCATTTAAAAAATGCTTAACATAATAGGATAGTCTTTGTTTAACATATATTCGTTGTAAATTATTAGTTATTTTCACATTTCAATTAAATGTTTTAATATTCATTTTTGAAGAGCAACAAAAACAAGATTATACTAGTTTATTAATTATTTGTACATAATTTTTTTTCCAATACAATGTATTATTTAAGATTATGACTATTATCTATCAATAAATACATTAAATGTATTATTTATATATTTTGTTTATAATATAAATTATAAGTACAACTCAATTTTTATTAATCATTGTTTTGCTCATACAAATACATAGATATTAATTAATATTTTTGTTTGTTCATAAAGATTATTTTTTATGTATTATTAAGTTTATTTTAAATATATAACTAATAAATAAATGGTTGTACATATTGAATATTATTTAATGAATTAAATTAATTCATTCTATATTAATTTATTAGGAGGGGTTTCTACAAGCTTTATAATTAATAAATATAAATGGTTTTTACGATTATGACTTAAATGCCCGTGTGCATGCGTGTATTTATTAATCTTCATAAATGTATTTTATATAATTTTCAAAAATACGTTGAATAATTATTTAAGGCATAAATTAGAATTAAATTGATTTATAATGATTTATAAAATAATCTATTCAATTTTTAAATTTTGTCCAAATGCGTTTCAATAGACTAGTTCACCGTTTTTAAAAAAATGTAGTTTTATTGTAAAAGACTGATTTTAATGCCTAATTAGATGTTGATATAAATTATTAACTGAAGCTAAACTATTATAAGTGGATAAGAGTATTACTGTTAAAGGTTTTCTATTTAATACGTTTTGTTACTAATGCCATTAAGATTTATTAATACGATTATTAATTCTGCATTGTAGTTTTGTTCGTATTTATATACACATACGGGTATGCGTATATAAATCATACAGATTCTATATTTTCAGATTCAGCATTCTGAATCATATAGATACATTATGAAATTGATGTTTTTTTATTAAAAGATGATCAAGAATGGTAAATTATTGATGAACTGATAAAAAATGCTTGTAGTTTTGATTTGCATTTCTTTACGAATAAGAATAACAATTTTTTCTCTTTTCTTATATTGATTAACATCAATGTAAATTATATATTATAAAATGAAATGTAATTCAATAATATATGTTATTACAAAAAAAATTTTAATTATTTTAATTAATGAAGTTGTACGAATTGTGAACGTATTCCTTATTTTTAAAAAATGTCAAAAAATTGTATTGTATTTAAAAATGTGTTTAATTTGCAGCTAGAAAAGGTTTTAAAAAACAATGGATGTATTTGTTTATTTTATTTCTAAAAGAATTTAGTGAAACTAATTTAATGAATGATAAAAGTGTGAGTTTATAAGTAAAAGATAATATAAATTAATTTAGGTATTCATCTATAATTTAAATGGAATATTTGAAATATTACTTTAAAAGTGCTTTGGTATATTTATAAAATTAATCATATTATTGACAATATATTTCTTATTTTAAAAACAATCCTCAATTTTTATAATTTTTAGCAATATTAAAAATTATTTTATAGTTTCACATCGACTGCATACTTTAATATGTATTACAAGTATGATTCAGTTTAATGTATTTATATAAGTTAAGAAAAATTCTTGATATTTTTACTTTAATTTATAATTATATTTTCAAAAATGATAAAATATACTTATAAATTTATTATTTATCTGTAAATTTTCTGTAAAGTTTTAGAAAATATTTTATATTAAAAATATGAAATGAAATTGAACAGCAGCTACTTTATTTAAAATAATCAAAAGTACAGCTATAAAAGTTAGTATATTTAAATTATATTTAAATTTTTTATTATTAATATACGTATTATTTAATGGAAAGCTTTCTTAATAATTTGTGTTTTATGAACTCCATGTTTATAAAATCTTATATAGTATTTTTTATATCTCTGTAGTTATATTTAGTAAATATAGTTATTCATATATTCAAAAAAGTATACTATACTTTTGTAATTTGTGTAATTATTTTTGAAATAGTATTCTAGTGGAGAGATTGAATCCATTGAATTGAGTCTGAAGAGGTTAAATATTATTTCATTGCACAATAATTTTTAATAATCTAATTTTTTTATTATCCTAGTAAATAATTTTCTAGTTGTTTTTTATAAATATTAATTTAAGATTATAGCTACCATACAGTGCTCAGACATCCTCAAGGCCGATGATATAATAATGTGTGCTGATGAAGTTCTAGGAAACAAAGAATACCTCTAAAATTTATAGAGGCAAATTTCCATAAAACAAAACATTATATTATTAGCCATTTAAATGAACCATTTAACTGAAAAAATATTTTAACGTAACTCTGTAATGGAATATATATATATATATATATATATAAAAGATAGGAAAAATCTATATTATAGGAATCTGTAATATTGTAGAATACCTTATTTTATAATTAATAAATGAATAAAATATTTTATACTTCAAAGCACGTAATTTATTAATTCACTCTCAGTGTCTAAGGAATTGAAACATACTGAATATTTATACTGCCTCTAAATTACATTTAACTATAAAATTTATGTTCTTGAAATTTAAATAATATTGATTATTTTATAATGATATTGCTGTTAATAAAGTATAATTTTTAAGTATTCTTTTAATAAATGTAAAACATTTAATTTTTATATTTGTTTTAGCACTAATTTGCCACTTCAAAATATTACAATGGATCAGACTATTCCAGTGATAAATAGTAAGTAGAACCAACAGTAAGTATGAATCAAATATCAGTTTTTAATATAAAGTTCATATTAAATAATTTTTTTATATTCTAAAAAATGAATTTAGAATGTGTATACTTTTATTATGTATATTATATTTATATTTTAAATCTTCGTTACATATTATGAAGTTTGAAAATAGATTAAAATTTAATAAACAATATTTGGAAATTTATTTATCTTTTCATAAGTTCTTATTATTAAATATTTACTAAATGAGCGTTTGAAACATGGATTATTAATTTACAATGGGAAATATAAATGAAATATAATTGCGAAATATACTTTTTTATGTATATATGCATGTACAAAATGTATTTTTTCAAGAAAATTGTTAGTTATTCTTAGTAGTAAGCATTGAAATATTATAAATATATTATCAATTTTTTCATATTACTATATTATTTGTTTTCATTTAATCCAATGAAATTTTTTATTTAAATTACTGATGATTCATAAAGAAAAAAAATATAATTATTAAATGTTATCTCCATCAAAGTCTTTTAGAAAATATGCTTTTATTAAAATATTAAAATTAAATGATCTTCTAATTTACAACCTATATATTTGATTAATATTTAGTATTTTTAATAAATGATTCATATTATTAGATATATATTTATAAGTAAATCAGTATATTTGATAATTTTATATATAAAAAGAAAAATTTATATGAAATTTCTTTTATTTGTAATCTAATTATAACATTACTATTGAGTTATTATTGAGTCGTACAATATTTATTAATTAGCTTTATAATATAATTCTTATTACCATAAAATTGGTATAATTAATTTTAATTGAAATATAATAAAATTTATCATTTTTATATTTATTTTCATATATTCTGTAAATAAATGCACTAACGCATTTTGAAGTATTATCTCGGATAACATAAATTTAGTAGTAATCAAGAGACTAAGAGTTTTCCTAAGTTTTCTGAATGTGAAAACAATTGTAGATATTTTTCTTACTTTAAAAATAATATTTTATAGTAACATTAATTATGAATTAATTCCATTAATTAATTTTTTATTAGAATTAATCAATTGGTTCCAAAATGTCTAAGCTAACACAACAAACATTCTTCTTCAAGTTTAATATTTCATTAATTAATCGAAACATATTTACATAAATATAAGAATTTGAGAATAATAGTATTATGATTTTCAATAGGAAATTGAGAATTTTAAGACTATATTCATACACCTTTCTTCAGCTAAGTTTGGATTATTATTCATAATATTTATCTTTAATTTTAATTTAATTTTAATTATAAAGTATATACAATTGAAAAATTTAGTCGAATAGCAATAAATGACCATTGGATAACGATTTATTTAATTCGAATTATTATAAATTCGAGATTTTTATCTTTAATATAATTCAATTTTTAATATAATCTTTAATATTTAATAATTACTCCAAGAACGAAAACTATTATTTGTCGTTTTTAAATTATAAAATATTGATGGTCGTTGCTTAGTATGATACTTATACTAATATGTTATGTTATTTATATATAGTGTATATTAAAGTAAATATATAATATATATAAATAAATATTAAATAGTATAATAACAAGTAAATATTAATAATAGTATATATTAAAGACAATATTATATATTTAATTTATTTTTAAAATTTTATATTCATATTTTTTATTTAAAATTGTACAAGTGTTATTATTTTATTATTTTTATAAATTAAACTGTATACATTATATAAATTAAATTTATAAATAAAAAGTGTAATAAATTAAATTTGGAAGAATTATGAATTCCATAAGTCTTTTTTTAATTAATAATTTATTTATGTTATTAAATTAAAATCTTGAGATATTAATTGTGTATAGTTTTTAATTTATTGATGAATGGACCTATGATCAAATTGGTTATTGATACTTGTTTGGTTTTTTTTTTATTACAGAAAAAATAGTTCGGGGTCAATAAACTTGTATATAATCTTACTATTTATTTATTTATTATTCATAAGATATTTACAGTTTTTTTAATTCCGTTTTAAATATATTTTTTTACATCAATTAATGCTAATTTGTAATTAATTTTTTATTAAATTTAGTAATTAAAGTAAAAAAGCCCGGATTTTATTTTAATATTTAAATCAATAAAGTTATTTATATTTATTTAAAAATGATATTTATATACAAATGATTTAAATTATTATTATTAATTAGGTATAACTTTAATATACATAATATAATTAATTAATAATTACATGGTAAATTTTTGACTTTTCTCAATAATTAGGATTGCTTTGTATAGTATTTTCTGTATAATCACAACATATATTCTAACTTTTAAAACATTATATTCCTTGTAGTTGCTTAATTTCGCGAAACAACTGTTAGCTGTATTTCACACTATGCAACCATATAGTGATTACAAGAATATATATTTTTTAGAATTTTTTAAGAATTTATTTTTGTAAATAATAATGTAAATTAAATTAATTTTAATAGAATACGAAGTTTTGTGAAATACGATCGACACCATAAACAGAGTGATATTTGTGAATATTTGTCACGCAATTGGTGATATATTCAGATCATAATATTAGAGATTTATCGAAATATAATTTTTTTTTATTTTTTAAGCTCTAAAAACTATGAATTTATAATATTAAAGATAAGTTACTTATGAATTTTACAATTTAAATTCTTACTTACTATAATGTAATTAGTGTTTAAGAAGTGAATATAATTTAAAATATAATTACATACAAAAGATTAATAGAAAAGTAAAAAAAAAATTATATTGAAGGAAATTATTTATAATTACTTAAGTAGAAATTATTTTACAAAAATTTGATTGGTGTTTTTAAGCTGCCAATGTTAAATTACCAGCGAAGATATCCCCGACCGGAGCTATGGGTACCACAGGATCAGGCAGGACAATGAAGGAATGCGAAGATCAACTGAGCGTTCTGAAAAAAGAAAATTTTAATCTAAAGTTAAGAATATATTTTCTAGAAGAACGCATGGGTATAACCTCTGCTGATGAAGATGCCATTAAAAAAAATATCGAATTTAAGGTGCACATTTTTTATCTAAAAGATTTATTTATTTAAAGCTTGGAATATTTATCTTATACAATTTGTAAAATAATATTTTTAAGAATAATTTATTTAATTATGAAAGATTTTTTCATGTGAAATGAAATGAATGTATTTATTTAATAATTCATTCCATGTAATAATATTATAATGATTATCGATTCGATATCGATAATAATGAAACTATATTAATATTACTAACAGTTTTCAAAAATCCCTTCATATCATTCTAGGTTGAAAATGAATCTTTACGTAAAGAACTTATCGAAAAACAGGAACTTCTTAGTCAAGCTGCAAAAGCGATTGAATTAATCGAAGAGCAGAAACAAGCATATGCAAGAAATCAAACTCAGTATTTAGAGAAACTTGAAGAAGAGCGAGATAGAGTTAATAAACTTGCAAAAGGTGAAGTAACTTTTTATTTGAATGATATATATTAATTTTACCTATTACATTTTATAATTATAAATATCTCTGTTCATTTCAATCAAGAACTTGAGGAGTATAGAGCGAAATTAACTGATGCTACATACTATGAAGCAACTTTCGGGATTGCACCAGAGAAGGCTTTAGAGTACAAAGAAAAATTACACCAATTTGAAGAAATAAAATTTTCTTTAGAATCTGAAGTAAGCATATTATGATTTATTAGAGATTTAATGGTATTATAACATTTGAAATATTAATGTATTTTTATTTGTTAATACTTCTACGAATTAATATGATTGAAAAAATTTCTATTTTCATTTTATAGTTAAGGCAATTGTCAACTGGTTTGGACGAAGAAAGAAACTGGGCACAAGGTTTAGAAAATGAAAGAGATCAATTGAGAAATCGTTTAGAATCTGAAATTTTGTCTAAAGAAAAATTATCGTTAAAAAGAAAACGCGAAGTGGAAATTCTAAGTGAAAAATTAAAAGGATTAGAAGAACAAGCGTACAAGACAGAAAATTTACTGCAACAACTTAAAAAAGAAATAATGGAGAAAGATAAAATAATCGATGAGAAAAATTTTATATTTCAAGAAAAATGTAAAGCTTATGACGAAATTTTAGAAATAGCTGAAAAACGAAAAAAACAAGTTGATCAATTAAGATTGTCTGTCAAATCAAGAGATGATGCTCTTACAGACTTGAATTGTAAAAACCGTTCTCTTTTATCTCAGGTGAATAAAAAAAAAATTGTAATTTATCATATTTCTTTTTTTTTATATTTAAAATTTTTCTTTTAGTTCGAAAATAATTATACTAAAAGAAGTTTGTCATCTGACAGTCCCTCGACATTTATGGAAATTTCGCACAACTTCAAAAAAACTTACAGTTTGTGCAGTCCTAACAAAAGTTTTAATGGCTTATCGGAGTTGGAACCTAGTACAGCACGAAATAAGGGTATCTGTGATGTAAGCAATGGTTTTGACAAATGGGATATTGAAGAATTAAAAAAAGTTAGCTTCGAGTATTTATTTATTTAAATTAAAATCTATTTTTAAAACGTTAATTGATTTTATTTTAATTAAATAATTTAAAACAGGAATTAAATGACAAAGAACGTGATATAAAAAAAAAAGACGAAACAAAGAAGCAATTAATGTTAAAGCTTTGTAATGTTCAACAATCGGCTGATATAACGGATCAAAAATTAAAAAAATTAGAAATTGATCATAGAAAAGCTATTCAAATGATTCAAGGCTTTCTAAAGCGTCACGAACAGCTCGAGGATAAACAAGTAAAAAAAGATAGAAAAATAATGGATTTAGAGGTCGAAATTAGTAAATTACGGAACGAAAATGCAAAGGCTATCGAAAGTAATACTTCTATACAAAGAAACCTCAGTAATGATTTAATTGATGGTCTCGAACATAATGACAATGTACAGGTATTAGTCATTTATAAGTTAATGTGAATATTTTAAAAATATAAAAAGTAAAATAGCTTTCATAAGTATTTTTTAAATTAATTAATACGACTGTAACAAGCACACAAACTTCACATAGAAGTGAAGTTTATGTATTTTTTTTCTTCATTTCAGAACAGCTGAAACATAGTTTTCTGCATATTTTCTTTCTACTCTACTCTGCTTCATCATCTTGTATATTATGCTAGAACACCGGTGCTGATAATCAAATGCTAATTTTTTTTAATTATTGTAAATATTGAAAATAGTATTAAAATAATTTTTTAAAGAAAAAGATTATATTATATATTGTTTATACGTCTTTATACTTTTCCAAAGTTGATTGACTAAAATTCTAAAAGTATTCAGTCAAAATCAAATAAATGAAGGTTTTGAATTCTGTAATTTAAATTGTTAATTTTTATGATTCATATTTAAATGAGTATGTTCAATATGTTAAGTTGCTTGATACAAGTATTTATATAACATAATTTTTTACATATTTTCATTTTACAGTAACTGAATTTTTAACGTAATTAAAAATTTTTATTCAAAATATTAAAATATACGATTATATTTTTATCTTAACTTATATTTATGCTTATTTATAATTTTATTTAAAGTAAATTATGCGGAAAATGCTTAATATTTTTATAAATAATCTATATTACAAACAAATTTAAATTATTGGAATTTTGTTATCCTTATTTTTTATATATTTTATATTTTTAAAAATAACATTTGTAAATATATTTTTTTAAATTAGTATTAAAAGGTTGATAAATTAAAGCATTTATAGATATTTATCATTACATTTTCATAAATATTTTCGTTTCAGTAATTTATTAAAATTAAACAACTGTTGCATAATATAGTACAATTGTGTTGGAATGGATCTATTTTTTAAGTTTTACATTCACATTATTAATTATTGAAAAATTACACATTATTGTACAACACATAGTAATATAAATACATTTATATTTAAAGTTTTACGTCACTAATCAAAATAATAAGGATATACAGGAATATAAAATAATATTTCTATCTTACATGTGTAATAAATTTTAAATTAAATGTTGAGAATAAGCATTTCATTTCTATTAGTAATTAATTACTAAAAGTAGAAAATATCTAATTAGCAGAAACTATTATATTTTTTTATATGGATTAGAAATTAAAAGATTAAAAAAATTATTGATTATATAAACTCGTGCACTTAGAAGATAGATTAGATGTTGATTGTATGACTTCATTTTTAAGTTCAGAAAAAGTATATAAAGATAGATACAGTTTTACAAAAAAATTTTGTAATTTTTATACATTAAATGTATTAGATATTTCAACAATAATTATTGATAGTTTTAATATACTTCATAAAATAATAAACTAATTGATAATATTTATTGTATTTTGAATAATATATTTATTTAAAAAAGGAAAAATGAGCAGTAAGAATAATTCAATTAAATGAAAAGTATACTATGAAAAATATATGTTTTAATCAAACCATAATTTAATTCAGTTTTGAATAATATAAATAAAATCATTATTCTCGTATAAAAGATTTCATTGAATTAAAATTTGATTAAAATTAAAATAATAAAAAACATAAAAATTAAAATTTTTATGATTGAAAGTATTTATACGGTCAAATTTTTTCTAGGAGCCAATCATTGTTACTCTTGTATCTCCGAGATGTTGGCAAAAGAAAACGAAAACTTAAATGAAAATATTAAACGCATTCAACTTTAAGCATTTCATGCTTTGATTTCGATTTAAACAATACTTAAATACCTCAAGTATTTAAGTTTATAAGTTAAAATGTATTATTTTAATATTTTTTATTTAAAAATTTTTAGTGTTCGCTTTGTTATGATAATTTTTATTATTTAAAATAAATTCTACATTTGTATATTAACTATTTTGAATAAAATACTTTGACAAATAATGTGTTCGAGTTTTACTGATGTTTGGACAAAACTTTGTGTGTGCAGCGATTTGTGGATACAGAGTCTGAAACAAATAATCTGAAAGAGCAAATCGAATTAATGAAGACAGAAAAAAATTTGTTCGAAAAAAGAATAAAAATTGAATTTGAGGTAAGAATAAAAATGGTGACATTAAAAATATTTACCAAAATATTATTCTAAATTCAGATTAAAAAAGAACAAATACATATATATATATATATATATATATATAATTGTTGACATATTACGATATATTAAAAGATTTTTTTTTTAAATGTACAAATCTTAAATTTTTTTGGCAATTTTTGTAGTAAATAATTTAATCAATTTGACTTTTCATAGTGTGATTTAAATGATGTTTTATAATGAAACTTTAATATAACGTAATAATTATAACAGCGTATTATTTTATGACAATGCAGTTTGAATACATTATTAAATATTATTATTTCTTAATGCTATATTTTAGAAAAAAATGGTTCAATAAATACTCATCCAATTGATTTTTAGGAACTATACGATAGATTGGAAAATAAAGATCTAAAAATAGAATATCTTCAGTCTGAGAAGAATTCTATAAAAGATGAATTACATGATAAGAATAAAGAAATTTTAAAATTAAAAGAAATTTATAATCAAGCAAATGAAAAAGTAAAAGATTCTATGGATATAATTAATCTTCGAACAGAATTAATTAAGAAGAATATAGAACTTACAGAAAAAAATAGTCAGGTTGATCGGTTGACTAGAGAATTATTAATGAAAACCCAAAATTTACAAAAACTTGTAAATACTGAACTATGGAATAAAAATAAGGAGATAGCTAAATTGCATAATTATATGACAACGCATTTACAAGGACAAATTAACAAATCACGCATATCTGAAGAAAGCGTTACAAATCAATTGAAGACTCTTATAAAAGATCTGAATAATATTGGTATTCAAGTGACATCAATAAATAATATTATTCAACTTAATTATATGAATTCAGATAAACCTATTGATTTTATAACAATAACTAATTATGTACATCAGCTTATGGCTGAAAAAAATGAATTAGAAAAAGAAGTTGATTATTTAAAATGGTTAAAATTTGTTACAAAATCTGCTAATAACTTAGAAATGGAAATTTATGATTCTATAAGTGACAAAGATAAGCATTATAATATTTTAAGAAAACATTTACATGAATTTGTTAGATTCATGATCAAAATGTTGATAGCAGATACGACGATTCAGATGGTAAATACTCAAAAAAATGTAATATTTGACGTACTTATAAATTCAAAGATTCTTTCAATTAATTTTATAAATACATTGGAAAAAATGACATTTAATGATTTTGAATGTGGAGTAAATGTAAACAATAATAATAGAATTATTAAAACAATTCGAAATTACAAATTCGATAATTTAATAGACTGTAAAAATCAGTTCGCTACTCCCTCAGATTCGGAAACTTTTTCAGAACCTGATAGAATGGTATCATTAGCAAGGGGGTTCTCAGATATAAAACAGACGTCTGTAAGTAAATCAAGATCTAAGTGTACAAAATTTAGTGATTCTAACGACTCTATTGATTACTATCCATGCCATGGGATATATCAAAATAATAATATTAATTTTAGTACAAATCGCCAGATTGTTAAATTGAAAGAAATAAATAACTTTTTATATTCTGATTTAAATATCTTTAAAAATGAAATAATCAAAAATACTTTTGAAGTATGTATTTCTGTATTATAAAACACTAAATTGTAAGTTAAATTAAAGTTATTTAATTTATATATATTTTTACCTTTGTAGTTGACAAGTTCCAAATTATTAATGCTGCTTGATAGAGTTGAAAAAATGAGAAGTCATTGTGAAAATATACAAAACATCTTTAAAAAAAAAATAAAAAAAGAGAGGCAAAGTACTATTCGTAAAACACGATTAGAAAAAAAATGTTTTGAAGAAGAACATTTTTTTATTAACATTATAAGACAAAAAACTGAATTAATGCAACATAAAAATATTACTGATAAAAGAATAACTGAAATGTTAATATTTTTAAGTAAAGAAAATGAAATGGTAAGAAAATATTTTTATGGATAATGTTTATATTTACTTATATAATTAGCTTTATATTTTATAAATAGTTAAAGGCAAAAATAATTCAAATAGAAAAAGAAAGTGAAGAAACAAAAACAATTGTTTTAAGACTTACAAGAGAGTTGGATCATTTGACTCTGAATCATAGTCAAGTATTAGTTGAAAATACAAAACTGACTAATGAAAAGCTTAGATTAGAGCAGGATGTAAGAAAATTAGAAAATCATTGTGATATAACAGTTCAAATACTACAAGATAAGTGTGATAAGCAGGTACATATAATTTCAACAATTATTTAACTTTAACAAAATTGTAATAGTAGCAAACACCTACTCTGACCACAAGACTTTTTTCCTCCTCCAATGCCGACGCTCAAATGAGGTATCCTTTCCAACTACGACCGCAATTTGAAGATATAAAACAGATGTATGCACGAGTGAATTCCGCTCCTTGCCATCTCCGCATCAGTGAAATATTTCGGGTATAAATAATGAAATCGAAACACAGAACCGCGTGCAAAATTAAACAAAATTGTCAAAAATCACGGCGAGTTCGTGTATCTTATCTTTTAAGAATATCTATGATATTGATTAATTAATTATATATTGATAATTTTAGCAATGGGTTATTTTCATAACTCGTTTTCTTAGTCAAATAATTTGTTCACTACTCTTCCACAAAGTACTATTCGTGATATAATTATTTCCCACGATAGTACGTAATTTATATACATTCGAAAATACCAGCTTCTGTTAAACCATGTACTTTGTTACACCCTTGTACTTTGTAAATCGTAAAGAACTCGTAATTCTGATATAATTTTATTTTCTCTTTCATCTCTTCTATTTTCTTGGAAGCAAGTAAATTTTCACTAAATGAAGGTATGCTTATAGAAAAATTAATAAAATGGAAACATTCCAAAAAAGAATTAAAAATTTATTAAAATATTTGATGTTAATCGAATTAGCGAGTCGTACAGAGATAAAATACAAGATCTTGAAATTAAAAAAAAATTTCAAAGATAAATGGTAGCAAAGTATTTTATCTATTTTTTTTTAATAATTCTTCAAAAAATTTTTTCTAAAGATATTCACAAATATAATATATACAATATAAATTAAACAGTTCTATTTTGTTACATATTAAATTATTATTTTATTTGAAGGATTCTCCGTTTTGGTTACCAATAACTTATCCGATATGTTATGGACGGAGTAAATCCAGCTGTTCTCCAGATTTAGGGATTGAAAGTGATTCAGCAATCACGTCAATAAGACCACTGAAAGATACTTTAAGAATTACCGAATCTATGACCAATTTACTTAGTGAAGATGAAACTTGCAGCAATAATCAGGAATGCCAAGACACTATTAACAGTAACCGATTAACTCTTAAAGGTAAATATATTCTATCAATTTTTTTTAATATTATAACAAATAAATATGTTAAAATAAAATACAGCATTCAAAATGCATAATACATATCAATATTCAAATAATTTAAAGAATATATTTCTTATGGTAAATATATAACAAAACTTTTTATACCGTTATCATTAAAAAAAAAATTTTCTGTTTCATATAATTAATTAATAAAAATTATACAAGAATTTAATAAATAAAAAACATATATTTCATTATAATTGATAGGTTTTTTCTCTAGTTATGCCTATACCTATTAACATAATATTGTTAACTTTTTATGTCAATTATTGATATAATCTTTAATAATTTATTATTAGTTATCACTATATTTTATAATCCTCATTTTATAATTTAGTAATTTAATCAAAATATGTTCAATAATAGTGCTACAGAAAAATTAACATTTTCTATATATTTATTACATGATTATTATAATAGTTTTTAAAATATTCATTAATTAATAATAAATATATAAGATATATTCTGATTTAAACTGAAACTTTATTCATCTATTTTTAGTTATTTAGTTATAATTATTTATATTTATTTCGATTATCAGTTTAATAACATTAATATTTTATTATAAGATAAAATTAAAATTTCTAGCTCTGATATTATATTTACTTTGATTGTAAAGGTACTAATTTTATTTTATGAAATATATTAAAAGTATTATCATTCTTGTAGATCTTGATGAAATTCGAACTCTGGAACAAGAAAATATTGTTCTAAAAAGAAGATTGATGAAAACAAGAAGAGCACTCGAAGACACGTTTCAGCACTTATCTGTATCAAATAAAAATAAAAAAAATGTCGAGAAAGCAATTATAAAACAACTTATGATTACAAAAACTATACTTACTAAAACAAGAAATTACGAAGATATGTATTACGAAAATTGAGATTTCAAATATAAAAACAGATATTAGTTACTTATTTATGCTAATTAAAATTATGAATATTTGCTTTTCAAGAATTTTTTAATTAGACTATCTTACTCTTTAGTATTATAGCTAAAATGTAATTATTTCATTATAAATTTAATTTGTCTCTTTTTCTAATTATAAATTATTATATATCTTTTGACATAATTAAAATGACAATTTATTTAATATAGGCTTATTAAATAATTAAATATACTATTTTGATCTATTTTTATAAAGTAACAAAAATTTCTGTATAATACAAAACATAAAATAATTAATAACGTTATAATAAAAGCTAATATATATCTATAAATGTCTATATAATAAATTCAAATTTGCTTTTATTGAAAATTTGGAAATTACTTTAAAAATTTTTTCCAAATTGTATATAATTTTCATTTAATAATTATATATTTGATTAATAAAGTACCATTTAATGATATTTAAATAGTATTTATAATTTTTGGTTTTATTTTTATTTTATAATATATTTTGAAACTTAATAAATTATCGCAAACTTATAATTTTATAAAAATAATGTTTAATTATCCATTAAATAATTTTGATGAAAAAATTGTTTTATAATATATAATTGATATCGTTAAATTTATATTGTTCACTAAAAAATTTATTACATCTATAATTTTTAAGTAGTATATTATATATATAAAAGTATATTAGCTATGTTATTACCCAACGTTCAAATACTGATAGTGGACTTTTTTTTCCTCAGTCAGTATCCTGCTCTCTAGCATATACCTATCTCATTGTACTATTGACGTTCTATCTTATTTCAATTTAATATGGAAAAGCCGTAAATTATTATATAAATCAATAATAAGTTGAAGATTATATAACACATTCAACGAAAAAATTTTGTTCACCTTAATTATTTGTACATTAGAAAATGATTACTATATACATAATTAAAAAACAAATAGTAAAAATTAGTATTTGTAAAAAATGTAATGAATTAGAAACTTTAATTCGTGTAATGATTGCCTATTTAAATTACTTTTTATATGCTAAAAATATAAATAATGATTACATTTGTATATGTAGAAAAAGATTACGATATAAAAAAAAAAAAAAAAAAAAAATAGAAGGTATTAATATTTGTAAAAAATGTACTGAATTAGAAACTTTAACTCATGTAATGATTGCCTATTTAAATTACTTTTTATATGCTAAAAATGTAAATAATAATTACAAATTATATATAAATTATATGAATATTAAATAAGGTTAATTTAAGACAAAAATTTATTTTTGAAAAAAATGTTTTACTAATTTTTCGTTATATAATATACAGATATATAATTAATATTCAATATTTTATTTACGTATTTCTTTTGTTTTTTATGTTTGTTATAAACATAATTTTTATTTTTAATTATGTTATATTTACAATTTCATCAATGTGTTTATATTTTTTCATATAATTTAAATAACCAGTTAATTAAACAACTTAACATTCAATTATTATTTTTAACAGTTATATATAAATTTAAACAAACAATTATATTTAAAATAAAAACTAATAAATATCAATAATTAATATATGTATTTGAAAAGTTTTTTTTAAATTCGAATTAATTGTCAAGTATTTATATGTATTTTAATTCCATTACAATGTTTATAAAATTTAAATGGAAATATTTATAAGTGAAGTGTAAAATAATTTATGTATACAATTGTGATAAAGACAAAAATTTTATGTAAATTATTAAAAAATTATTTAAAATAGACATAGAAAATAAAAAATTTATTTATAATATTTTTAACCCATAATAAATAATAAATTTTTAAAATTTATATAATTAAATTTGCTTTTATATTATCTCATTGACTTTACATTTATTAATAATATTTGAAATGTTAGATATTGTCAATAATAAAGATGATAAACGAACAGTGTCAAGTTATTTAACTATTATATTTGTTAATTATACATGATCCCGTTCTTTGGTTTCTTTTATTAGGCCTCTGAATTTAAGCGATTGTAGTTTTAATTCAATTTAATATTATGTAAATTATTTGATAATTTTTACGTATTATATACAGTGAAAAAACGAATAATTTGTAATGTAACACGTACAAGTTTATTTTCAAGGATAAAAATAGTTTGTTTAATTTTATTTTTAATTTATAGCAAATAGACATTATATACGACAAAGAAAAAGGATATGATTATTCTTAATGAGACTATTTTATAATGTATGTATAGTTTTATAAATACATAAATTTCCTTATAATTAGTTAATTAAATTATACATAAAAAAGTATTTTAATATCTATATAACTTATTATTCAAAATTTTTCTTTATTACGTTTTCATATTTCATGCATTTTTCATATATAACTGCACTATGTACAAGTAAAATTACATATAGTATAAGCTAATATATAATTAAAAAATAATAATTTGATTTATAAAATGACTGAAAACGGCTATCATATTTACGTAAGAACGTTCAAATCTCTCGTAAATATATTTTATACCAAGTGCTCAAGTACTAAATTTGTAAAACAGAGTATTGCGCTCGATGAAAGTTGGAATTGGCCTATGGTTGGCTACTTAATTGGATATATAATTTATCATTAATTTTATAAACTGGTTACTCGAGTAAGAAAATATATAGAAGGCTAACTAAATTTATTTGCTATATTATAATTTTGTCAATTAAGTGTAAAAACATTAAAATTTATTTATTTATTTATTTTTTTTTTTTGTAATATAGTAATTATTAGAAAAATTGTCTAACATTATGAGTATTTCTTCATTATAAATTTCATTTTGAATGAAAGCTCTCTGTATTCCAGGAATTACGAGTAACCATTAAGTTCGGTATAATGTATCCAACATGCAAAGCAAGTACTCGGTAAGATATCCTATTTTTGATGGGCTATGTGGGATAATGAGACTGATGGGAATTATGTAGCTGTGTTGGGGGCTCGCTAAGCCAGGACTCGGGTGAAGGAGGGAAATCGTGATATCCGACCGCGCATCTTATACTAGGTCTTCTGTTTCCGCCACCACCGGTCGATTCATTACTTAGATCTGACACTGTCCCTGTTACTATTGCACTGGAGCCACCTATTAAAATTAACCATATTATTATTATTATTATTATTATTATTATTATTATTATTATTATTATTATTATTATTATTATTATTCACACAAAAAAAACCGCCCCCAGTAAAAGAGGCAAGGTGAGGCCAGAGGCCATCGTTCTTAAGCCAGCGGAGGGCAAGACCTACGCGGATATCCTGAGCGAAATCCGACACAGGTCAGTCTCTCCAAGCACGAGCTCTCGATCAAGGGCATCCGCAAAACCCAAAAGGGGGATGTCCTCATCGAGATTAAAAAATCATCATCAGCCGAGTGCAAGGAGGGCGTTGCCGATGCCTTGAAAAACGCCGTCGGAGCCAGCACAACACTCCGCACTCTGATCCCCAGGAGTACACTGGAGATCAGGGACGTGGACGAGTGCGCAACGACCGAGGAGGTCAGAGGCGCCCTCCTGGCTATATTGCAGTTCTACACTGGTCCTCTAGAGGTGCGATTCACAGGGTCACAAGGGGGCCGGATGCAATGCCGAGCCCAAGTGCTTCCAGTGCCCGGGGACCTCTCCCGCGGCAGTACACTATGTCGCGGGGTCAGGAGCCTGTGCGTTTTCCCACGAGGCTCTAGTCAAGTGTCACCGAAATGGCTAATGTCCTGCAGGCCAACCTGCATAGAAGCCGGACGGCGCAAGATCTGCTCGCCCAGGTCCACCTCGAGCTGCGCGCTGATATTGTTCTTATCAGTGAGCAGCATCGGGAGGGGCCTGCGGGGGGTGGTATCGTGACATCACCGGTACCGTTGCGATCTGGATCCCCAGCCCGCACTGCTTCCAGGCAGAGTGCCATGGAGCTGGTAGTTACAGGCAGACCATCCCCGACGTCTCCTTTGCGACGAAACGTCTGGCCGCAATGGTGCGGGACTGGCGGGTGATCGAGGACTACACAGCCAGCGATCACCAGTACATCACGTTCCGCGTTCGTGATGACCGGCCGGTCGGGAAGGCGATCGTACGCCGTCTTTCCAGATTGCTCGTTGCGAGGATGGACGATGCCGCGTTTTCCCGTGCTCTAGAACGCGGACAGCGAACCCTGGACGGGGCTTCAGGGAGCGGAACGTTCTCCAAGCAGGCGAAAGCGGTGTCAGGCGCAATCATGCGCTTGATCCGCCAAGCTTGTATGGAGGCGATACCGAGGACGTCGGAGAGAAAAACATGCCGCCCGGTTCATTGGTGGACCAGCGAGACCGCGGAAATGAGGCGGAAGTGCCTTCGGCTGCGACGAGTAGCCCAAAGGGCCAGACGCCTCGACCGCGACAACTCTCAAATGATCGCCGTACATCTGGAGGCGAGAAGAGCCCTCAAGAGAGCCATCAAAGCGAGTAAGAGTCGATGCTGGAAGAAGCTGGGGGAAGATCTCAACAGAGATCCGTGGGGATTGGGCTACAAAGTCATCACCCGCAAATCGGAGGCCTTGGCCAAGGGCGCACCCATGAGCGAGGTGGTGATGGACGGCATCGTCCATGCCCTCTTCCCCACACATCCCGTTCGAAGGGATGAGCGCCCGGTGCCATCTGGTCTTGAGGCTCCGTCGTTTACAATGGCGGAGCTAGAGAGCGTGGTAAGCTCTATGAGGAGCCGTAAGGCACCAGGTCCCGATGGCCTTCCGGAAGAGGTGATGAAAGCGGTGGCCAGGAGTCACCCACAGCTATTGCTTACCATGTACAACTCGTGCCTTCGGGCGGGACTCCCGTTGGAAGGAGGCGAGACTTGTGCTGGTGGGCAAAGGAAAGGGATCGTGGGATGCTCCGTCGTCGTATAGACCCCTGTGCATGCTGGACACCGCCGGGAAGCTCCTGGAAAAGCTGGTGAGACCCCGTCTTCAGGCGGCCTCTTCGAGAGTCAATACGGCTTCCGGAGAGGCAGGTTAACCATCGACGCTATCCAGAGAGTAGTGGAGGCGGCCAGGAGCACGGAAAGGGGAAACCATTTCTCCCGACCGATATGTCTCCTGGTGACATTGCATGTCCGAAACTCCTTCAACTCGGTAAGGTAGACAGACATGCTTGGGGCAATGGAGCGGGACTTCGGGGTACCCCGGTATCTCTTGTAGATTATTGGGGATTACCTTCGGGACCGTTTCATTGTATACGAGACGGCGGAGGGCTCAAAACGGAGGGCACTGACGTATGGTGCGACCCAAGGCTCCGTCTTAGGACCCGATCTATGGAATATTTCCTACGACCGGATCCTGAGATTGGAAATGCCTGAAGGTTGCTTTCTGATCAAAGCGAAGTATGGCGGCTAGGCACCGAAGATGTGCACTTCGTCTTGGAGACGACTTTCCTAGTGGTCGCTGGGATAACTCCCATCGACCTCCTGGCCCAGGAGAGGAAGCTGGACCACCAGGCAAGGGGGACACTCGACCATGGTGAAGCCAAGGTGTGAGCCAGGGAAATATCTTTGGTTAACTGGTATGATAGGTGGGAGCAGGATACCGTTCCGAGGTGGTAGACCGCTAAACTAATCAGGTTACCTCGCACAGCTACTGACAGGTCATGGCTACGTCCGTGTATACCTACATCGCATTGGTAAAGTGGCGGATGCTCGATGCGTGCACTGTGGATCAATTACGAACGACGCCTTGCACACATTTTTTGGGTGCAAACACTGGGGGCGCCTGAGGGAATCCTGAAGACATCGTCTCTCTGATGCTCACCAGTAAGGAGAACTGGGGAAGGGTTGCTTCTTCCGTTGAGGATATCCTGAGACGTAAGAAACCGGCTCTTCCCTAGGGTAAGGAGGAAAGCGTAGAGGGTACCCCGAAAGCATAAGTACTGGGTTCCTCTCCAAAATATTGCTTAACGGCAGTGCCGGCGAGGATGTACGAACCAGAAAAGGAGGTTTTAGTGAGGTTTTAGTGGGTATACCGGCCAGTCAATGCCGGGCAGTCTCATTCACCGGGGGCCCGGGCCCCTGTGGTCTTTAAAGGATTTCCTCCCTCCTTTACAAAAATTATTATTATTATTATTATTATTATTATTATTATTATTATTATTATTATTATTGTTATTAATTTCAATCATTTGTATACTCCTGATTTATTAAAAAGTACGATCATTTTTACAATTTTCAAAATTCGTTTTTAATTTAAAAGTGTTTCAAATTTTTTTAGAATATTGTAGAATGTCAAATATGGAGAGGAAAACTTTTTTACCTTCTATTTTTCATTGAATAGAGGAACTCTGCTTTATACTCTGAATATTTCTGAAAATTTAAATGGGTTCTTCTCAAAACTACTTTTCTAAATTTATCGAAAACAGTAGGCAACAAATATTAATCTATTTATTCTAAAAATATTTGTATTTTTCAAAAGTATATTATGCGTCTTTAAATATTTCTATTATTCATTCATCAAAACTATTATTTTTGCTAAAATTATTTTTAAAATTAAAATTAAAACTATTTTTATTTTTTAATTGTAATATGTTCTTAATAAAATTGATTATAAGTACTTAATTAATATAGTCCACTAACAGAAATATTCGATACTATGACAAATTTATTTCGGAAAAGAGTATTTATTTTATTAGTAAAGATTATATTATTAATCTTTTTTTAACTTAAAAAAATTGTCAAGATAAATATGTTTATATTTTAATATTTTATGTGTATATGTGAATTTGATTATTTTTTATGTTATATATTTGTACGCAAAATTTATAATCAAATTTTCGTTTTTATTTAAACATGTTTGTATTAACATTGAGTTTCAACATTACATATCAAACATTTTTTTCAGTTTTATTAAAATACAAAATTAATGTACACAATAAATTCAATTTTTACTATTGTATTTGTACAATATATTTTATGCGTATAATATTTACATATTAAACATTGTATTATTTTTTTGTTTGAAAATAATAAATTTTACTTCGATTACTTGTTATAATTTAGATAGAAAAATTAATATGAATTTAGAATAGATTTTGTATAAGTCATAAATTTAATTTTTACTTTCAATTCTATTTCTGTAAGTTCACTTAAAATACATACTTCAAAATTCTTTATTATTCTTATATTTCTTTTTTGTTCATAATATTAAATGAATATAGGGTTCCAAAACAGATTAAATCGTGTATCGATAACAAATTAATCACAAGGATTTGTATTAAAGTAAGATGTAAACTAACTTAGTGTTGTATAAATTGACATTCCGGCATCTGAGGCATAGGGAAATTGAGGCGGTAAAGATGGCGATCTGGACACAGATAAATAAGGTGGTGTCGCAGCACCTACATAACCGTGTGATGCACTGCTACTTCCACCTCCACCACCTCCGCCGCCTCCACTTGGACTCAATCCTTCGCCATCCAGCCCCATATTCACTACTGTTCCGTAACTATCATTGCTCAGATCTAAAGGAAGAAATTTTAAAACTACTTAAAATTTGTTATTTAAGCTTTACAGAATCGTATCTTTTCTGTAATTTATAAATTGCGTTAACATGTTAATCCGGATACTTCTTAAGTTTTTTGAAAAATATTTCTGTAAAAAATACAAATTATTAGATTGATTTAGTGATATTGAATAGTTGTTCAATCTTAATCTGAAATAATTCGAATAGATACAATATACTTAATTAAAAGAAGCATATTTTTAAAAAATAATTTATTTTTTACTTATTATTATTTATTTTTTAATAATATAATAACTGTAATATTCTTATTATTTATAAATGAAAAGATATATTTCTCTTCGCATTGACTTTTAAAATTAAGTTATCTTAAGAATAGTTAATTAAATGTAATTAAATAATGATTAAATAATGTTAATTAAATAATGATATAAATATATTAATAATAGAATATATGCAATAAACGATATAAGAATATATATTACCATGATGACCAAATGAGGAATCCAAATCAACTTTTAATTCATCTTTATCAAGTAATTTTTCAGGTCTTGGAGAATGTACACCACTATTTTTCATGTTGCGAAAATATTGAGACCATCGTGTTCTACCAGCATCTTTTTTCAATCTTTTCTCTTTAGCTCTTCTATAATAATTTAATTCATTAATACTGATATTATTTGAGTATTTATCATCGTAAGTGAAAATCTATACAGTTTTGATTATAAATAACTATTTTTTGTTGATTAAATATTTATGAATAACGAAATGAATTTCTTTTGTCATTTGTCAATCAGTATTTACCTATTTTGAAACCAAACTTGAACAACACGCATATCTAAACCAGTATCTTGTGAAAGCTGCTCTCGAACATGCCTCGCTGGCTTCGGGCTATTATTATAAGCTAACTTTAAGGTTTCCAACTGCTTTGCTGTAATGGTTGTTCTCGGTCTTTTGTTTGGCTGATCTCCATCTATGCTTCCACCGTCCGCAAGTTCTATTCAAATAAGCATTTATAAAATTATAAAGATTCAAATAGTAATTAATAATAATAACAAAAGAGTAATAAATAAATGTTATAGCTATTTTAAAAACTTATACAATAAGTTTATAAAAGGGTATCAATTTATTAAGTCTTAAGTTGTAAAAATTCATAAATCAAAGATAAAGTTTATTGAAAGAACTAGAATTTAAAGATTTTTAAAGAAAATAAATATTAAATATTAATTTTCTTTTATTATGAAGTTTTTATTCGGAGAAATTGTTTAAATTATTTGTTATAATTTAATTATAAAAATTTTTAAAATTTTAAAGAAAATGTAAACTAGATTTTAAAAACTAAGTGTAATTGATACAAAAGGTAGTCAAAGTTACATTAATTACTTTAATGAACAAAAATAAGTGTAAAATGAACTTTTAAGCTTAAGTTTTAATCAAATGAATTCTCCATTACTTATTGTAAAAATATATATTAATACGAAAAGTTAATACAAATTTTTAAATGTCAAATGAAATAGTTATTAAATTAGTATTTTAAGATTGATTTCTTTACCTTTGGCTTTGGCTTGCTCGTAATCAGACTTGCAGACAAGTTTACCATCTTCCATCAGATAGAACTCATCGCCAGTATCGAGTTGCCTTGAACACATAGCGCATGAGAAACAAGTGAGATGATAGACTAAATCCTGCGCTCTACGCACGACCTGAGAAGGAGCCAGACCTTGGCCGCAGCCAGCACACTTTGTGCCGAAACGTCTGCCACACCAACATAAAGCAAAAGATTCATATTACATTCACACATAAACTAATTTTATAGCACATCATCTACATAGACAAGTGTTATTTATCTGCATTGTCAAATTTATAAATATATAAATATTCTAATGGTAGTAGAAATTCTGAAAAGTTGCAATATGTCAAAGGTATCTTATTATTCATATAAATATTTTAACTGAATTAATTTTAACAAAAATAGATAACAATACAAATAAAATAATGAAACAAAAATATAATTTTTAAATTATTGAATTAAATTATTATAAACTATATCATTTTTTAATATTAAATTTTTTTTTTCATTTTTATAAATGTCATAATTAAATATTAAAGTTAATAATGAATTTTAATAATTATTATAAGCATACAAATATTTTTAAGATGTATAAAAATTGAGCAGATGATAACAATATATAAGCAATAAGAACTGTATACAAGAAAATGAAATTGATACTTACTTGAAAAAGTCATCTTTGCAGAATACATGGCCATTGCGCGCATAACATTTATCTGTTAGTCTAATACCACAATCCTGACAAATAAGACATCCAGCATGCCAACACCTATCCATTACCCGCAAAATATATCGATCAAGAATCACTTTTAAACATCCTCCACATTTTGGTATCGAAGCTATATAAAAGAAAATATATCACCAGTAATGTACGTTTTAAATTACGTCTGTATAATACTAAGCCATTAAGATATTTAAACTATGAAATACATGTACTGTTATTATTTGTAATGATTTTAAATAGTTAATAATATATGAGTAGGATATAATTTTTATGAATTAGCAGTTTGAAACTCGAAATATTATAGAAATATTTTATAAATTATATAAATATATAAAGGGAATTATAAAATAATGTAATAACAATGTTTATTTAAATAAGTAATTTATAATGAAAATTAATATTTAATTGGTCCAAACTTTTTAAGGTTAAGAGTTATAACGAATAAATTTAATTCTTTTTATAATTATATTCATATATAAATTGTCTTTATAAATTTTTATAAATCATTTTTTAAAAATTAAAATATTTTAATATGTTATTAATAAGATTTCATTTTTTTCGTAATATTTAATATATGTTGTAATAAACAATATAAAATTTAATTTAAAAAACATGTTAAAATAAAATCAATATTTGTTTATACTATTTTAATGTATTACTCACGATTTTATTGTAAATTAAAAAATTAATAGAAATGAATTTTTTATTAATATGTTATTTTAAAATATAAAAGTTAGTAAATATATTACAAATGAATTGTAGTGATAGAAATATATATACACGTGCCTGTATATATTTGTTTCTAGATAAATAATATTTATAAAAAATCTGTAAATTTGTTCATTAAAATTTTTGGATGAATCATAATTTGCATTTATAGTAAATATAATTTCAAGTAAACGTAATTATACCTAAAATATATATTTGAATGAAAATGCTTATAAATATATTTATAATATTTATAATATTATAAATATATTATATATTTTACTATTATTATTTAACTTGTTATTAAAACGAAATAAAATGTTAGTTATTAATTATATTTTTATTTAAAAATAATTTATTTAGAGATCACAATTACTTTATTAAATTTTAAAATATCTAAGGAATTTTAACGAATTCTATATTGTTTTATACATGAAGAAAATAATAAACATTGAAATGAATGTTTATCAACTCTAAGACAAATATTAATCTTCTGTATTTATTAAAATAAATAAATAATAATATTTATCTATCAAAATTTGTTTGATAATCACATCTTTAGTCAATTTATTTATTTTATTTGATTAAGTGGCAGTACTGTTCGAATAAATATTCCAGAAAACAAATTTTAATTCTGAAATCACATATTATCAGTATTTTTTTATAGTTTTAGTTATTTACATTTAAATCGATTTATAGGTTTCATACGAAATTAATGATAAGATTTATAACTTTGCATTAATACATAATAATTTATAATATACAATAGTTTCATATAGTGCATATTAATGTAAGTATATTATATATTTAAAATAATTCATGGTTTGTTATTAAAGTATTAATTAAAATCAAAAATAACAAATACTGTAATATTCGTGTTCCTTTTTTTAAATTTCAATAATAGTTTAAATTAGGAATATGCTATCTAATATATTTGATTACAATAATGGAACGTGATTTGACTTTTTAGTTAACTAAACCAAGTACATAAGTATAAATAAATAAAATAAACATAATTAATATATTATCCGTCAATGATTTGAAATAATTTAGTAATTTATATTGAATTACTTACTGTAATAATTCGAATAGTATAAATATGCGACTATCTGTTTATTAAAGTTTTAATCCATTCAAATCCATTGATAAGAAAATTTAATTTTATTTCATTTTATTGGTTTTATTTGTTTGTTAGTTAATGAACTGTATGGCTAAAATAAGATCGAGATAGAAAAAAATATAAGATCAAAATCGCAATAATTGAAGTAAGTATTAAAAATAAGTACAGTTTACCTACTAAATAAATAAGATATTAGTCGATTTTTATAATATTGAAATCGTGGTATCTAGACAATTTATTGAGATTAATCGGTGCGTACGGTTCGCCGGTGGCTGCGCCCACACTTACAATAAATGATGTCTGGTATACAAGCGGGGAGACCAAGCTCTGCTGCGGGATGATCTAGTGGGTGCATAGCCTGAATGGGAGCCGTTGCGAAAGACTCTGGGCTGCTTTGCGGCGGCGTTAGTGTTTCAAGCCTTGACCGAAAACTAATCTCACAACCAATCATTCTAGGTGCTTCTCTAATTCAGCTTGCATTTCATACACTCAACCTCGAAATTATTTTTAAGGCATCGCGCAGTCGCGAATTTCGTAGAATAGTTCAGGAAGAAAGCATTCGTGCGACTGCATCGTCAAACTTCTTCCTGCATGTGACAGAGCGATGACAACTATGGCGATGACAAGGGTGGGGAGTCATGAGTGTCTATTGGCTGAGTAACACACCCCCACAAAACTCCTATTGGTTACTGGGTACCGCCCCCGTTTTATATAGTGCATCAGGTATGGGGCGTGAACGAATATTCCGGACATTTGTTAACTCTTAGGAATGGTTCTAGCCACGAAAAGGTTAAAATTATGGAGTTCTTTTCAAGAGACGAATGCTTTTTTTAAATAAAAGTTTTTGCAGTTACATAATCCATTTTTTGTTTGAGAAAAAAATGTTTTCCATATAAGTTTATACAGGTATAACAAAAAACTGTCAAAAATAAAACTTTTATAAATAGTAAAAACATTAGAAAATTTATTCACTTAATGCAATTAGTTTTAGTTTTTTACAATTTATAATCGTGTATATTTTAAACAGGACACTTGATGAAAAAATTTCTTGAAATATGTTATATGAGATTAATTACATTTTTAATTTAATTATTTTATTATTTAGTTGTTTATTTATCATGAAAATTCAGTTGTATAAAATGATATTGAAAATATTTTTTTTTAGTTATAAATTTTATTTACACGATGTTTTTAGCAATTTATAAGAAATTATTTTACTCAAATAATAACTACTGAATTATTTACGTTTAGTTTTTTTTATTAACCGACTATTTATTTAAATCTGCTGAAATCTATTGAAATCTGTTTCGATTTAGGTTTAGAACATTTTCGAGATTGATGTCTTATATTTTATGGCAACGCAATCAAGCATACTATTGGGAAAGTTTTTTTTACAAAATATATAAAAATGGAAAGAGTTCATCTATCAGTTTTCACGAAGCAGACTTTTTACATGTAATATTTATTATTACCGTTATCTACTAGCTACTGACCGACCTTAATACATTAAACAAATCTTTTATCGCCGGTCACATTTCTATCTTGTATGAAATGAGGAAGGATGTCACACGCCTCTCGCGTAAAGTGAGAAAAATTTGAAGTGCAAAAAGCTTTGCTTTGGAGTTATTACAAAAGTATTCTTCGTGGTTTTTATAAAACTTGTATGATTTTTTTTTTTTTTTTTTTATTCCTATTGACATTTCTATTCATACATATCCTCTTTTTGTCTCTTATTTATATAAATTTTATTACTTGAACTATTATCACATTGTTCTATCTTAAAAAAAAACTATTTCACATTTGTTTATATAATATTACAATATAATAAAAAAAAAACAGTTCCAAATAGCGATTCTATTTTATTCATTTTTATCCTAAAAAAAATTAATATTTATTCAAAGGATTGAAGCAGTACCTGTACACGATCGGCATTTATTATATCAGAAATGAAATAATATGAAATTTTTACCTATTTCATAATTATATAATAATTAAACGATTTAATTTATAATTCTTTTAAAATTTTCAATCTTAAACTTATAATTATGAATTTCATGTTTCAAATTAGGTATTATATAAGAAAGAAAAATAATTTGTAAAAATTAGATATTTCGTAAATTTATTCAACACAATATTCCACTTTAAAAATTCCAACCAATAGCAATTAAGCATATATTACATTTTTTGATGATATATTTCTTTTAACTAATAATTTATTTATTTTTGTATTTTAATAAATATAGTAAATTAAAATAACGATAGTAATGATAATAATATTGAATACTATTAACCATAAACAGTTTCAATAATCTATAGAAGATATTTAAAATTGAAATAGAAAAATGAATAATTATTTCAGAAGTACATTGATAATAAGTGAAATTATACATGATGTAATGCCTATTCATTCGTAATCAAATAAAAATCTATTTTCTGAATAAAAATAGAGAAAAAAAATTTTAGAAAATAAAATTGCGTGAAAACGGTAGATATTAAAAATATATAGTCAAAATATAAATAAAATTTATAAATACATTGTAAATTAGGTAAACGAATCATCTATAATATCTTTCTTATAATAATAAGATTAGGTGTGATTTATAATTATTGCAAGTAAAAAAAATTAATATTTTAATAAATTATAATTATGGTAAATAAAGTGACTTTTGATGTATTAGTACAGAAAGTTATAATTTAAAAGATTTAAAGTCATGAAATATTGATAGTTGCAAAAATTGATAATTTTAAAAACTAATTATCGGAGAATTATCTAATATTTGAATTGGTTTACATATTATTACTAATTTATTCTGAATTTTAATCTTAATTCATTTTAGTGACTTAACTTTACATGTCACTTGAAAATTAAAATGTTTGAAATTTATATAAGATGAATATATTGATTATATATAACTTTTATTTCTCACTTTTTTTAAATAATATGTGAATGATAGAATGTATTTAATCGTATTTCGCGTTTGATTATCTTGAAATATATATTAATTGATGATGTAGTTATTAAAACTAATTATTTAATTAAGATAAGAAATACGAATATTTTAATAATTTATTATTAAAACTTAGTGAAAAATCTTTAAAACTCTATTTCAAGTTATTAAAACGATAGTAGGATTTTATATATACAAAATAAATGTATTTGAATTTTATAAATTCTCATTAAATATTATATTATCAAATATAAACTATATATAGAAATATATAGTTAAATATATTAATAATTAACGAGTTTGACGTATAAGGTTGATTTTTTTTATTGACATATTTTTAAGAAGTTATATGGAAATAAAGGAGAAAATAAGTAATTTTATTTAAAAATAAATAAAAAATAAAGTAATTAATTATATTAAATATTGTTTAAATAAAATATTAAATTATATTAAGTTATAATTTTATTTAACAATATAATTTTTTGTTGAATTGTAGCTCAATTTCGCAAATATATTACATATATTTATTATTGTAATATAATTGTCGAGGCAAAATTAAATAATGTAACACAATAAAACCAAAACTATCATTAATTGATATAATTTTAGCTTATATTATTGAAAGTATTTTTATTGTTAGCAAATATACGGAATCTAAACAGTGTGCTGAAAACATAATTAGAAAAAATGAAATAAAATTAGTATCCTTTTGTTGTGTTATTTGAAAAACTTTCGCAAATCGCAAAGAACTAGATTTGATAAATAAAAGGAGTTAGTCGAAGGTAGAAACATTTTTAGATGCTAAAACTACTTGCAATGATTGATTTATCTGACTTAAGATTTTGCAAATCTAAAATTTTTTGTATTAAATAAACGATTAGAAATTATATTGTGGTGCAGATGTTCGTTTGAATGAACTCATTTCATAAGTACTTTAGAATGAGGTAATAAAATAACAAAAGTAAATAAAATGATCAATACTATCGCAACGAAATATTATGCATGTGTAAATATGTACATTTTAGTATAATAGCTTGAATTGCTGTATCTTTGGGTTGGACCATATTAACCATGTTTTCTTTTTCAAATATATACTTCATTGTATTTTATAAGGTCCATCTTATTTTATTTGAATACATAAAAAAGTATTTTAGCAACACTGAAATTTGACAATAAGAAAAAATAAAAAAGAGAAGTATACGAAAAGTAAAATATTATATTATTTATATTCAAATATTCTTAATAGTAAATTTTTTCCTGTTTTTTGCCACGTATATTTTGCCTAAAATATTTTACTTTTTATCTGCAATAAAATGTATATGGAGTTGGAGTATACGCCCCTCACAATGACAGGTTCCACTCATTGTCAAGAACCCCTACAGTGTTTATCGCCAGGCAAATAGGAGTTCAAGGGAGGATGGAGAAGTATCGATATTTCTCCGAACTAAATTCACAGAAGGGAATTTAGGGGAATCCTGACGGTTATGCTCATGAATGATTTACTGGTGATTTCTTTCTTTATTACTATGGCATTGCTAAATCTTCAAGGCATGGAATTGCGTTCAATTATGTAAATTATATATTTTTTTAATGAAATTTAGTGCAAATACTAGAAATACACATTATTTTTTAGTTCTCCGCATTATATATATTATTACACATTAATTTATTTGAATCTCGCCATAGACATTCTTTTTTTATATTTATGGATATTAATAAAATTATATAAATTTTTATTTATACCTCTAACAATAATATTTTGTTACATATTTTTCCATTCCAACAACTTTTGATCCCTCGCAATTAAAAAAAATCATTTAAATTTTAAAATTAATCCATTTTAAAATTTTATAAATAATTTATATTAAATTTTTTAGATAAAAAAATTATAATGAAATTTAATTTAAACATTTTTAAATTAATTTTCTGCTTGGTATGTAAATTGTCTTTTTATAAAAGCATTAAAAATTAATTCTAATAGCGAAATATCCGAAAGGATCGGAATTTTATTTTTGTTGAAATTAAATTTTTCATATATTTTTTAAAATAAATATGAAAAAAGTAGAATAATTTAAAAAATGACTTCGAAATTTTTTATACGTTTATGACAAATATTATTCAGTTCGGTTAATTTATATTATTAGAAAATCAAAAAAATAATAAAAAAATAAGAAAAACATGGTATAAAATAATCATAAAATAAATTTGTACATTTAATTAATTAGATTAATAAATATGAAGACTTTTATAATTAATAAAACTAGAAATAGTAGCGACTGTATATTTGTGCGATCCCCTTGTGAACCATTTGGTCGGATAGTGTTTAACCAAAAAAGAACGCCCAACTACATTGAAAATGGTCATTCATTTGAAAAATGCAAAAGAAAATTGTGCAAACCAATATAAAATGTGAACAATGTATCCATGGAGTTGAGTAATACTCAATCATATGGATGCATTATCCCCATACGAGATAGAAGAAACATGTATATATTCGTTAAATGAAATGTATATAGCGGAGAGTGTAGTATGTACATTGTTTTATAAGAATTTATTATTAGAATGGTTACAATAAAACTTTAAATTTAATATCATATTATAATATTATTTACCAAAATGTTATTAAAAAAAAAGAATAAAGAGTAAAATTGTTAGATAAGAAATTAAAGACATCATTGTTAGATTTATCTCTACAGAATCTAATAGCATGCAAGTAAACTTCATCTCAGTGAAAAAATATATTTAGTAAAAAATACGTATATGATATTTATATACCATTTAGGCACTTTGTATAGATGTAAATAGGGAATGGCTTTCACATATATACACGAAGTGCTATGTATATATATAAATTGTGCGATTTACACATATGGGACAATTAACTACCCCATTACTCGTTTTATTCATAGGCACGTTTAAAGCTTGGAAAGATCTCTCGTATCCTTTTAGTATTTAAAACGCAGTCTTACTCACATGTGTGAGTAAATACAATAAATTGAAAAAGAAATAAATAATACATGCAAGTGTAATTTATAAAATTAAAATGCATTACTAAGAATGTTTTAAAGAACAATAGGGCGTTGATATTTCTTTGTTTATTCTTTTTTTAAAAATAAAATTAGAAAAATGTATTTTTCACTGGATTATTTAAATAATTTATTTAAAAATAATTTCTTATTTTGTTATTATGAACAAAATTCATTTTCGTTTAATTTTTATTTTATTATTATATATATATAAATAATAAAAGAAATTAAATATTATTTTTGTTATTATTTTATTTTGTGATATTTATATTTATTGTATTGATATTGAATTTATTAACGACTGTCTAAAATAACTTTGTATTTAGTAATAAATAATTACAATTATATAAAAAATTTATTTATTGTTTATTAAATTTCGAAGATTTTATTTTAAGAATATAATTTAAACCTTTTGTAAATTTTAACTTGTAGTAAATAATTGAAGTGTTAAAGAAATCAAATTATATATATAAACGCGAAAATACAAAGAAAGTGGAAGAAATAGATAAAAAGTTCAATAGATTCATTTCAGCAAGAATATCAATAAAAAAAAGTATACGAAAAAGTGAAAATCAATTAGTATGAAACAAATATGAATAAAACAATTTATTTTCATACGACTTTATTTAATTTAAAACTATCGGAAAAACATTTAGCAAGTACATTAAGGAAATTGCATAGATTTTCATCGACTTAATCCCTAGTTTCACCGTCAAACGGGGTACTACCCTAGCAATGTCATCGTTAGTATCATTGTCATTGAACGCAGGCTTCGATTGATCATCATGGTTCGTGATCAGCTTGTTCGTTCGAATAGGTGCATCTATATTGATAAGTGTATGTTCATATGTGAAAAAGAGGGGGAGACAATAACGAGGATGACAAGGAAACAGCTTTGGGGTCAAGTGAACGAAAGCGAGTAGCTACCATCAACCTAAGCTAAACGCTTGAGGGGAGAAGATTGCTTTAATCTATTACCAGTTTGCCCCACTGCCTCGTGTCCTGCCAAGTGGCTTCTCGTTATACGCTTGTTTGCAGTGGATAAAGTGGCCTAACATTTACACGATTTTAGAGGTATTGCGAAACCTGTAAGCATTTTTCATTACTCATTTGACTCATGAGAAGTTGGTTATGATATGATTCGCAAGTTCGATATGCAATTTACTCTTATACTCAAATATATTTAGGAAAATTTTGAGAAGTAAATAAATTAAATAAATATATTTTATATACAAGAATGACAACATTTTTTTGAATTTTTTTTAGAATTGTTATTTAATGAGACGTATATTATATTTTATTTTTTCTGACTGCTTTAACACGCAGTTCATCAGATGTAATGATGTTGAATTTATACGATTCATATGTACCTTTATTGTATATATTGAACATTCATTTGAATATTAATAATCTAGACATTAAAATATATATTTATTAAATATATTAGTCATGATATATAAAAATACTGAAAAACTGCTTTTTTTATGAATATATAAATGATTTCTACTTTACTGATTTTTTTAACAAACTGATTAATGTAAACATTTTCTTAATTAAAATTTCTTAAACTAATTCTAAAATAACAAAATCTAGTATTTATTTTTTGCTAAATATTAATTGATTGTTTTAAAATATTCTTATACATTAAAACTATCTAAAATAATTTAATAGTATAAATGTTGACATCATTTTTATATTAATGATGTAGATATACTATAAAGTAAAAAGAATAAGAATTATTTTATTTCTTTATCGCTGATAAAAAAGATGAAAGATAATGATAAAAAAGATGTATTAAAGATGTATTAAATTTATTCTTTTTATATCAGGATTTTCCGAAATTGTATTTACAAAAATTTATAACACCAGTGATTCATATTATAATTTATATGTATAATTGGTTTAATAATAAACACTATGAAAGAATCTTGAATATTGAATAAGTATTTAAATGCAGAAAATAAAAAAATTGAAAGTATTTCAGAGAAACTTTTAAATGTCAGAATTTTTATGTAAAATGTTTATGCGCCTTAAAAACTATACTAAGATTATAATTATTATTTTATTTGATTAACGTAGTTTAGAATTATTAATTACATTACTAAATTAATTTTAATTAAAACTTAAATTATATATCTAAGAATTAATCAATTAATAAGCTCACTCAATTCTTAGATCAGTCTAAAAAATGTTTAATTACAATAATACAACTAACACATAACTAATACAAATTTAAAAAACAATGGGCTTTATGTTTTTTCTTAGTAAAAAATCGATTTATTATAAATATATAGAGCATTAGCTAAGAAGCTTCAAATAACTTTTAGTTTTATGTATAGTTTATGTATTTCATTTATTACTGACTGTAGGTCTTCGGAAACAGCTGTCAATTTTAACATTCGGTGATCTGTAGCTGAAGTAATTTGAGTATTCCAGTGTCTTTAACGTACTCTAATTGATGTTCCGGCTTCTTAATAATAAAAAAAAAAAAGACATCATGACAATATGGAAAGGGATTCTTGAAGAATCGAATTACGAACGGCGATTGAAAAACATTATAAACCAGTTAGGTCACATCTTAGCCTTGTAAAATATTTCTATTGATATATCAATAAGTAAAACATTTGAAGCGATTAAAATGATATTAATTGAAATTCTTCTTTATTAAACTACGTTGCTTTCTATAAACATATTGTTTTGTATTACATCGATAACAAAATTTATTCGAATATAATTATTTTTCGATATAAAATGATTGTAATAACTTATTAAAAGACAATTTTTTCAGATACAAAAGTTAGAATATTTGTTTCAGAAAATATAAAAATGGAAATAATATAGATAAATAATCAGTTTGACAATTAAAAACTAGGCTATCTATACTTATATAAAATAAAATTCCATAAAATGATTTAAATTGAAAATTGAATTCTCACATTATATCATTGTCTCGGTTTCTCTCACGGGATACATTATGTATGCCATGGTTAGACAAATCCGCATGGGACACGTGAGAACAGTATAGTGAATATCGCGCCCAAGAGTATCGAATGTACTGTGCGCCTAGCAACATATTGCTTGAACAACCCAAGGGTCATGCTTACAAATATATTAGAAAAGTCGAGTACGTTTCATACTTTGTTATTTAATATATTTAATTTTTACGAATTGTCAATGACTTTACATTCTATATTTTTTTTAAATTATATGAAAATGTAATTCTTAAGTAATGTAATTGAAACGTACATTTTATTTGATTCAATATTAACAAACTTTATATTATCTTATATAAATATCTATTAAATTCATTTCTTATATTTAATCATTTTTTTATAGAATATAACTCTACTAATTAATGCTTACAATTTTCATTATGTAGATTAAAACAACTATAAGTCTAGTACGTAGTACAAGTATAATAAATAAAAATGTGTCAAGTATATTTAAATATATATGCATATTAATACTGCATTATCACTTCGCAACATTTTTAGGTTCTATTTTTGTTTATTCTATTTTTGTTCAAATTTTTATTATTTATATTCAATAGCCAAACAAAATTATTTCTTAAAAAACATTTACTAACTAAAAAATATTTTTTTGAAAGAATTCGCTCTATAAATGTACGCAAGTTCCTGCTATTAAGCAGTTACAAATGAAACGTGAGATGATTGAAAGAACGTGGATTAATCGTATACGGTAATCCATCTCAAATCTTATAGATAAACAGATTAATTTGTTCCCCAGTTTGTAGTGCCTCGAGTACATAAAATTTCGATTCATTACTTTGTTTAAAAAAATGCTTGTCATAACATTTTTTTGGCTACTGGTGTACATTTTCATAATTTTTATACAAATAGATTGTTGTGATTACTTTAAAATATTCTAATCAAAATCCCTAAACATTAATCATTAAAATTATGCCGGTAACCTTACTAATATGAAACAAACTTACCTCAAATATAAAGTGATTATTACTAAAATACACATACGTGTACACCTAAATACTCCTATACACGTATTGCTAACAATTCAGAGTAAAGATCACTAATTTTTATGAATTCAATTTAACTAAATGTTATTACATTAATTATCACTAACATATTTTCATATATAAATAATGTAATATATGTTTTATATATACTAAGAAACTATATAAAATAAATATATTATATAATAAAAAGTATTTAATTTTAAGATCTTAATTTTGTTATTTTAAAGTAACAACTTCAAAAGAATTTCTATAAGTTAAATAGAATACGTAGTTGTTCAAATAAATTTAAAAAAAAGGTATTTATTTTAAAAAGATTAGTTATTACAAAATTAATTATACTAAGTTTCTATCTATTTCTTATTGACATTATTTACAATTTTTTGAGGTTCCGTCGAAAACATACTATTAGTAACGTAGATAATAGTTTCATATAAAATAAAAATATTTATATTTTCCGGATCAAATTAAAAAGATATACAAATAGTTATTTAATTTATTTTAATTGTTTCATATACCTTTCAATTAATAATAATCCACTACTTTTTTATGAAAGTAATGCAGTTAGCTAATCGATATCTCTTAAAAGCTCTACCTACTTAAAATAAACATTTCGTTTGAAAAATGTTGATATTAACTAATAATTTTTTTATTTTATTATAAAATTTTATATGTATTTTATTTTTATATATCTTATTTTAATTAGAAATATATTATAAGTAATAATAGATATATCGTATCAGAATTGAATACAGCTTCATAAACGTTTTCTTCCAATTTTTCCATAACTTGCGATAAATCAAAACTCTGTTATATTTATAATGTATTAATTAATTATTTTACTAGATCATAATTTATTTTAAAAACATGATGCGAAAGTAGAACAAAAAATAAAAAAGAAGTAGAAAGAAGAAATAGAAGCATTTGCATAGATTAAAAATTACAACAATAAATATGAAATTTATCTTAAATGAATAAGGAAAATGTATTCGTTTTTCTAATTCTAACCGTAATACTAAATTTGGAAATATTCTAACCGTACAAAATTGTTATAATTTCTTGTTTTTGCATTTCAAAATTTCTTTACTGATGAATTACGGCAAGAATGGCAGAACATGTCAATAGTAAATTATACATAAATTTTGTACAATTTGCACAATTTTTTAGTCATTTTATATAGTTCTTTTATTATAAACTAATATTATTTATTTATAAAAAATATTTTATAAAAAATATTGTAACGAGTCACTACAATAATTTAATTTTAATTAATTCAATTGTTTAATATAAGCTGTATTGATTATAATTATTATTGAATATAACTATTATAATGAAGTTTGTAATTATAATAAATCAATAGTTACGAAAATAAATAAAGATTTGTCAAAGAGAAACAGAAACTTAATTAAAACGTATAGAAATATTAAAGAAAGCCTGGGAGAGAACAAAAAGAGATACAGGGAGAAGCAAGAGAGATGGAGTAAAAGAGAATGAGAGAGCGATTTAGATATTTTTCAGTAGAGAGTGAGGTAATGATTTAGAGGGCTTGCGCTCATGAGCATAGAAAAAAATGATCTTGTCTTCGAGACGAGTGTCAAGCACAGGGTAGTGAAGCCAACCAGATACGGAAGGGCGTCGGTGGTTCTCTCTTGGGAAATCAGGGAGACATGGGGACGCCACATAAGGACGTACATAGATGAGTCGTCCATTTTATCACATAATAGTATATATTAAACTTCCGGACATACACTTATTTGAAAGCCTTTGTTTAAACATGTATGTATATTTATTTTTTCGATATAACGATCTAGAATTATATTTTATTAAGCACACACATTTTGATTCTCTTTAATAATTTTTTTATAACTATGCACTAGAGTAAGCATTAATGCACTAATAATATAGTATGTTTATCAATTTTCTTATAAAATATAAAATCATAAATATATGATATAAATAAGTGTTTCATTATATTATTTCTTATTTTTTTCTAATAAAAGCATATTCTTTTAATATAAATATTTTGTAATTAATATACAATCGTTTACTCTGTTTTTCAGAAGTAACATTTTACAAATACTGATAATTAATTATAAAATTCTCTTTAATTAAAATTTTAATTTTTTTATTATTACCTTCATATTTTTGATAATTTTTTTATTTAATGATATTAATAATTTATTTTATTAATAATAAAACGATGGTGAAATTAATATACACATTTGTATATTTATTATATTATGTATATTTATGTATATTTATACCCTTCTGAAAATACATATTAATAAATAATACTAATTTACACAAAGATGGATTATATCTAAGTATATTTTAAAAAAATATTAATTTTAAATCATATTTCAATTTTTTAAAAGTTACTTTTTTTATTATACGTAAATTGTAAATGAAAAAATATAATAAAATTTTTCTCATTTAATTTAAATCTTAAATAATTTTAATTTAATTATTAAATAATAGAAAATAATGGGTAAAAAAATAATAGCTTTTATTGAATATATAGTTCAAATTAAAAATTGACACATATTGCCAAGGAAGAATCTAAGGAATTGAACATAATCGTTACTATAAAATCATATCATTTAAATTTAAAAAATCGAATGTTTATATGTCAATACTTGTATAATCTTAAATATTTATGAATTGAGCGATAGTTACTCATAAGCCTCCAATAATTAAAACGGAAAAGCGAGAAATTCCCTCGAGCATATCTTCTGCGCTGATACTGTGCTTCTTAGAAATATAATCTGAAATACTGTGCTAGACTTCCCTCGGGAAGTTTGCAAAATTACTGGAGATGTGTGCAATCTCTCACGGTGGTGAATTTAAAATGCAAAAATCAAGATTGCTAATAATAAAAGGATGTTCGAGCGTAGCTTTAAGATTGGGGCAGATGGTTGTCTATCGATAACTGTGGAAATTAAAAAATCTAATTCTTCGAATCACCAGAACAAAATTAATATGTAATAAAAACGTAGTGCAGTCTGGAATATCTGCATAAAATTTTTGCCAGTTTCTTTCTTATTTTTATGTTTTAAATGAATTATGGCATGTAAAAGTTATTTATGTAGTATTTTAAATATAAAGAGTCTATTACGAGTACAAAAATTTTATATTGTGTAATAAAATTTTTTATAAAATTAAATAGTATTTGTATATAATTTAACTATATCCAAAATTTATATATATATTAAAAAATTTATTTATAACATTGATTATATATCCAATAAGAATATGTCGTAAAAAATTCTCATATTACACACAAATTGAATGTGTATGTTTTCTCGCATAATACTTCCTTATGTAAAACTTGTATTTTATTTACTTTCTAAATAATAAAATGTAAATCATCAATAATATTGGCAGATTCCTTTGGAAAATCTTTACGTAAGTGGGAGTAAGTAGATACAATATCATGTTGTGGAGGCGTCTTACGAGTGCACAATCGATAATTTTATTAATTGATAATCGAAATGCAATATATAATATTACTATACTTATTTTAATTTATTTCAAGCTGTATATTTTATTATTTTATTATATTATTGTTACAAATAATTGAAAATTATAAAGTATATAAATATATATAAAATGTCAAAGTGCTTGGTATCCATGATTAATAAATATATATAATTTTTCATACATTATTGTATATTTTTATATATAATTATATATGTTTATATTATATGTTATCATATATTTTTGGAAACATGAATATTTATATTAATTAATAATCGTAAGTATATAGATATAATTTAATAAAAATATTTATGGTTCTAAATCTATATAAATGTTAAACATTAATAATATAAAACATAAATTATTAGAAATCTTTATTACATAGAATAAATAAATAAATGGACTATAATGTTAAATAAATTTTTTAGATAATTAACTCGATTTCAAACAGTTTATTGTAGTATAATCAGTTGAGTAATAAAATTTTAAATTATGAAAGATTACATCGTACTGAGACTCTTAATAATCTATATAAGAGATTTAATATTAGATCATTTTAGTAAGGGCATTTGTTTTACTTTATTTGAAGGGGTTATTATCCTGCATAAGAATATTTTTATTGGTATAAAATAATTCTTTAAAGGTTTATATATTACAATAACAAATCCAAATTTAAATTTTAAAATAAAAATAATAGCAAAATTGAATAAATAAATAGAATGAAATGATTTAATAATAAAAATGTATTAAGTAATTCTAATATGTAAAATAAAAAAAATAATTTATTTTAACGTATATGTTAATAATTATAAGAGTCAACTGAAAAAATGATTTATAATGTTTTTTAGTGTATTTCAATAGTTATGTATATGTGATTTTGAATTTTCTAACATATATTAAATTTTAATAAACATTATTCTGTGTTAATAAATACTAATAATGCTAATAAATATTATTAAGTGTTCTTATCAATTCTTAAATATTTCACCGTATCAAGATATAAACTGTTTCATCATTTATAAGTTATATACTATCATTCAAAATAGATTTAAATATTTTCAGAAATTATAATTTTAAATTTTTTATTGTAGTATACAATTATATATATATATATATATTTACTTATATAAAGAAGTGATAACCGAATAAAATTTAAGATATGAAATAAAATATTGTATGAATAATAAATATAAGCTTTAAACAATAAAACTTTTTTTGAATTAACAAATAATTAAATATCATATCAAATTTTAGAATGTTGTATACAATTCTCAAGATAGCTTTAAATATTAAGTCATAAATATTGTAGTTGAGTAGGTGATGTTATATGTATAATATAAGATTCATAAGTTATATATCTTATAAAAATCTGTAAAATAAATGGCTTGTCTTTTTCTATATATACAGATACTCTCTTTCCATATAACTTCTCTCTATCTAACTTTAAAAACACGATTTGAACTATGTTAACTTCTATCAAAATCTATCGCTTTTTCTAACACTATTTCTTTACACTAATCATTTTTTCTTATTCTACATTTTCCATTGCCGTATTTACAATCTTTAAAATCAGTAAGTATAACAGAAGGCTAATTACAGAACAGACATGTCACTCAATATATTATGTTTTGCATGACTTCTTTTTGTTCATGTTACAAAGCACCTATATTAATATATTAATAGATCTCGTAAGTAGTATCAATATGGATGTCTACTTGGCTATTCCTTGTTTCGAGCATCTGAGTGATATTTAGAATAAGAAAGAAAATATTTTAATTATTTTGCTTTATTCATTATATTTTATACTTGTTTATTAACATTAACATTAATAACATTAACAATTAACATATTTATTATATATAACATAATTCTCTATAATATAATTATATAAAATAATATAATAGATTATAAAAATTGTTTATATTTTCTATTTCATGTTAGAACTCAAATTATTTAACATCTTCTTACTAAAAACTTTCGGTAGCATATCAATTAGCTGAACTTTGTAAATAAAACAGATCAAATAGAGAAGAATCAAATGTTATATGAGCGATAAAATCTCCTTATGGTTAGCAGTTCCGCCATGCGAGTACCGTTCATCGCACCCTGTAAAATGATTGTATAAGTCGTGCGTGTAGAGAACTCATTGGCTTCGATCAGGTCGTTAAATGACCGACTATCTTCTAGATCGCGCATCTGCCGGGTGCGTATTTTGGGTGAATCATTCTCATGCGTAGTCTACCAAAGGTGACTTACGCATACGTGCTCAAGGTGGATGACATGACTACAGCTGTAAGAATCAATAGCACTCGACCTTCCGTTATGTCTCGCATGACTAAATTGCCAGCCTTTCCTTCATAATTATGATTTTTGTTGCGGTTATGCTCTTTTTTTGATATTTGAATCGACGTCACCTTCAACAATGATTGTTTGAGGCTCTTTTTAAGCAATTTAAAATAAATTTAATAAATTTAACGAATACAATTTAGGTTTTTACTTTATATCGACCTTTTTAGATTGCATTTATTACTCTACAAATGAATAGTTATTAATTAAAGAATTGTTATATTTAATTATTTACTATAAATTATAAGTTTTTAAAAATAATTTGAAATTAAAAATAATCATTTAAAAATAATAAAAAATACATTTTTTTATTCATAGATATTTTAATTTTTACTACTTAAATTACTAATGCATTAAAATTCTCATGATATATAAACTTTATTTTTTATTTCTATTTTTTTCGATATGAATTTCGTTATTCTTATTTTTATTATACATTACTATTATAAAAAGAAATTAATTAAATAATAAAGAACTTACAGGTTACATTAAAACATTTACTTTTAAAGTATATATTTCAATTTTAATAATTGAATTTTATTTGAAGGAAAATATTATTATATATGTATAAATCAAAATAAATAAATACATAGTATATATGCGAGCGTATAATGTATAATTTAAATATTAACAATATGCAAATTCTTAATTGTTTGTTACAAATATTAAATAATATATTACCGAACACTATTATATTATTGATATATGTAATAATAGCTTTGTGTATTTTTATTAGTTATTTAGAATGATTTTCATTTATTGTACAAAATATGATTTTGTTTTATGAAAAAATTTATTAATTTATCTTTTTACTTTCTATCTCGTATTCCTAAATATTTAAAAAATATTATCTTATTAATATTTTGATTCATATTATTAAAAAAAATTATTTAAAAAAATTATTTTTCAATCACAATGTAAATGTAAAGAATGAAACATTATAAATGTAATTTGGTTATTATTTGGTTATTATTTGTCTTATTGATATATATATATATTATTTATCATAAAACTCAAATTATATATATTTAATACAATTTTAATAGTTACTTTTGAAAATTCTGTATAATGTAATGGAATTTATTCATTTTTACGAATTCATAATGAAATAAAAAAACATTATATTTCGTTAATTTTCATTACTATTACAGTATTGTTATTATTAAAATCGTGATTTATATATTAAAAAAATCACAAAGATCTAATTTTTATATTAATTAAAAGTTAAATAATTTTTATAGATTACTTAACAAATATTTTTATAATCTCAAAATTAATTTTAAAAAAATATTTTCCTAATAAATTAAATACGATGACAATATAGAAATAATATTATTGGGTAAAAAATAATGTTAGACCAATTATTATCTAAATAGAACATTTATATATTCATTATAGTAATACGCATTATTCATATTCATACTTAGAATAAGTTTTAGTTATTCATAAAACGTGAGTAGCAAAAATTTATGGTTGAAATACGGCTAGTACAATAATATTACTTGTTTCATTTGAATTGATAAAATAAAACTAATCTTTTATGAAATTATAAAAACATAATCGCATGTGTCTTTAAATTAAAGATGTTATTATTTGTCCATCGTTTATAAAATTTTTTGTTTATAAAAGGTCATGCGTTATAATGCAGCTGTTGAGGTAGACGAAAAGAGCGAAGCAAACATATCATATATAAGAGATCGAACCACAAAGTAAACGGATTTACTAAGCAAGTTATGCACACGCAAGAGTATGAAACCGAACAAACATTGACTTGTTCAATCATTTCGATCCTGGCCACCCTAAGCTTTAGCGCTAGTTTATCCTTATTGCTGGCATTACTCATACGTGAAGAGAAGAGGATAGAAAGTCAAGTATAAAAAATCGAAGTAACAAAATCTATATCATATCAGTATGTAAGAGAAAGAAAGATAGAAATAGAGAGAGAGAAAGAGAGAGAGAGAGAGAGAGAGAGAGAGAGAGAGAGAGAGAGAGAGAGCAGGTACCGATCACCATCTGTGCCTGTTAGTCGCACAGAGGGTTGAAATTGAAACAAAAACAGACCTCGGTTCTATTGATGTCAAGTAGATGAAAGGGGTGCCAATGAGGGTTATTAGAAGAGGATGTATGTTTTTTTTTATTCATAATTCTTATTCGCAATGCTTTTATTAAAGCAATGTTTGTGATTTTTTTATTTTTATTATAAGGTAGAAAGTTCTTTTTGAGGTTAGACTTTAGAAAGAAATACAAATTAAATACTTACTTTTTAAATACTTAAATTTTTATATTATATTTTATTATATTTTTATATTATATTTTATTATATTTTTATATTATTTATATTATATTTTATTATGTTATACAAATTTTGTAATTTCTTTTAAATGGTATAATATTTTTAATATTAAGGATAATATGTTATATATATTGATATTAATGTTATTAGTTGAAAAAATAATAATATAATATAATATTTAATTAAATATTGTATACTTGTTGATATATACAATATACATTTTATGTTTACATATGTACAGAACTTGTTTTTTCGTACCTAAGTGTATTTCATCAAGATTAATAAAGTACTTATAAAAATATTAAATATATATCGAGTTTCATTCTCTAACTATTAATGATTATTGCACTTGCTTTAATACAAGAAATAAAATAAGTATATTTTTTATTTATTTTCTATATTTTTTAAGTGAGTTTATAATATTTAAGTTCGCTTAATAACAAAAAGGACTAGAAGAAGCAAAAGTATATAAAGAGCATCGAGGCATGGAATGAATTTATAGTTTGTGCTTGTTGATGTTACAAAACTTCATACGGGTCACGTGGCGACTCGTGTCCTACAGGATGTCATGGTTTTTGCATTTAGCGCCTTTTCTATATTTCGTTTGCTTTGTTGGTAAAAACATGGGCGTTTCTTTAATTTCTCCTATTTCATATGAAGTGAAAGTACGTCGTATAAGTAAGTACCTTCCATGAGAAGTAAATATTTTCTAATAAATAATGGTAAGCAAAAAGATTACTGATTTAACTGAATATTTTAATATTAGAATAGTTGTTAATAAATTATAAAATATTATGTAATCACTACTAATCAACATATTTTCAATTTGAATAATAATAGTATAAAATAATAAATATAAAAACAATCAATGGGTGATAATATTATATACTACTTTTAAAATATAATTATTGAATTATAGTGTGAATAAAAGTTTTGAATCATTTTCTATTAAAATTATTATAACATGAAATACAACTAATGATCTTTGAAGTTCATTTTTACAAAATACAAGGGAAAATTTTTTTACTTAAACAATTATTTTAATGATGAATTTATGATTGTAAATTAATATTGTTATTGAAATAAATTTTTTAATTTTAATTGTCTCTTATTAATATTAATTTCAATTTTTACTTAAACGATGTGAAAGTTTGTTAGTATTATATTTTATATAAATATATTTAGTTATTAATTTCTTTTTAAATTTAATACCTTTTTTTAAAAACATCTTTTTTATAATGTTCAGTTTTTCAAAATTAAAAAAATAATACTTAATTAGAATTTTATGAAAACGAATTTTTCTCTTTAATGACAGTAATATTAGTAATGTACTACAATAAATTTCAATATTAAGTAAATTAATTTTTGTAGTGAAAATGAGTTGACTATCAGTAAGACAAGAAAAATGAAAGAAAAAACTATTGAGTGGTACCCATGTATAAGTTTGGTGTATTTAAAACTTTTAATAATACATGGAGGTTATGAATACATTGCTGTCAAATAAAAAGGAATACACATGTGCCGATTTAAGATTCTCTCCCTCGATTACGAACCCGAAGTTATAAATTGAAATGATTCGGCAAGTATTGTAGGCCTACGCGATAATTAAAAATATAAATCAGTCCGAACTGGACATTACCAGAAAATAGTTACAAAATTTCTAAACAATATTACGGAGATACTTATGCCATTAGTAATTTTATCATTAATTATTTTAAATTAAATAAAATATACATATATGAATTTAAAAAAAAATAACTTTTCGAATTATGTAATATAATTTACGCCATTATTTTAATGTCCTATATTGGGAAAACAGCAAATAATGAGTTTTATGTTAAAAACGTTAGCTTTTTATTATTATACTGTAAGCATTTTTTAAAGCGAATACACAAAAACATATTACATGAAAACTGAATATGATAGTTGATGAATATGATGATTCATGTAATTGATTTTAATATTATTTTATAATATGGTACAATAACAACAATATTTTGAATTTTAATTAATTAGTTACACGTCAAAATTTATTTCGAATACATTATTTTTTTTTTTTGTTTAAAATTTGTAAACATTAACAAATACATGTAGTAATAATTTGTCTACTTTGAAAAAAAATAATATTATAAACAATGATATTTAACAGTAATTAAAATAAATATAATACTGTAAACTTAAAAAAGTACTTCTTAATGCTTCTATCAAATTATAAAAATAATTTAATTAATGTGAATTTGAGTGAGATTTAATTTTACTTTTAATTTTACTTTAATAATCACTTAAATTCAATTCTTAAAACTAGAATAACAGCATATTTTTTAGAGTCCAAGATAACAAATAAAAAATTCTTTTTATACGAAAAAACGGCTTTAAACATTTTAGTTTAGTTTATAACTTTATTAGTATCAAATGTTTCGGATTTTTCACTAATTATAATGGTCTAACAAATGTATTTTGTAATAATAATTTTGCAGTTCATATATGTAAGTAATATTGTAGAATTTTTTGAGGACCGAATAAAAAAAATATTAAAGGGCTTATAGTAAATTAATGTATTCTTTTATAAACTTTTTATTTAAACTATAAACTAGAATATTATATTTTTGAGGTAAACAATTAAAACTAAAAAAAAATTGAAAATATTTAAAAATCAAACTTCAATATGAAAACATTCTTTTCATGTTATATATTACATTAAATTTTATTTTATATAGAAATATTTAAAATGTTGGATCAATATATAATAGCTATAAATAATTTATTTAGGTTCATAAAATATATAAAAAATTTTAGATTTTATATAAAACTATATTCTGATAATGTATTTATGATATAATATTTTTATATACATTTAGAAAATTTGATTTTATTTAATCAAAATTATTCTCTATATTTTTTGTTTCAAGAAATACTTAAATTGTTTTAAGCAATATAATTCTCCTATAATTTGTTTTTTCAGTTCATTGAATAATTCAATCAAAATTGAATTATTATATGAAAGTCATAAAATTAAAAATTAATCAACAAAATATGAAGAATAATTTTTAATAAGTAAATTTTTTTTTAAATTAGTTTTATCTATTTCTCTATTTATTTATATTCCACTTTACCATATATTTTTAATTTTATGTTTTATATGAAATTAATTTTACAGTTCTAATAAATTAATCTACATATGCGTGCAATAATAAGTGATTTCTGCATGTATAACTGTTATGTTTCTATCTTTATATTCTGAAAAATTTATAAGTGTGCACATCTGTCAATTGACAAATAATTATATCTATTACTATCCTTATCATTATCATTATATTTATTATTATTAATTTTAATATTTAAAAATTTTTTTTATTTCCTCTATGTCCCTTCAGTTTTAAAAAGTATGTTATACGAGTTTTTGTTCCTGATTAATGATAATGACGGAATTTAGTGTATAGGCCTAAATTTGATTTAACAGCAATAATTTTGTTATACAATATTTGGAATGTTCTGAGTTAAAAGCATATTTAATATTATCAATTAAAGTTAATTGATACGACAACGTATGTATGTAATAAATCTAATTAAATTTTAAATAAAAATTGTTTAAACAAATTATTATATTGTATAGTTTTTTTTTTAAGAATTATGATTATAACATCAAATATAGGACAAAAGATTATTTAGACAATATTGATAATATTTACACGTGTTTAATAAATGATTTTAAATTAAGATGGGATAATAATAAAATGAAAATAGTTTAAGTAAACAATAAATAATAGAAAATAAATAATGTAAAATAAGTAATTATTCTGTACTGTAAAATAATGTTTAATTAGCAGAATATAGGTAAGTTAGAATATTATATAGCATCTAATGTGCTCTATATTATTTATTCTATAATGTAACTATGATTGCTATATGTTTCAATTATTTAGTAGTAAATACAAAAAACTGATGAAGACATGTCTAGAAACTATAATTATATTATTTTTAATAATGACTAATATCATTTTGCAATTTCTACACACATATCACTAAAAATGTAATATTTTAATCTAGTTTATTAAATAATTATAAAATATATAGTTACTTTTAATAATCCTTAAAATTGTCTTTAAACAATATAGAATTTTATTTTATTTATATATTAATCTTTTTTATTATATTAAAAAATTATAAACAAATAATGCATATTTAGATGTGTTAATGTTTTATTAATTATTTGATATTTTTATTTTTGTATCCACAATTCAATAAAATGTAAAATATTCAGTTTCACGTCGTACCTTAAATGTAATATTATATACACATTAATCATAATAATTGAGTATAATTAGTATATAAAAAGTAACAATGGACACAATATAATAATTAGTATTATAAAAAGTAATTTCCAATTGCTCTTGTAATAAAGATGTTGTTAAGAAATGAAAGCCATAGTTAAAACTCTCTGATTAGTAAGTATAGTATAAGTTAATTGTACTCATTTTTTGGTATAGCGAAGAACAACCAGTTCATCATTAGAAAACAGTTGTTTATAATTTTTCCGAATAAAAAATGGTGAAGTATTTGTCAATTTATTATATTTGCAAATTTATTTAATATTATGGAGAAATCACGTAAACTACAAACATTTGTTATTAATACTGCAAAGATCAATATACCTTTATTGTAGTGATACAGATAAACGTAGAAATGGAAATGTACATGAATGTTTTATGAACGAATATATGATCGGTATAAGACCGCCCTATTTCGAAAAAATATGAAAATGAGATTCTATATATTATATGAATATGCAAAGGAATTAAAAAGGTAGAAAATGCTACAGACAGTAAAAAATTAATAATACTTATGCAGCTTCTACTTTGAAATTATCGTCGATTGAGTGATATTTCGATATATTATAAATAAGATTTAGTTTCTTCAAAAGTGCCAATATAGATTATTATGTTTCGAAAGTACATACAATGTAATTGTCCATCACCCAGAATCAAGCTCAATTTCTCATTTCATGATCAAAGATGGATTGACCGAAAGAATTCAAAGATTCAGAAACAAGAGGAAATTCGATTTCTAAACAACTTTCAAAAGAGAATGACCAATTTTAGGACCATGTAATATAAACTAGTGTATAAGAGAATAGAGAAGAAAAAACGTTAAAATCTGATAAACATGTAGGCTTGTGACGTATAGGTGAATAATTAGATGTACGTAGTATTAAATTTCGTATTTTAAAAAAAAATACAAGTCCTTGCTTATAGATATTATATCATATTAGACGATAGAAAACAACGTTAGACAAAAAGGAATGGAAAGGAGAGTTTTCAGTAGATAGGATGCATTTAGCAAATTTATATTTACTAAATTTATGTATTAAAAAATACGTATGTGTATTCTGGACAATAGATATGGTCGTTACATTTGTTTAAATTTTAAAGTTGTCATGGTAGAAAATAAAGTCTTACAGAATAAATGAATACATATAAAAACCTTTCAAAAACTGAAGCGAATTATCACAAATTGAAGTATGACTTTAATATTGAAACTTTTACATATGCACTGTGATAAAGAAGATAATGTCAGGCAAAGAGTCAGGATAAGCCATGCTAGGATAAAAGTCGTAATTATAAAATAAATAATTAGAATCCACGTCAGATGGACGATTTATGAGTAACGTAAATAAAAACAAACGTAATAGACCAAATCTGTATCGACTTCGACTAGAAAAGATATTTATTCTTAATGATCCTTATTAAAACTGTAAGAAATTATAAATAATGTCGGATAAAATTAAATAAGATAGATTTTAGAAATTATAAACAATGTCGGACTAAATTAAATAGATTTTAAAGTGATATAGTTTTAATACATAGACTTTATGTTGAAATATAAGATTTACTTTACAGGAGAGTAATGAATACTTATAATATGACTAAGAAGAATAATTTAGAAAAAAACATTATTGAGCATACACAAATATGTGTCGAAAACTTGTTAATTTATTTAAAAACGATCTTAAAAAAAATAATATTTCATTTTTAAAAAATTTTAATTTTAAATAATGATATAAATAATTAAAATAATTTGTTAATATGTAGAAATTTCCATAATTCATAATGCAATAAATTTGTAGTAACATTATATTAAAAAAAATCTTGTTTTCAAATGCAAAAACTTTTCTAATAAACTAAGATAAACAGTAAGATTCCAATATAATAGGTAAAAGACAAATTATTCTTATGTTTTTCCACCTCCCGCCCATCTAATTTTGGCGACAGTTCTGATAAATCATCCACAAGAATAAGGGTAATTTTTTATTTTGGATTCCAATGCATATGTTGATATAAATGTTTATATATTTTATATTAATATAAATATTTATGCGATACTAACCACTTTTAAATTTTAAATCAGAACGCTAAAACTATATAATGGAAACAATAAAATGAAATTATTTTTCTAATATTTTAGTTTAATTATTTTTTTATATTCTCTAGTAAAATTATTTTTAATTGAAAATTTTTTAATTATTTTTATTTACTTTTTTATTATATATTTAATAAATATTGAATTTATTATGGTACAGATTTTTGGATATAGAAATTATTTGGAAATTAATATTTCTTTTTATACAGCATTCGAGTAGTTATTTAATTTATTAAAACATGACTTATAATTATTTGTGGAATAACAATATTATTATAGTACAGTATTATTATTTTTTAACAAATGTATTAACAAATAGAAATTGATTTGCATATAGTATTTTATAATGATTTAGGTAATGTACGCGTACAATAGCTCATAATATTACATCATTTATAGATATAGATATACGAAGATATAGTTTAATAATTCTTAGTCAGAAATATTAATAATTAGTAATAAGTGATATATAGTAAAGTTTTTAAATTTTGGATAAGAATTTTTTGTATTTTATTATTCTTAAAAATCTGAATTTTTAAAAATCTGTGTTATTTTGTTCTATAGCTATAATTTTCTTTTTAATTTTTTGGATCATTTCCTCCTGTAACCATATACTGTTCCATTCGCCTTAATTAATTAATTAAATATTGGCATGTTTGAAGATATACCTATGTAAGAAATACCGTCAATTATTGTTGTAAGAAAATATTGTCAATTTCGAACATTAAATTTTAAATTTTTGTAAAATAAACAAGATTAAGAGTTTTTGTCGTTAAATATATCATAAAATAAATTATAAACATTGAAATATAATCTATAATAATTATTTATAACTATAATCTATAAATCATAAACATTGAAAACTGAAGGTATTATTTTAACTGTAATATATAATTTTAATATATTTCCTTAAGGTTTATAACTAAGTTTTTTAAAATAAATTTTAAAAATATATATTCCTTTTAATTCAAAATGTCATTAAAAAAACAAAATAAGTAGATAAAAAATAAGTCTAAAAATATATGTAAGAAGTAAAAATTCAAGTAAATTATAAGCATTCATTAGTGTCTCAAATTTAAAGATACGATAAAAAAGATATATGATGTAGTCGATGCAATATTGTATTGATTGAAAGTGGAAGTACGAGTGACCAGACTTTTCAATACATTACGTGATTAAATCGGCCTACTATTTACAAAACCGTGTGTACAGCACTTACTTTATTAAAATACTAGCACACTAATTCCGTTATTTTCTTTTTTTTCTGATTTTCTTTAACCAATGTTTCTTTGTATATAATTAGAAAATAGTATCTTTTCAATAATATATAATCGAAATTAAAAATATCGCGTTTCTTAATAAATTAAATATTATATTAATGTATATTTATAAATATTTTAAAATGGTATAAAAATACTTTTATTACACAAATAGTTTTCCTTTTCTTTTTTATAATTTTTTGTTATAAAAATTTTTTTATTCAAATTTTATTATATATAGAAGTATGTTAATATTCAATGTTAATTCCTTTCTGTCTTCTGTTTATTTGTTTATAATGCAGTGCTTTTTTCACAGATAAACAACTAAAATTTTATATAGAACGTTCGATTTTCATAGATTAAAAAAATAAAGGTTCATAAGAAATCAGTGCAAATTAGGTTAACAATAGAAAATCGTACTGATTGAAACAATAAGTTCACTTCACAAGAATTAAATTATCGATAGTTATGATCGAATCTCATAACTATAAGTTTGAGATAATAACCAAATCTCACTTTCTTAACTTCTGCTGAAACCTTTTGAATATTTAATAGAACACCGTTTATTAACTCGATTAGAGAATCGCAACATCATAAATTTCTTGCAGTGCTTATATAATTTATTCATGTCTCTTATACGACCTTGTTCCGCTCACCGAGATTGAGCTAGTAAATAATTTAATCTTGCAAGTGATTGAGGGGAACTAATGAGAAAAATCTAAAAAGCTATTCAGTACGTGCACATTTATCACGTTGGACGGTGATTATATGAATACAATATAATTTTCTTTATATTTACTATACTATACTTTGACAATAAATCACATTAATATTTTATGCTAATTTTTACAGTTATAATAATTAGGATTTTAGAATCCTAATCACTAATTAGTAGAATAGTTTATAAATCGTCAACATCGTTCGATGAATTGATATCGTGAAGACTGATATTAATTTATTAAGACAAAGTTAAATAATTTATTTTAGTACTTCTGACATATATTTAAAAATAAAACAATAATTATTAGAAATATAAAAAGTGAAAAATTTTTATTGATTTGGTATGATTAATGCATACAAAAATTCTAAGTATTAAAAGAATAATATTTTAATACAACTTAATATATTTGAAACAAGCTATAATGACATTTTTATTAATCAATGATCAATTGCTAATTATAGTTATTTCTTAATTTCTTATCAATTATTAATATCTATTAAATTATTAACTTAAATACCAAATTAAATAAATGAATTTTCTCTTTGAATTCTTGATATTGATTGATTGTTACGTGATAATACGATAAATTTGTAATATAAGAAAAACATGCTAGAAAATGTAATAAATAATAATAAAAATATTTAATGCATCTATTATTTTAAAGGTTTGCTTTTAATATTTCATTGAATAAAGTAAAATAAAAATCACAATCTTTTATTTTTTTACAATTTTTGCAATTATTTCAAAAAAATATTTTTTTTTATTTAATGATATATTTTTATTAAATTTTTATTATAATTTTCAGTTATTAATTAAATGACTATTTTTTCGTTTTACTGTTTAAATATCATTTAATATGAATTTGTTATTTAATTAATTTGATGAATCATTTAATGAGTTGAATTTTATGTAAAAAAAACTAAATTATTTTTTTTATTATTTAAGGGTATATATTGCTTAAAAAATTTAGATAATTAATAATCACAATGTAGATATTTGGTTATAAACTTTATAATTTTAAAACTTAAATATCTATTGATACGGAAACAAGGTTTCAAAAAAATTGATTATTTAACAAATATGAAATGATTAATTTTGTTGTATTTCCTATCTGCATGTTTAAACTTATTACATAATTTTTCATAATAAACTTATTTCGTCTAATTTTGCATAAAATATTTTATAAATACATATCTAAAAATGAACTTTCATAAGTTTTTTGAAAGGTAATAATTTAAAAATATGCTTTAATATGGTGCTCAATTTTAATTCAAAGTATCTATTTTGAATTGAATGAAATTAATAAAGTAATATTTTTATAATATATTTTAATGTTCTGTTAGTTAATTAGTTTATTAATTATTAAAGTATTTGCTACAAAAAATAAAATTACTATAGTGAATAATTTAAAAGGATTTAACTTATCCGATATAATTTTTAATATAAAATAATACTTATCTGTAGAAATGTTGTGTATACCAAAAGTACTTAACTTACCTTCGAGTTTGTTATTACTGGACAAAAGGGCAAGTAACACATCCGGATTAGGTGGTGCGTCAATCACAGCGTTAGATCGAAGGTCACGATAATTTATTAATGCCCGATCATCAGTTCGTGATCGCATCATTATCATAGACGGGAGTAGTCCTGAGCGAAGTGGTTGTGGCTTTACTGTTGCAGACATTGAAAGATCAACCCCTCCAATTAAAGAAGGTCGGTAGTCATTCAAATTTTGTCCAATTATTGGCGAAGGGTCAGTTTCGAACGTATCAGCAACATTGACTTCGCTGCTTCTTGAGTGTAGCGGCATATGCATCAAAAAGAGCTCCAGTGTTTTTCAAGAAACTTAAGAATTGCGTTATCGATTTAAATCGGTTCAAATGATAGTGAATACCCAAAATATGTAATTACATATAATTATTGTATTACTAACTTAGTATTTAACATTATTTGTGTTTTTGATTTCGTATATATGTAATACCGGCTGATATCCTACGATTTGTAAAAATAAACACATTAACAGTTTTTATTAGGAAGTAACTATCAAGTATGTAAATTTAAGTCTCATTGAAATATAATATTATCGTATAGCTGGTATTTTAGAAGTTGACTATCATACGAATGGCGGGACAATAAATTATCGTGCATATTTTTAGACAATAATAAGGAAATGAAAATTTTAAAATTTCGCTTGCAATTACTTCCTATAGACTGTCTTTTGTCGCTTCTTTTTTTTGTATTCGCAACATTTATTTCACTATCATGAAGTGCACAAGATGATCGATTAGATTGTTTTGTTCGTGTTTTAGTATAAAGGTAATTCGAAATCATAAATCGGCAATACTAATAATTATAATCACTACTACTTATCTTCTTCTTTTCCCTTTTTGTCTTTTTCTACATAAACTTTAACTTATCTTTCACTCATTAGAAAGTTTGAATTCTACGCAGCATATAAATAGATTTTTATATTATATTTTTAAAAAATTCGTAAAATACATTTATTAGTTAATGCCGTTGTTATTTCAATTTTGTATAGAATTCAGTAGTGAATTATCTTATGCTTATACGTGTGCTTTTCTAACTACATTTGATGTACCTAGACATTTCATTAAACACCGATTTCTATGTTGACGGGTATCTTCAGAATAATTGAGGACTTCAGACATTTCAATTAGATTACAATAAGATTAAAAGAAAAGAATATATATATATATATATATATATATATATATATATAGGGAGGGGGGGATTGATAAAAAAAGATGGTGTGAAATAAAGAGAGTTCAATGGAAAATCAGATAACACTCCAGGAATTGATGAACGTCGACTGTTTGATAATGTATAATTTGACTTCTGTACTTCACTATCACTATCTTGAGCTCTGTATTTAAACCCGTTCCCAATTTTTTTCGCCGTATGCGCGGATGATAGTTGCGTGATGTTAGCCTGGCACAAGGACAGACCCGGGTGCACAAACACCCGGGGAAAAAATGCAGAACAAGAGGAGAGACATCGAAAATGGTGTTGAGTCGAGCTCTTTCCTGACTGATAGCGCGTCTGCGCAGTTTAAAACGTGATGCCAGAACACATGTATGATGGTGACAAATAGCGTTCTGCAGTTTTTAACATTATATTTACATCGTTTTATTATTTATTATTTTATTATATTATTTTATTATATTTCATGATTCATTTTCAAAAGTTGTACATATTGATTCATAGTTCAAAATAACGCTATAATTAAAAAAACTTGCATTTTGATACGTCAAGTAGTACAGTATCGTAATTTTTGAAGAATATTAATTATTTTAATGAAAACTCAGTTTTTATATTTCATTTATAATAAGCCTTGAAGGTATAAAAAAAATAAGCTTTTTTATACGGATGTGTGCCCTTACGTTCCAAATTTTCAATATAGAATAATTAGTATATTTAATTTAATTTTAAGTATGATCGCAAGTTGATTTTAAATACCTTTTTCTATTCAAATAGAAAAGAAATTTATAGACAGTTAACAGAATAAAATGTAAAAGAAATATAAAAGATTATAGTAAAAAAAGTTACATCTTTAAATTATTTTATGTAGGCAATATCAAATTATTAATAAAAACATAAGTTGAAAATCATAATTTATATTACTTCTACATCAAATATAATAAAATTGTTTGAATTTAAAATATATTAAAAGTATTTGTGTACTTTATTTTATATATCATATTTAAAAAATTATCCAAAACCTATTAGAAGTTTTATTCGAAAAATTTTAATACAAATATGTATTTATAATGTTTTATATAAATAATAAATTTATATTATCAAATAATCTTATTCTTTCAACATTTATAAAAACTTCTTTATAAATATATATAAAATAAGTGATACATATTAATCTGATATTTTATGTTTTATGACATCAATAAAAATTACATAAAATATATAAATAAATTTATTATATATATATTTAATTTAATTTATTTTAATATATATTTATATTATATTATATAATATTATATAATATATATAAATCAATAAATTTAAATGATATATATGCATCAACTAGCTTATTTGATTTAATAGAGTTTTTTTTTATATTAACATAATTACAGATAATATAAGTTCAACCATAATTTCTACATGTTTATAGTATTTATCAGGTTTATCAATTTTATGGTTTGCTTTAATCATTTTATTATTGTTAGTATTTGTAAGTATTAAAGCTTTTCATTAATACGTAGTATTATAAATATAATTATAAATATTCAGTACCTAATATTTGATTGATATTAGAATTTAACAATTTATAGTATAAAAACAGTTGAAAATATATATCGATGGAAATAATATTTTCAATAAATAGAGAATGTAAGAAAGAGAAAGAGAGGGTACTTATTAAGAAGTAATAGATTTACCGTAACAATATCATAATATTTAATTTTTAAATATTTGAAACTATTTACACATATCTGTAAAAAATATTGTGAATTTGAACATTTTATTTTTATACTATATATATATATATATATATATTTTATACATATAAATTTTTTTCACAAAAATAATATGTAAAAAATAAAAACTTATCATTATTGTATATTACAGATTAAATATAATTTACCTTTTTATAATATTTGTTAAATTAACGAATAAATTTTACATTACTAAGTCTGATATTTTTTGATATTTATTTATAATGAAATAAATATATTATTTTTATCTTATTAGAAAAAATTGTCAAATTTATTTTTTCAATTTATAAAATTATTTATTTTCGAGAGTAGTTAATTTAAAGTAATTTTCATTTTCATATTATATCGAATATTAAAATTTAATATTTTCAAGTACAAAGATACTAAATATAATATATATATTACAAAATACTATAGTCGATTATTATGCATTGCAATTGTATTTAATAATTTTAAATATTTAAAGAAATATTACAAATTTCATGATTACACGCACTACGAGTCAAGTGAATAGAAAAGAACATTGAAAATATGTAAACAAAAATAAATCAAAGAAGTAGGTATAATTTATAATAAATAAAATTTATTGTTAAAATCAATATTATTAAAATGAATAAATTAGTAAAAAGTATTTTTTTTAATAATTTTAAATGTATTTTAAAATAATATATTTGAAAACACAATATTTAACGTGATAGATAATTGTAACTAGTTTTTCTTAAAGTATTACTACGGTTGGCTAGAGAGATTGAAGTTCAAAATGTGGAGCATAAGAACAGGGCGTCAACAAGAGGCTCCACACCAAGAGAGCTTGCGAACATGAGGAGAGATTATCGAACCGAAATGGGGGCGGAGTCGAGCTCTCATACACGGTTGCCATGGAGATCTAGTGACACTTTCTACGCTTGTGCGTACTTTAGACTTTCGACAAACGATACGCCTATGTAACCTGAAATCTCATTGCAACGTATATTGTATTTAGCTTTGTGTCTTTTTTTAGTTTATTTAGTGCTTTTTCATATTTGTTGTTTTATTAATGTTGTAATTATATACTATCAGCAATAATTAAATGATTTATCCATAAGATATACAATATTGTAGAAAAATAAATTTCGACAGAAGTTTTATAAAAATACAAATAATATTCTTGAAATTTAACAAAAAATGTTATATTGTTTATAAACCTTATTTTTTTCTTAAATAATAAAATCTGATAGAATATTAGAATACAATAATTTTCTTAATAAGTTATTAAAAATATTTTATTTTATTTATGAATAATATATATAGGTGCAATATTAATATCAATAATAAAACAAAGAATATTAAACTCATAATATTGGAATATATTTTATAATATTATTAGATGGTATTCATGTTTATATCTTCTAATTTGAATAATAAATTATTTTTTATTAATCTATAATATTAATAAATACACATATAAAGATTTTTAATAAACAGTTTATAAAATTGTCAATAAGGCAAATTAGCTCTTTATGTAAATTTTGATAAATTAACCCCCTCCTCCCGTATATTCTTTGAAGAAATTTTGCATTATGGATATCTAAATAAAATTGTAATAAATTCAAGAGCAATTAATTATAATAAACATGACCAACAATAAACATGACCCTTTCAATTAAATGCAAAAATAAAAATAAAAAATCTTATATAAAAGGTGATAAAGTTAATTTGTCTAATAAAATAATATGGCTAAGTAAAAACAATAAACAAGCAAAGGTGCTTTTACTTTATTTAATTAATTTTATTTAAAGTCAGTTACTTTAATTTTAAGACGTATGTTTCATTATTTTCGACCTCATATAATTGACATTAGGTCAAACTATATTTGAAAATCTTTCTCATTCACTTGATATCATATATTTTCCGTAATTTTTTAATATTTAATCTAAATCCATATTTTAAATAATAATTTTTCAGTTCAAAAATATAAAAATATTTTGAATGCATTATTTGCTATTTAATCCTTAGTTCGTTTCACATAATAGAAAACATTAAAAAAAAAAAATAAAAAAATTGTTAAAATAAATATTAATGTTGCATTTACCGTTAAATCAGTTATTAATTAAGATTTATATTGGGATAAGTTATACTTTACAAAGTCGTATCGAGTTTTGGGTAAAAATTAATTTGTTTTTCGTTTTTTTTAAATTGCTTATACAGATCAACCTTTTATATTTATCTATTTATTAAATCTAAATTGGTAAATAGTAATTTCCAAACTTTATCTAGAAAATATAAATGTTATCACGAGCAGTATAATGTTAAAAACAGATGTGATTGATCTATAAAGAGGAAGTAAGTAGAATATATATACTTATAATAGTTTGCTTTCAGATTGAGCATTTTGATAAATAATGTATCTATTAATTTTATATTAGTTGCCTATTTTAATCAAATTCAATGCATTTATGTAGTATTCAAATATTAAAATACAATAAACTATTACATTTTTTAAAAGTAGAATTCAAAGTTTTCTAATTATGTAATACCGAAATTAAATTTCATTATATACGTTAAGAATTTCATTATGATCAATATTTCAATTTTGGATAAAATTATTTTTGCAATATAAATATTTCGGAGACATTTGACTCATACTATTAATTATTTCACTTTTTAAGTAAATTTTCAAGTAAATAAAAAATCAAATTAAAGTTTTTGATATTATTTTAATGTCACTAATACCTTTTAAATAAAATATCTTATTTTTAATCCTATTTCCAAGGTTGATTTATTTTAAAATTACATAGTAATGGAGTAGTACGAATAGGTAAAATTTTTAAAAATATCATAGGAACTCTTAGTCAGCTACTTGAATTATAATTTCATATTATTATTATAGTGGAAAATATATTATATAAAATATTATGATGATCTGTGCAGCTTACTTATTTAAAATTTCATTAATTTTCTTTTAATTTTCACATATAAACACTAGAATTTATTTATTTTTTTTATTGTCTTCCATCGCTTAGAACTGATTTACAAAAGGATTATAGTTTCTGAGTATGAATTATAAACCTTGTTTAAACAAAATCTATAAAATTGCTAAGTATAATTATTTACGCTTTGTTTTTATTAGATAGATTTTATTTCTTTCTTTTAGAAAATATAAACCTTTTGCACAAATTTACGCCTCTATTACAAACTTGATGCAATAAATAATTCTGCTTTAGAATATGAAAATTTGTTTAATTATATTAAATCCGGCATAGCATCGCTTATATTTGGCAGGCATTAATTATAAACATGCTTTAAAACATGAGTTATGTTGATAGTTTGAATTAATTCAAACGAAATTCAAACTAAAATTCATTTTAATTTGAAGATTTCAAAGCAACAGTAGTATTTTTTAAATGCAAATTGAATGGGTTAATCTCACGTAATTGATTTGGTTCGTTACAATTGTAGTTTCACTTTTTTAAATTTTGCAATGTGATTCGAACTTTTTTATTAATTTTGACGTCGTTATTATTTTCTAATAAAATATTTACTGTATCTCAAATTTCTGCATATAGGCATTAAAAATCGCAGTATATTTGCTCAATTCTTAGTACGCTCGTAGTTTTAACAAAGCTCTAAAATTCTTTAAAATACAATTACTATAATGTGATTTTAACAATTTTTTTTATTTTTATCGATAATCTAGTAATGTACAATAATGGATATTGAAATAACAAATAATCATTAATTTTTTTTATTTATAAACTTTATTTTATATTTTATAAACGTTATTTTATATTTTATAAACTCAATCATAAAAAAGAAGCTGTCAAAGCAGAAGTGGGGGCACTCTCAAAATTGATAAATCCGGGTCACGTGTGTTCGATAAAGTATGGTAATATACGAGTCAGGCAGCGAGATTCAGGATTTATTTGTATAATGAAAGAAATAGTTAACGATGGCGGGTGAGATGGATTAAATTTTTTGAACAGTTAGTCTTTAGAAATTCCAATTCTTAGCAAAAGTAATTGCAAATCTAATATCTAATATCTAAATATTAAATCTTTGTTTAATATGATAGTTATAATTGTGAATATTATGAAATTATTCATAACTAAGATGGATAGGGAATCTTTTGGAAAATGTGAATAGATTGTGGAGAGAATGAAAGAAAGACAAAAGAGATGTCATACATTGGTCGAGTAGAAGCTTCATTTGAGTAGAAATTTATTATGCACGACATATCCCACGTGACATTGAAGACAACGTACAGTGTTTATATACTTCAATCAAACTTAAGAATTACCCAGGAATCAAATGAAATGAATAAACAGTTACTGATATTAAATTGATGAGATATCTTTATTATTAAGCGTATATCATACTATATACTTGTATTCGTTTTTTAAACAGTTAAACACTTTCTTAGTATATGTGCTATACGTGAAAGTGGTTTTTTTTCTTTTTCTCAATAAAGGTTTTTTATACTATGAGATCGAAATAAATTGATAAATAAAACATATATACGTTTTATAAAAATATAGATCTTTTGTATTATTTTTTATGTTTTGTATTTTGTTTTATTTAGTTATATTTTAAAAATGGTGAGTGGAAACTATAATACTAATATTCTGAAATTTGAAAATCCATGTGTTGCAAATGACAGTAGCTAATATCTTTTCTCATAGTTATAGGTTTATTTGAATCAAGTTTGCTAAGAAATCTTTCTTTTGAATGTAATAATACTCGTTCTTTTGATGCATTTTTCACCACATATTCCGTTGATGAAAGATTTTTAACTTGGCGTTGAGGATGATTAAGTTGATTAAGTGGTTATTATGAACATGTAAAACTTAAAAAAACCTATTGTATTATAAACTTATGCACAAATAGAAATCATGTTCTCAGTCTCAAAGGACCAAATGCCTTCTATTCAAATAGATCAAATTTTTATAATCGGCATTATTTGAATAATTCTCCTCTGATAAGCTATTTTTATTTTAGCAACAAATAACTTAATTGGTTTTCTATCATCAAATTTTACGAACAAATATTTAATATTAATTTAGACCACGAGTTTCACTTAATATGTATCTGTACAAACACGATTTTATATTCAGCTTCATATTGTGTAGCAACAACTAGCAAATATTATTAAAATAATAATTGTATTAATAGCCAAATAGAAGTTTCAAGTAAATTTCAAATTTTTATAATTTTATATAGTTTTTATACAATGTGAAAAAGCCTTCGAATAAAAAGTATTGGATCATGTAATTTTGTATGAAAACTACGAGTGTACTTGAAACGATTCGCATTATTCTATATAATGGAATAAAACGTGCTGAATACTGTACACACGTATTACAACGTGTAGTGTGAAAAAAAAAATTAAAATATACATCAACTATTTTTATTTGTAAATAGCCATTCATTCCAAGATTTCTTCCCAGAATAAATATTTGAATATTTCAATAATGACTAGAATTTGTTATTAAGATAGTATTTTAAAAAAATTCTAAAAACTAAATTATGAAAATAATCATATATTGAAATACCAAATATCATACAAATAATATATAAATGTGTAACATAGCAACAATAAATAAGCTTGTTGATATTTGTAATTAATGTTCTTCTTGTGCATTTTTGTAGTAATTTTAAGGTATTTTAGCTTATACATTAACAGTATTTCAATAATGAATATCTATTTTATATTTTTATATTTAGTATTTTAATATACGATTGTTTTGATATTTAAGTTTTTAGAAGTTTTCTAGAATTCTATTGAAATCCATTAAAGATTAATTTATCTGAAACGCATTCTGAGAGGTTAAAACAGGGAGAGGTAGAAAGAAACCTTAATAATGAGTGTGATGGCTAGATAGGTGCTACTTAAATTTTTGGATCAGTTGGGAAATAAAGAAATAATGAATCCGTATAATTATTATAACTCGGATAGGAATGGAGGGCCTGGGAAAGTAAAACGGTATCATTTAATTGTTTATCGATCCGGAGTTGCGTACGTCTGAAGGAAAACGACTTTTTCCTATAATCAAGCGCTTTTATCTCTATGTTTCAGTTTTAGTAACCCGATAATTACATTCAAATTGTGCAATATTCACAGTACTTTAAAAAAGTAAAATTTTAAATCTTACTTTAATTAGTTACTTTTAACGATAATGCGGTGAAGAGTGATAAAAAAAATATTTCAGAAAATAAACAAATTTTCAATAAAAAAGTATTTTTTTCTGTATTCATATACTTATTTATATATTAATAGTATAAATAACTTTTGTCTATATCAAGTTAAAAAGTTTGATTACGCATCTATCAAAAGATATGTAAGGACTTTTTACTGCTTAATAATGTTAATAAATTCTTAAAAATAACTTACAAATATTTTGTACCATTTAGAAAACATAAAAAATTATCATGGCTGGTGAAAAATGATTAATCTTGAATAAAATAAAATAAGTATTATTGAAACTCACATAAAATTTGTAAGCCATTAATATTATAGTGACACGATTATCGATACAGTTGACATTACGAAAGTAATAAAAATAAATATAGTTAAAAAAAGTATAAAGACAATCTATATCAAGAATTAAATACTTGAAAGAAAAACTGGTACAAATTGGTAATATTGAATAAATGTAATTAAAAAATTTAATTCAAAATGTAGAACATTTGAAATATATACTATTATAGTTATATTTTCTAAATTATTTACGATGTACAGAAACTTCTCATTATTAAATATGGATCAATCGTTACATTACCATTACGAAAAATCTTTTGTGCTTTTTAATTTTTTTTTTAGAAGGGTATTAAATAATATTTATATCCCTTTACTATGAACGACAATAAGATGAGAAATATTTAATTTTATTTATTGCAATAAAAAATATATTATTAAAATAAAATACATTTAATAATTAATAATTATTAATAAATAAATTAAAAGAGGGAAAATCTTTGATTTTATTTAATAAATTATATTAATATTTTAACAAAAATAATTATTTATCATATTGATACAATGCTGTATTCCAAATGCAAATAACTGTCACATTAATTTAAAGAAAGTAATCTTCCCTTTATAATAAAAATAATAAAAAGTTATTGAAGTATTGTCAAATAAAATGAAAATAAAACTTAATTCAGAAAGTAAGTTTAGAAAAAATACCGCTATTAATTTAAACAAATAGCTTCATTTTTCAATACGTAATTTTCGTTTCAAAAACAATTTAAAAACATATTTTTTGAAATTTCTAAATAGAAGGTGGTGTAAAAAAGTTTAGAAATAACTATTACTAAAAATAAAATAATTTATAATATTATGATAATGCTTAAATATTTAAATGTATATTTAAATATATTCGTGAAATCATTTAAATATGTTCGTGAAACTATTTAGTAATATTGCAATTTTGAAACTAGAATTTAATAATGATGCATTACCCTTAAATTAATTTCACAGTGATAATAATTCTAAATAATTATATAAAAATATTTTTAAATATTAAAATATACAGAAAATTAGAATAAAGGAGATAAAATTATTTTTCTTTTCATGCATAAAAAATAATGTATGAATGAAACATAAAATATTTACTTCAAATCAGTAAAAAATCTAAACTATTATATAAATTACTACGAAGAACTCTTGTGTAGAATATTAAAAAAATGTTTCTTTTTTAAAATATTATTCATAATATAATTAAAAAATTTTAATTAAAAAATTATATTATTGTATTATAAAAATATTATTAATTATACAGTAATCAATAGGTATATATTTCTATATATAATAAATCAGCTTTTTTAAACTTTGACAACATAAAATTTGACTATGGGGGTATAACTCAGTGATAGAACTAAACTCTAACAACACAAAATTTGGCTATGGGGGTATAGCTCAGTGATAGAACTAAACTCTGACAACATAAAATTTGGCTATGGGGGTATAGCTCAGTGGTAGAGCTAAACTCTGACAACGTAAAACTTGACTATGGGGGTATAGCTCAGTGATAGAATTAAACTCTAACAACACAAAATTTGGCTATGGGGGTATAGCTCAGTGATAGAACTAAACTCTGACAACATAAAATTTGGCTATGGGGGTATAGCTCAGTGGTAGAGCTAAACTCTGACAACGTAAAATTTGACTATGGGGGTATAGCTCAGTGGTAGAGCATTCGACTGCAGATCGAGAGGTCCCCGGTTCAAACCCGGGTGCCCCCTTATTTTTTATTTTTAATATTGATCATCATTTTTAAATACTATAAGATATAAATATAAAACAATAGAAAAAAAAACAACACAACACTATCTCCCAATCTCATCGTTGAAGCCTTTATTTATCATTTTGGAAAATTTCTTATATTATCAATAATTAAGATCTTTCTTTTTTATAACATATATAAATAAAACAAGAAAATTGTTTATTAATACTCTAATGATCTATTATTATTGACTTAACAAATATTAGAATTTTAGATATAGATAGTTAATATAATGATGAACTGTCTAATATATGTACATAGTAAATTATTTTTTAGATATTTTGTTTCAAATCTAATAAGTTTTAAAAAATGACTAAATTGAAAAATGTATATGTTATATATTTTTATGTTAAAAATATCTAACTCTATGATCATTGTAGAGTTTAAATTTAATTACATTAAATAAAGTAATCATCAAATATAAATTAGTCATTAAATAAATTAACAATAGTAATTATTATATAAATAGAACTAAAAGTAACTTCAAAATAATTAAAGTAGATTTTTAGATAATTATCCTGAAATTCAAAATTAATACATGTAAATCAATACAAACTATTTAAAAAAATATATTGAAAAAGGTGTATTTATAAAAATACATATTTTATAATAGAGTTTTCATGAAATTTATTAATTAATAAATAATGTTATAAAAGTACCACAATTAAAATATAAAAAGTTTTTTTTTAAGTCAAATAACTTCAAATTAATACTTATAACTCAGTGTAAAGAATTAATATTCATATTGTAAGTATAATGTGCTATAATTTATAATAAAAAAAAACTTAACTTATATAAATAAATAACTAAAAAAGGCCCCGGAGGGATTCGAACCCTCGATCTCCTGTTTACTAGACAGGCGCTTTAACCAACTAAGCCACGGCGCCTGTTAAGATTAAATTGTAACAAACTTTTATTTAAGGTCTTTACCTTAAGAAGTTTATTATATTAATAAAATTTTAACTAAATTATTTATATTTATACATATTACATGGGAATTTAGAATTCGTTCTTTGCTTAATTAAAATTTATTATAATTATTAATATATATCTTTTACTTTTATGACTAGACAAAAAACAAATACGAAATTTTATTTTAAAATATAAGTAAAGTACTTTAAGATAAACAATAAATAAATAACATAGACTAGAAATATAAATGTTGTTTTATTTAAATTTGTTAAAAAAGCTATTTTCAATTTATTATTAGTGATTTCTAATCTCGATCAGGAAATGCAGAATATAAGACAAAAACCTTAAAAACAGAATTATTGTTTTTATGTCAAATCATATAAAAATATTATTTCTAATAGAGTAAAAATAGAAAACCAATAAGTGCAATTATATATATTATAACTAAATTGAGTAAAAGTTAACATAAAATAAAAACTGAAAATAAATTTTCTCTTATTTCTTAGTCGAAAGTACATTATTATATATAAAATATTATTAGTAATTCGATTAAAATAACATATAAAACTAAACCTTAAAATGAAAAAACACGTTTTTGTAGTCAAAAACTAGAATTCTTATCAATTATTATAATACAAATATAAATAAATTATTAGAGAAATTAAATTTTATAAAAACTTTAAAAACCCTTAATATTCAGTATCAGTAAAATTGAAATAATCATTTAGCAATTTTATTATTTTTTTATATTTTTTAAGATTTTACCGTAGTTATTTATTATAATATGTTTATAAACAATTGTATATATAGACAAGTATATGAAATTGAGAAGTAATAAAATTGCAGAATTTATGCGTACTATTCATTTTTAATTGTAAATCATAATTACAAAGCAAAATGAAAAACGATACTCTATGAATATGTATAAATTTAGACTTATTTAATATGATCATTAATTTTAGTCGTATTTACCCAATTTTCCTTAGTTTCTTCAAGTACAGATAAGAAATAAAGAAATAAATAATGAATAGATCTAAAAATGATTTTTTTTTGTCTCTCTTATTCATATTATTGTTTCTAAAAAGAGTCAGTAACTCATAAAAATAAATTATATTATTATATGTTACGTTTGGTAAATGACTGGGGATACGTAAAGTATCCTTTTCAATTTTAATAACATCAAAGTCAATTATCTATCTTATCTATCAAGAAAAAGAATTTTCTGAAGATTTTTACTGTATACATTTTTATTTTATTAAAACTGATATTTTGTATATCAAAGAATTTATTTAATATTGTATGAATAATTAAACCGTAATAAATAATATATTATTATAAAAATAGTTATTTATAAAATATTTGATATTTAAATTTTAATTAAAGTAGTATAATTTGCTCGTGATTTTGTTGAAAATAATAGAAAAGTAATTTTGGAGAATGCAAACAATGATCAAATATGGAAATACTTTTGGCTTCTAAAAATTCATTAGAACAAGGGGCTTGCTTATGGTAACTTTTTGTATCTGAATTCATAAACGATTCATAAAGCGCATATAATTATAATAATAACGATGTTTCAATTAAAAATCGTAATATACTTTTAGATATCGTTTTTATAACTTTATGATGTTTATAAAATTTTTTTAATTACTTCATACACATTAGAATTTTTTTAGCTAAAAACTTTATATATAGTATTTTACAATGAATGTGAATTAAAAGTATATGTTGAAATAAAATGTATATAATTTTTAAAATTAATTTTTAAATAATTCGATTACCTTTGAGTTTACTATAATATTTATTATAATATTTAAATATATTTATTCCTATCATTTATAAAATATAATAGTGATAATATATTAATAATATAAAAAAAAATGACATTAATGAAAGTATTTATTTTTCATTTATGAAGAGGGAGATATAATTAAATAAATCCCAAATATTACAATAATTTTTCAAATAATTAAAATTTTTCTTTATATAGTTTTGTATTATATATATTTGTGTTATTTAAATGAATGTTATAGTAAATGTTCTTGTAAAAATTAATTAATAATATGCATCCTACTTCATTTTAATTATTAATTTAGTTTAAAAAAAAAACAATTAAATATTTTTAGAAAATTCCTACTCTAATATCGTTACTTGATTTTTTAAGAATAGTCTGAGGCTATATATTAAGTTTAGTTATAAAAACAATTAAAATATATTTATAACGAAAATGGTTTATAAATTTTCAAACCATTTTTAGATAGAAATATATATATTCCAAATCCCAAATAGAATTGGTAAGCAGGCCATACAGCATTAAAAATTAGACAAAAAATTATTGTATTAAATTGGTATTTTATATTGTTTACTCTATTAATTTTAATTCAATACATACTCTTCATAATTTCAGAACAAATTAAAATGTATATTTTATTTAATATTAAAGATTATGTACAATCAATTTACCTTTTTACATTTAAATATCAATTTTCGGATAATTACGTATTAATATTTTAATGAAGTAAATTATAATTAATAAGTAAATTATTATTCTAATTTTTTTTTTAATTATTTTCAATTTTTATTATTATTATTATTATTATTATATACAGAAAAAAAATTAATGTTTTGTTTTTTATTAAATTTTATTTAATTCATATTACTACAGATGTAATACAATTTAGAACATTATTTACTTAAACATATTATAGTCTAAAATAATAATTAACATAAACAAAGCATAAGCAAAATTGTGTAGCTATTTTATATAGTAAGTGATTCATATTTTTGGAAGATGAAACCGATTTGTTATACATACAAAAATTTTTAATTGATAGTTTAATACTGTACTATATTTTATATATTACAAATGATTGCGAAAATGAAAATTGTTATTAATATCAAATATTTTAAAAAACGATGTTTGTTCCTTTATCACTAACATACCAAACCTATATACTAAATTATTTTTTAATTAGATAAAGATGTAAATGTAATATGATTTTGATGCATAAATATATTTAAAATGCATAAATAACTTTTAAATTTTCATCACAATAAGCATAATTGTATATTTAAAAATAACAATAATAATAAGAATTAGTTTTTAAATGATATATATGAATAGAATATATCAAAGGTTTCTCTAGCTATTAAATGAATATATTTAAATTAAATATAAATTTAATGTAAAACAGATCTACTTAAAAATATTTTGTAATAAAAAAATATAACAGTTATGTAAACATACTTTAATTATATTAAATGAATAATTTACACAACAAAATTTTGACATTAATGTATAATTTTAGAAAAAAGATAGTTCAGGAGAGAAATATAAAAAAGGGATTTTTAAAGAGTGCATAGCGATCACTTAATATTACTTTTTTTAATTTTGAGATATTAGAGTTTAAAAATATTGAAAGTCCCCGTCTATGTTTAGCTTTCCATTGGAGTGATGAATTAATCCATAAAAAAATTCACCCTTCTTTATGTATTCAGAAAATATAAAACAACAAAATAAAATTGTACAAAAAGATAATATTTAAATAGACAAAACTTTTAATCAAGAGGCTCAATATATTTCATGCGTATCTTTAAATAATTTTATATTCTAATTATAAATATTTTATTCTATTTAAAAACTAACTTTAAATAAAAATACTTTTTCTAATGTATTTTTATTAAACCAGTATAGCTTATTAATTTCTCTAGTATTTAAATTTAAAAATCACTGTATTTAAATTTTAAAAAGAAAAAATTACAATATTTTATTTTTATTTATACTTTTTTGTATATACTTAATTTACATTTAAATGTAAAGTAATAAAATATAATTTATTACAGTGAAAGTGTTTTTAAAATTATCTTTAGAATTTAATCAACAGAATCGTTTCACAAGAATAATTTGAATATAAATAATAATTGGAATAGAAAAAGTATTATATACAATATTTTAAAGTAAGTTTAAATATTATATATATATAAATAATTCATAAAAATAATATTATAAATTTTCGGCATTGGAAATTAAGAATTCTACCTAATATAGTGCTATATACTGCTGAGTAAATAAAAGTATGATCAATATAAGTGATGACAAAACGGGAGCTCATCTTTAAGCCACACCTTCGAAACACCTCAACCAATAGACTCGTAAGTTTCCGAAGATATCTACCCAATAGGAAATGCTCATTGATTTTTGAAACTGTTGCCTATTTTTTATATACACTTAGGGAGGAACCTACATATATACGCAGGTTCTCCGGCTTTACACAATACTTTCCATTCAAGAAAGTGAATTTGTTGAAACAAATAAAAAAATGTTTATAATTTCCGAAAGTTACAAAAATAGAATGAATGAAAGATCAAAGATTAGTTAATAATAGAAAAGTCAGGGAAGATGAATCGAAAGTATATGTGCTCATTTTATTTCATTTTTAATCGATTACTAGGTCACATAGTTATTTTTATATTCTTTTTTACGCTTTTTCATTGTATAACATGAGTTTTTTTTCACAGGACTAGTAATTTTACTTTATCTTTTTTTTTTAATGTTTAATGAAAGACCAAAGATTAGTTAATAATAGAAAAGTCAGGGAAGATGAATCGAAAGTATATGTGCTCATTTTATTTCATTTTTAATCGATTACTAGGTCACATAGTTATTTTTATATTCTTTTTTACGCTTTTTCATTGTATAACATGAGTTTTTTTTCACAGGACTAGTAATTTTACTTTATCTTTTTTTTTTAATGTTTTTCAATTATTTCTGTTGTATTTTATATATGTCCATTAATATGTATACTGTCGTGGCCAATTGTTCCTCATAGATGCTTTTCTATTCTCCGTTTAGAAATTGGTTTTTCAATAATTTATTTGCAAATATTTAGTACAGCAGAATTTAATAAAATGATTGAACCTTATATTCATAAATATATAACATTTATAGTGGTATTTTAAGGCTATGTGATGATTCGCTCAACTATCTTTCTTTGTTACAATTTTCTTATTACTTTAATACTCTACATAAAAAATAAATCTCTATAGTTTTAAGAAATATATTTACAAATGTTTTAATATATTACATTGAATAATTACTGAGTCGTTATTAATTTACAAAAGGACCTATAAAAAAGTGACTATTGAAAATTTATAAATGTATAGATTTCTACGAGAAAAACATAACAGATATAAAAGTATTAAAAAGGTTTATAAATTGAGATGATATAAATAATACATAAATAATTAAATTACTTATTATACCGCTTGAACGTAACTAATATTACTATTTTATGATTTATTTAATATGTACACGTATTGCTATGCAACAGCTTAGCTGTATCGTGTTTATAGTGTATAAGTTATTATTCATAAAATTACATTGTTAAAATTTTATTTTAATCAATTAAATAATTAAAAATAATGAAATCGATAATATCTTTAAATAATAAAAATTTATAGCTAAAAAAATTTTATAGATTGCTAAACCAATGATATTTTACACAACTTAAGGAATTGTTAGAATGTTTTCATAATTATAATTAAAATAGAAAACATGAAATGAATATATAAGCTTTATCGTAAATATAAAATATTTAAAAATTGTGATATTCAATTTAATATTTCTTTCTTATAAAATTTTTAAATGCATTGTATTAAGAAATTTTCATGTATGAGTACATACGTATTTCTTTTATTAATTTTCTAAAATATAGCAATATAGTATTAATGTAAAGTTATACTTATAATTTGGATTGATATTTAAAAATGTACTGACAATAATAAATTGATTAAATTATGGTTATCAAATTAGATTGATACAAAATAAATAGTAGTATATAGCGTCATCAATATTTTTATTTTAAAAAGTAATAAATTACATAGAGCCATTTTAAAAAAAAAATTAAAGAAAAAAAAATAAGAAAAAAGATGTATTATAGCTCCTAAAATAAAGCTGACGTAGTGTACTCCTAGGGTGTGGACTAAAAGGTGTGTCCACGTATGTATCAGGGACAAAACCTTGTGATGCTTATACAAGTTCACGGTATTCTACGACGCGATATCATTTCTTATCTGTGTACAGATGTTTATGATTAATTTTTTTTATTACACCTCATGTGTTCTTACCTGCTTAATAGAAATTAACTATATAGCACACGCCCTGGTTTAAATATCAATACGTAATTAGTAATAATATCACCGCTAATATCAGACAGATACTTACGTGTTCTAAACCACACAAGGTCGTATGCACAAGCCAAGATATATTATATTATTAGTATTGCATTAATGACGGAAAATAAAGTGACAAATCAATATTATATATTACACTTTTCGCATTATTTTATTAATCATATTCATTTCAAATGATTACAATTTTTTCAATTTACATATGTTCTAAATTAGTATTATTTTTATAAATACTATTTTTATTAAAATTATAATTTTTATTGAATAATTTTTAAATTATACAAAAGCTTATTTATACGCATTTATAAAGTTGTGAATGGTAATAAGAAAATAAAAAAAGGTTTTTTATTAAAATTAAATTTGTTCTAATTATTTTATATGAGTTACGTAAATAAAATTGTAGATATAATATGTTATTAAAATTGTAATAAACTTATTTGGAGTTAATTTTTTTTATATTGTTAATGGTATTTATAATGTTAATAATATTTAAAAATGAATAATAAAATGTAAACTGATTTTATGATTTTTAAAATTGATTACTGACTTGTTCAAATATAATATTATTTAAACCTTAAATTATATTATGTATTTAACTTGTAAATGTTATTAGAAATATTATATGTAGTTAATGAGATTCTTATGTTTGTTATAATGTACGACCATCAACACTAAAAAAAATTAATTCCAAAAAAGTTTTATACATATATACGTATATAAATATATAAAATAAATATCACTACATATTTATATAAAAGATGTGTATTCATTTTCATATTCATGCGTAAATAATAATTTTTAAATTAAAGATCCACAATATTTAGTATTATGGAAAGTAAATAATATTAAATATGATTAAGAAATTAAAATACAAGAGCTGTAAAAGGCTATTTATTATAGTAATATAATAAAAATTATTTGCGTAAATTTAAACGTTAGTACATTTTTGGATTTACGTAATATTTAAAAGATTATTTTCAAATTTTTTAACTATGTATATAAATAAACATCTATGGAATTTCATCTAAGTGTTCATTTTTTTTTATATAATAGCATAATATTAAATAAAATAATAGACTAGTTTTATTATATTATATAAGTATTTCAATATTTGTAAATTAATTTTATAAGGCTTGACAATGTATTTCCTACGATTCGTTTAGATTTTTTCATTTTTAAATTAGTTTTAAGTGAATTTTAAATATAAGATAATTAATAAATTATTATTACACAAATAATTTTCTTATATAAAATTATTTGAAGAGAAATTCATAATATAATATATATTAAATAATTATTATATTAAATTGTCATGTAATCAAATATTGTAAAAGTTTTAAAGCATAATTTTATTTATTAGCAATATTAGTAATTTTTTAAATGTTAAATAAAAAAATAATAAGTATTATTTCTAACATTTAATTAAGCTATTGAATAAATGTAATTACAAAAATTTTTACTAAATCGTCATTGTGCCTACTAATATGCAATTATAAAAAACTTCAGCATTTTCATTTAGTTATAAAAAATATGAAAAATATTATTAAATTATCTATATTGAAATACCCAATATATAAATATAAATAATAAAATACTCAAAATACTTTTTTATTTATAACTCTAATTATTTTGGATATGCCAAAATTACAAATTTAATTTTATAATTTTATGGTAATAGTATGTTTAATTAATAACCAATTTATTTTTCTATAATCCATTTGGTTCAAAATTTATTAAATATTAATTAAAAGCTTTTATGTCATTTTAATTTGCTATAAGTATTTAAAAGCTTGAAAATAAATAATGTAAAGTAAAAATTAAACTAAAATGGTTTTAACAATATTTTGTGCAAATAATTCTATTACTCTGCACCCATATTAAATGAATGTTTAATATTCATTTTTTAAACTAAATTAAATGAATAAACAAAAAAGTTTTCTATTTAAATTTAAAACACTTAAATGGTTATTTATTAATTTCTTTCTAAATAATTTTGTAATATATTATTGATAATAAGTTCTGTATTTCATAGTGAAAACTTCATTTTGAATTTCATATAATTTATATAGAAATAGAAAGAAGTTAATTTAATTATGTTTTCAGTACTTTATTTAAGTTAAGATGATAGTCTTCAATTTCTTATTAATATATTATTTTCTAGTTGATAGCATAAAAATGTTTGTCAGATTTAAAACAAAAAATTTAAAAATGACCTTAATATTATTTATGTTTATATATTTAAACTCAAAATAATACACAAATATAATATATTTAAATAAATATTTATTAATAAAATAAAATTAATTGTAATGAACAAAATTCAAAGTTTTATCTATCTTTTATTAACTTCAAGAAAAAAGCGTGGAGGCGCCGGGTATCGATCCCGGTACCTCTCGCATGCTAAGCGAGCGCTCTACCATCTGAGCTACGCCCCCATTTGTATTTAGTATATATTATTTTATATTGATATTTATATTAATATAGATTTTTTATTTAAAAATTAAAATATTAATATTTACTTAAACTAATTTATCTATAATTAACTCAAATTTTTCTTTAATACATACTTTCTAAATTAATATCAATTTAACTACATTTAGATATTAATAATTCAAGAAGATTCATTCCGTTCATATGGATTTAAAATAATGACAAACTATGAATAATAATATATTTAATATAATTTTTTTTTTAATTAAAATCCCATAAATAGGGAGGTAAAGCGAGAAAAAAATGTGTATATATTAAATACTTTTTCTATTCTACATTAATTATTGTTTATGTTTAAATTAATTTCTAGCTATAAGTTAGAAACAATTTTTTCCCTAATTGTAATTATTAATAACAGGTATAGATAAATATTGTATTAACGATTAAAACAAAAATTAAAACATTAAACTACATGTATCTTTTAATCTTTAAATTTTAAATAATTATGTCGGAATGTCATCTTTTATTTACAAATATTATTTTTTTATTATAATAAAATTTTTGTTGGTATTTTATATATACTGTTAAATATTATGCATATAATAATAATTTTATGTACATTTTAAAAAATCGTATGTAAAACATTTTAAACGCATATAATATTAACTTTAAAAATATGTTATAATAATTTATTAAATATTTATTAACTTATTTAATTATACAATAAATTCAATTATAAATTAATATTATGACTAGCAATTTAAAATCTGAGTTTGTTTATGACCCATAAAAATTTAAGTATCGCTAGATTCAATAATTCTTTATCTTGTAGACATTCTAATGAAAATTTATATACTTATAAATATTTTTATGTGTGTTTAGAATCATCTTTAGAAACCTTAAAAATTAAAAATATATTATTTATCGTTACTAAGTTTAATTATGAGTGCAAACATATCGCAAGTAATGTATTTTAAATATTAAAGAAAGCGAATGGACCTGAAATTAATGTAAATTTTTTTAAAGTAATGTTTTCCAAACTAAACAACTCTCCAATTTAGTCGCCGAACTAAATTTTAATGAAAATATTAGAATTATTCAAGACCTCGGTCTTTTAAAATTTTATACTATTGGCTGTAGCTGAAGCTATATTTAAAATATATATATATATATATATATATATATAATATACTTTAAAAAGATACTTAAAAAGTAACGGATTTCGGGTAGTATAAACAATTACAATAGTATCTAATTTTCTTGAATTTGAAAGTGCAAGGAAAGTCAAGATTAAAAGTTATACTGTTCTGAGATGCACACTTCGAACTCGAGTTTTCTTTCAATAATAGGTCAAGTGCGTAGAGTATTAAACTATGTACGACAGAGAACACTATAGTAGTTTATGTGTGGATAAAGAGTTAGGAGCACAATACTAGGTGTTCACAGCATTATCCTCAACAAAATAACCGTCGCTCTCTACGGGAACAGAGAGGGTCTTTACCCTCAAGGTCAGGTAGTCGAATTTTATAAGGCATCGAGAATCCTATCAGATATAAACACATTATTACAAGCATTGTAAGATGAGAAAACAAGTTTATTTCACGGATGTTATTTTTCTCCCACTGAGAGAAGATTTTTTTATATTTTAGAATAGCGTATAAATCATTCGTATTTGCTATTTGCGAAATTGTTCTTGAACTTCTCAACAACAATACTAATGACAATAATAAAATAAAACAGGAATATAAAAAAACTTGTCCAGTAAACAATTAATGTATTACTGCAACGGTCAGTTTCTGTAATATTATTACACTGTTAAACATCACTGTTGATTACAAGTAGAAAGATCAGAAAGACAGTTTCACAAAACATTCAAAAGTATTGTATACGTTAAGCCTATTTAACAATAATCTAAATAATCAAAAAAATAAAACATTCAAAATTTAAAAAAATATTTTTTTAAATTACACAAAATTGATGCAATTAATTAAATAGGATAATAAATAAATTTTGGTTTATGTATAATGATTTTTATATTTATTGTAAGTTATGTAAGTTATTATTATTATTATTATTATTATTATTATTCGCATCCGTTGTCTGCACCTTGTCGAAGATCGACTGCTTGCAGCCGATCGGGTGATGGGCTTAAGGGAGTGGAACCCTAGAGTGAGTGTAGGTAAATGAGGGAACCCTATAAACGGGCTATCCCCGAGCGAATGCGGACATTCCGATTGCGCTGAATGAATGAGGGGGAACCACTCCCGAACTAATCCCGAACTAAACAAACTAACGGGCGAATAGCCCGACTGGTTCGGAGTGGAGGAGAGTCTCCACGCGAGAAGAGAAGCGAGGGGACCGCCAAAAGTCGGCAAAAGCCAGGGAAAAGGGGCCACACACAAAAAAGACCGCCCCCAGTAAAAGAGGGAAGGTGAGGCCAGAGGCCATCGTCCTTAAACCAGCGGAGGGCAAGACCTACGCGGATATGCTGAGCGGAATCCGACATCAGGTCAGTCCCTCCGAGGACGGGCTCTCGATCAAAGGCATCCGCGAAACCCAAAAGGGGGATTTCCTCATCGAGATTAAAAAATCATTATCAGCCGAGTGCAAGGAGGGCTTCGCCGATGCCTTGAAAAAGGTCGTCGGAGCCAGCGCAACACTCCATACTCTGATCCCTAGGAGTACACTGAAGATCAGGGACGTGGACGAGTGCGCAACGACAGAGGAGGTCAGAGTCGCCCTCCTTGCTATCCTTGCTATCCTGCAGGACTACACTGGTCCTCTAGAGGTGCGACTCACGGGAGCAAACAAAGCTGGTAAACGGCTGGCGATCGTGACCGTTATCGAGGAGGCCAGTAAAAAGCTACTGGAGGTGGGCAGGGTTCCAGTAGGGTGGGTCTACTGCGGCATAAGACCACGGGTCCAAGTCGAGCGCTGCTTTAAGTGTCTCGGCTATGGACACCGGGATACGAGCTGCAGGGGCCCAGACAGGAGCACGACCTATTTCCGGTGTGGGGAACAGGTTCACAAGGGGGCCGGATGCAATGCCGAGCCTAAGTGCTTCCTGTGTCCGGGGACCTCTCCCGCGGCAGTACACCATGTCGCGGGGTCAGGAGCCTGTGCATTTTCCCACGAGGCTCTAGTCAAGTGTCACCGAAATGGCTAATGACCTGCAGGCCAACCTGCATAGAAGCCCGTCGGCGCAGGATCTGCTCGCCCAGGTCCACCTCGAGCTGCGCGCTGATATTGTTCTTATCAGTGAGCAGCATCGGGAGGGGCCTGCGGGGGGGGGTGGTATCGTGACATCACCGGTACCGTTGCGATCTGGATCCCCAGCCCGCACTGCTTCCAGGCAGAGTGCCATGGAGCTGGTAGTTACAGGCAGACCATCCCCGACGTCTCCTTTGCGACGAAACGTCTGGCCGCAATGGTGCGGGACTGGCGGGTGATCGAGGACTACACAGCCAGCGATCACCAGTACATCACGTTCCGCGTTCGTGATGACCGGCCGGTCGGGAAGGCGATCGTACGCCGTCTTTCCAGATTGCTCGTTGCGAGGATGGACGATGCCGCGTTTTCCCGTGCCCTAGAACGCGGACAGCGAACCCTGGACGGGGCTTCAGGGAGCGGAACGTTCTCCAAGCAGGCGAAAGCGGTGTCAGGCGCAATCATGCGCTTGATCCGCCAAGCTTGTATGGAGGCGATACCGAGGACGTCGGAGAGAAAAACATGCCGCCCGGTTCATTGGTGGACCAGCGAGACCGCGGAAATGAGGCGGAAGTGCCTTCGGCTGCGACGAGTAGCCCAAAGGGCCAGACGCCTCGACCGCGACAACTCTCAAATGATCGCCGTACATCTGGAGGCGAGAAGAGCCCTCAAGAGAGCCATCAAAGCGAGTAAGAGTCGATGCTGGAAGAAGCTGGGGGAAGATCTCAACAGAGATCCGTGGGGATTGGGCTACAAAGTCATCACCCGCAAATCGGAGGCCTTGGCCAAGGGCGCACCCATGAGCGAGGTGGTGATGGACGGCATCGTCCATGCCCTCTTCCCCACACATCCCGTTCGAAGGGATGAGCGCCCGGTGCCATCTGGTCTTGAGGCTCCGTCGTTTACAATGGCGGAGCTAGAGAGCGTGGTAAGCTCTATGAGGAGCCGTAAGGCACCAGGTCCCGATGGCCTTCCGGAAGAGGTGATGAAAGCGGTGGCCAGGAGTCACCCACAGCTATTGCTTACCATGTACAACTCGTGCCTTCGGGCGGGACTCCCGTTGGAAGGAGGCGAGACTTGTGCTGGTGGGCAAAGGAAAGGGATCGTGGGATGCTCCGTCGTCGTATAGACCCCTGTGCATGCTGGACACCGCCGGGAAGCTCCTGGAAAAGCTGGTGAGACCCCGTCTTCAGGCGGCCTCTTCGAGAGTCAATACGGCTTCCGGAGAGGCAGGTTAACCATCGACGCTATCCAGAGAGTAGTGGAGGCGGCCAGGAGCACGGAAAGGGGAAACCATTTCTCCCGACCGATATGTCTCCTGGTGACATTGCATGTCCGAAACTCCTTCAACTCGGTAAGGTAGACAGACATGCTTGGGGCAATGGAGCGGGACTTCGGGGTACCCCGGTATCTCTTGTAGATTATTGGGGATTACCTTCGGGACCGTTTCATTGTATACGAGACGGCGGAGGGCTCAAAACGGAGGGCACTGACGTATGGTGCGACCCAAGGCTCCGTCTTAGGACCCGATCTATGGAATATTTCCTACGACCGGATCCTGAGATTGGAAATGCCTGAAGGCTGTTCTCTGATCGGATACGCGGATGACGTGGCAGCCATTATTACAGCGCGTAATATGGTCCTGGCACAGACGCGACTCGACCAGACCATGCGGAGAATTGGCCACTGGATGGACGATCATGGACTGGAACTGGCGGAGGCCAAAACCGAGATTGTGCTCCTTACGAAGAAGCACGTACCTAGAGTGCAGCTGCTTATCATCGGAGAGGAGACGGTTCAGACCAAAGCAGCCGTGAAGTACCTGGAGGTGACGGTAGATATGAAGCTCACCTTCGGGGAACATATTCGAATGGTGGCGGATAAGGCGTCCCGGGTAGTGACTTCCCTGTACAGGATCATAGCCAACGTAAGTGGGCCACGTCCCTGTATCAGGCGGTTGCTGCTCCGTGTCGCTGAGTCCGTTATGCTTTACGGTGCAGAGGTTTGGGCGAACGCGCTTCGTTACAATATTTACGGGAGACGTATGGCGGCTGTGCAACGAAGATGCCCATTTCGTGTAGCGTGTTCGTATCGCACGATCTCGGAGGCGGCCTCGCTAGTGGTCGCTGGGGTAATTCCCATCGACCTCCTAGCCCAGGAGAGGAAGCTGGTTCATCAGGCAAGGGGGACACTCGACCGTGGTAAGGCCAAGGTGCGAGCCAGGGAGATATCCCTGGCTAACTGGCAGGATATATGGGAGCAGGATACGCGCGGAAGGTGGACCGCCAGACTAATCAGTCAGGTGGCCCCGTGGACCGGCCGACAGCATGGCGAGGTGAACTATTACCTCACCCAGCTGTTGACCGGCCATGGGTACTTCCATGCGTACCTCCACCGTATGGGTAAGACGGCGCATCTCCGATGCGTGCGTTGCGGGACAGCCGTGGACGACGCCTTGCACACATTTTTCGTGTGCGAACACTGGGGCCAACAGAGGGAAGCGTTGGAGGGCGATGTCGGAAGGATCACTCCTGAAGGCATCGTCCCTCTGATGCTCGCCAGTCAAGAAAACTGGGGAAGGGTCGCTTCTTTCGTCGAGGATATCCTGAGACGTAAGAAGCCGGCTCTTCCCTAGGGAAAGGGGGGAAAACTTAGAGGGTGCCTCGAAGGCATAGTTTCTGGTTCCCTCCCCGAAGTAATGCTTAACGGCGGTGCCGGGGAGGATATAAGAACCAGGAAAGGAGGTCTCCTCGGCGAACTCGTGTCACCCCCGCCCTGTAGTTTTCACTACAGGGCGAGGGCGGCGGGAGTGAGCCGAGGGGGTGAGGTTTTAGTAGGTATACCGGCATCTTCAATGCCGGGGAGTTCCACACACTGGAGACTTGGGTCCCTGAAGGTCTTTAAAAGATTTCCTTCCTCCTTTATAAAAACAAAAAAAAAAAATTAATATTATTATTATTATTATACAATATTAATTGATAGTGCAAAATTTAAAAATTTTGCTAAGAAAATTTTTTTATACTATTATTGTAATTTTTTAAATTTAACTAAAAGTGAGTAAAATAAAGTCTAAAATAATTGTTGTAAATAAAAAATTGCATTAACATTTTTTGAAAATGTATTTATTTAGCTTTTTTTTGTACATTGCGTATTAAAATATTTTCTACTTAAGCGAAAATAAAGTATGAAAAGTATTACTCGATATATAAAATCAGTTAAAATTTTTATATAATCATAAATATAGAATTCGTTTAATCCTAATTCATAGAAATCATTATTTTATTAATAATGTTTATGATGCAAATATAAATACAATTGCACATCGTTCAAAATATTGAAATATTGAAATAATGTTTATTAAAAAAAAATAAATACTATTTCGCATTATTCAAAATATTGAAAGGTTTTGAGCATGATGTTTAATTTTATGTAATATAATATGATATTACATAATATAATATTATAATTATAATTATGTAGTTTATTTATTTTTTTTTTAAAGATATATATTAAAGTTTTAAGATTTGATGGCTCGTTGGTCTAGGGGTATGATTCTCGCTTCGGGTGCGAGAGGTCCCGGGTTCAAATCCCGGACGAGCCCAACGCAACTAGTTTTTCCTTTTACAATTTTTTTTGTCAATAATTATTTTATTTCTTGAATTAATTTTGCATTATTAACACTTATCAATTACTATTTTTAAATAGGCATTTTTGAAGTGTATTATTATTCCTTTATAAATGTACTTTTGTAAATACCTTAATACTATGAAATGTGAAATACCTTATTATTATGAAACTGTAAATATTTCTTTTAGTTTATTTTAGAAATAGTTAGACTAATTAAATTATGATTTACATAAAAAATATAATTTATAAAATTTTTTGAAAAAATTTGTATAATGTTTAGTATTTAAATATTTAAAATTATAAATATTTAGTACAATATATGCAGCTTTTTGCTTTTAAAAGAACAATAACTCTTTATATTTAAAATTATTTTACTAATAATGTATTGATTACTAATATATATTAATAGTACACATATATTATACGAAAAAATATATAATATTATTTAGAGATTAAGATTAAAAGGTTTATTATATAGAGATATACTTGCAGCTCATTTCAAAAGGTATATTAACGGTTGTATAAAAACTTTTCAGGTGACGAAAACTATTTTTTTTATTTATATGTTATTTTTAATAGTTTCTTTCTTTTATAAATTTAATTTATCAACAGAAAAACTATATAGTCTATCTACATGTATACATATATCTATCTGTATAATGAAATTATATATAAAATAGAATTTTAATTAATAAATACAAAATTCACAAATATTAAATAAATATATTTCCAAAAAACATTAAATTTTTGTATACATATTTAATTACAAAAATTAAAATACTTAAACGATATTATTAAAAAAAAATTTTTTTAAGTAAAATAAATAGATGTATGAATTATGGACATATAAGATTTATTTAAATCAGTTAGAATTTTTATTAAAGCTATTCTAATTATTAAAAAAGATTTTTTAAATTAATACGACATACATTTATATATCATACATTTAAGATAAAAAAACTTTTAATTCTGAAATATTCTGCAATTTGATGATATTCCATAATTGTAGATTAATAATAAAGCAAAATTAATTTATTTCCAAGTAGTTTTAACCGTATTAATTTTAGCCTATAATTGAACTTATTTCAAACATGTATTTAAAAAAAGTCCTTCAGAAATATTTACTTACGTATTGTACAGTTAATTCGAAACAAGCATAACTTTGATTTTATAAAAACAGCTAATATATATTTTACCTCAAATTCAAATCTCTTCCTTAAAATTATAAAATATTATAATCAGATTGAAATTATTCCTTAACTTGATGCTAATAATAAAAAGGTGTTTATTAAGTAGTAACAAGAGCTAATATTACTAGTAGCTATTTTTGTATCACCCTGCACGTAACTATTTTTTCACTGAATCATGTAGATAAGAATTAATTTAAGAAGATTAATTTAAGATATGTGGTTAATATGTTGAGTATCCAATTAGTTAAAATAAATAAAAATAAAAATAATGTTTATATCAAATACTACCTTTAAAATTAATATAGATAGTACTGAATTATTTTCTAATATAATGACTACATAGATTATTTTCTATAAAGTTATTAGATTATGTAAAACAAAGAAATATTCTTACTTTAGTTCTAGATGTGTGTGAACGAAAAAACATCCGAATACATAACATCACTTGTTTCTAGAATGTATAAAAGAGAAGGGTTTGGCGGTTCTCATGATCAGTAAAGTGATTGTCGTAGCACGAGGAAGATCTTTTAAAATTAAAACTAATTAAAGTTCTCTAAATTTAGGTGGTTAAAGTAAATTCAGAATCATTTAATCTCTTAACAGTAGTGTAAACGTAAATGTGATTTTATTTTATTATTTTAGTTGTAAATAACAAATTTGTATAATATAATTTAAACTTATTTTTAAATCGGAAAGATATGTTTAATTTTTAATTTTATATTTAATTTAGATTATTACATTTTTATTATAATTATATATAAGATAATAATAATAATTATATGTAATAATTTTAAAACAATTAAATAATACATATATTTTACAAAAGAATATTATTATCAATTAATAAGACGTAATAACAAAAAGTCAATAAAAGGGTAAATATTGTAATGAATTAATTAAGAGTCGTAAGAAACGTTTATTATTTATAAACATATATTATTGTTTAATTAATGTTTATTGTCAAAATTAACAGAATCATTTACGAAAATATCCATATATTTAAAAATATATGCAGCCTATACAAATACTTAGAAATTAAATTATTATATTTATAATAATTAAATTTTCAACTATTAACTACTCTAAAAGCTGTTTTAATATAACTGCAATACAATCATTCAGGACTAAAAAAAAATTATTTTATAAAATATTAAGAATACAATTTTATTTATTTTGTAAATCATTATGCATATTGATTGAATTATTTAAATATTCAAGTAATTTTAAACAGCACAGAAATAACTTCAAAATTTTCAATAATACACTAATAATTTATAAAAAATATAAAAACTTTTAAAGTTGATGAAAAACAAATTTATTTTCCTAAAAAATGAGAACTAATTTTTATACTTTTAGATTGATTATAATATATTTTATTATAAGAATATTCCCTAAATTTTATTTATTTATGAATATATATTTTAAAAGAAAGTTAAACATAAACAAAAAATATGTGTTTATCTTCTTTGGAAGAGAATTTGAACATAATTATGGAGAAAGTAAGAGAAAGTGTTGTCTCAACTACATATATTTGCTTCCATAGTGTCGTAGCTGTAAAGCCAGTTCATCGTAAGGTTTCGAACATTATCTAGAGTTTTTGATATTCTATTCATTTCTTTTAATTATAAAATATGAATGATAAAGAATTTCGTGAGTTTGGAAAAGCCGTAATAGACTACGTAGCTGATTATAATCAAAATCTACGCGAACGCCATGTTTTACCTGAAGTCAAACCAGGTTATCTAATTAATCGTATACCAGCGGAAGCTCCGGAAGAGCCAGAATCTTGGCGTGAAGTCTTAGATGATGTTGAAAAACATATAATGCCTGGAGTAAGTTTAATGATTTTAAATATTATTTATTGAAAAAATTTAAAAATCGAAGATTATTTAATTAATTTAACACTACTGTTTAATATTTTTAAAATAAAAATAATAGATAAGAAAAAATATATTCAAAAATTCAAAAATTCAAAAATTTAATATAAAAAAAATTTATATTTTATTTTGTAGATTCTAAAGTAATAAAGTTATGAATTTATGCAAATATTCATAAACAATGAATAATGCATAATAATATACGCTTGAAATTAAATAACATTCAGAAATAGCTATATTTTACTAAGTTCAATTTTAAAGAAATAAAAACTTAATATTTATAATTAAATTAAAAAGGTAACTCATTGGCAATCACCACATTTTCATGCGTATTATCCTGCTGGAAATTCTTATCCGTCTATAATTGGTGAAATATTAAGTGCTGGTATTGCTTGTGTTGGATTTTCGTGGATTGCATCTCCGGCTTGTACAGAACTGGAAATGATTACAATGGATTGGTTAGCAAAGTTATTGGGTCTTCCTGATGAATTTTTGAATTCAAGTACCGGTCCGGGTGGTGGTGTATTACAGGTAATTTTATAACATTTGTTAAATTTAAGTTGTATGTTTTAGATTTACAATAACAATTATTATATTTAAATTAAATACTGTTAAATGTAATATGACTTATTAACAATTTATACACAAAATTTATTCTTATAATAATAATAATAATAATAATAATAATAATAATAATAATAATAATAATAATAATAATAATAATAATAATAACAGTAATAATTTTTATTTCATAATTAGAAAATGATTGTAGGTTTAATGTATATAAATTTTCTTATATTTTAAGATTATTACTAAAATAATAATGTTGTAATCTATATATAGGTATGTACATGTATATATATATATATATATATATGTGTGTGTGTGTGTGTGTGTGTGTAAATATATGTATTAATAATAATTAAAATGTACATTAATGTTTTATAAAAGCTATTTATTCTTCTCATGCATAGGGATCGGCAAGCGAGTCAACCCTGATCGGCTTATTAGCTGCTAGAGAAAGAACCGTTAATCATTTTAAGAAAACACATCCAGATTGGGATGAAGGTTTTATTAGATCAAAATTAATATCGTATTCATCTGGTAAGATACTATAATTTTTTTTAATACATTGAATACTGTAGTATAATTTGAATTGATTTAATTTAATCAATATTAATTGAAAATACTATTTTTTAAGTAATAATATTAATTCATTAATCTTTAATAAAATTTCTCTAGAATAGTAAATCATCATCTTCTTGATCTTTATTTTACGGTCGATTAAAATGTAGAATTATAAAATAAAATATTATTTTTCAGAACTAGATATTAAGTAATAATAATTTTCTTTAAAAAGATATAAGTTCAATACTATTTAGAAATGGTAATATATAATATTATATGTTAAGCAATAAATGATATTTATAAATCAAGTAAGAATACATTAATATATTTATCCAAGAAAATATCATATCTTCTTAAATTAAGTATCATTAACTAAATAATTACTTTAAATTATTACTTTTAATAGATATTAGCAATCTTTTCATGTTATATGTAGCTATTTAAATGAAAGTATTTATTGCAATTAATACATTGAATCATAATAATATTTACTTTAAATGAAATTTTTAATGTATTGAAATTGTATTAGATTAATATTTATTAAAAAGACCTTAATTTTAATGCAATAGTAAAATAAAAAAAAATTCGTAAGCTATTACTGCACCTAATTATTTATTTCAGGGTTCTAAAATATTTTGTTTTCATTGTGTGACTCAATAAATCAAGATTAGCAAATAATAGAATTAAATAATTCTATAAATTAAATAATTCTAAAAATCAAAGTTTTTACTTTTTCCTTTGTAATTTAAATTTTTTAAAATTTAAATAATTATTAACAATTTACTTTAAAATTTAGACATAAATTAAGAAAAGATTTATGTTTATTTAATAGATCAATTCACTTTTTATTTATCTCTCTTTCTGTTTGATTATTTATATTTAAAATAATTTTTACTATTATGCAACAAATATTTTTAAAAAAGTTTTCTTTAAATAATTTTAGAAAAATTATTTAAGTAATAATATTATATTAAATATATATATATATATATATATATATGAACATTAATATAATCATATTTTTAAATTCTAGATCAGTCTAATTCAAGTGTTGAAAAAAGTGGACGACTTGGCGCTGTAACAATGAAACTTTTACCAACAGATAAATCATGTAGTATGCGAGGAGCAACGCTTTTACAACAAATTAAGAAAGATGTGAATGCTGGGCTTATTCCGTGTTACGTTGTAGCTACGTTAGGAACTACACCAACATGCGCTTTCGATAATCTTAATGAATTGGGCCCCATTTGTAATAAGTACAATATATGGTTACACATTGATGCAGCTTATGCAGGTATTAACAACATACTTAAATAATTTAGTTTTTTAAATTATTTTTCATTAAGTATCTTTATTTTTTATTCATTCACAAATTTGATAAATATTTATAAAAAAATTTATTTTATATATTAAGACACAAATTTATAAAAAACAATTAGATATTTTTTATATTTAATAATTTTATTGTTTACTTATAGATTTGAATATATATTTGATTTATAATATCAGTTATATAAATTATAATTGCAATGTGTATTACACAATTAATTTAGGAAATAAATATCTATATTTATAAATAATTGAATGAAAACGCAAATGTAAAAAACGCTAACAAGCTTTCAACTTGTAATAGCTTCATTCATCATCCTTGAGTAACTCAAATTGGACGAGGCACTTATTGGAAAGATTTTAAATAAAAAATACTAGAGTATTATAGAATTGAATATTGTTAATTTAAGTATTTTTTTATTTTATAGCGATTAATTGTTTTAATAGTTATTTGTGTTGTTACATATTGTCACATTAAATTAGTAAGATTTTCGGAATATTTTGAATGAAAAGTAAATGCTCAGATCAGCGTTACAGAGCAGATTAAACTCTGAATCACTATTTTAAATGCGAGATAACGAAGTCAAAGGGATAGATTAGGATGCCTTCGTAGGTACGGGTACATGATTTTAGATAGAGATCTAAAATCTATTGAAGATAGAAAGGTGGCGCTAATTTATGTACTAGGAACATCAAAATCTCAAATAGAGTCAGGAATAAACGATTTTACTCTCATTACATCTTTTTATTGTTCAACCTGTCTTTGATGACATAAGATAGAACTCAGTGAGGCTTACGAGTTAGAAGTGAGCATGGTGGAAATTTTCTCCATTCTATAACTAAATATTGACACATTAATAGTAATAGTTTCTTATGCGAATGCTATAGGATGACGAGTGTTGTAATTGTGTAACACGAGCATTGCGATTAAGGGGATATCTTACTTATTTGATGAGAATGATGTAGTAAGTCGTGGCGTTCCGGTTGATAACAAAGGCAGCGAGGTAAAGGAGCAGCAAGAGCAAAAACCTTACATAATTTCGACTCATTATCTAACGTTTAATTATTAATTATATTAATTACAATGATTTTACATTTTGTAATAATACATTAATAAACTGTTGTTTTATAAAGTGACATGATTTCAGGTGCTGCATTTATTTGTCCAGAATATCGCTACTTAATGTCAGGAATAGAATATGCTGATTCTTTTAATTTTAATCCTCATAAATGGCTTCTTGTTAATTTTGATTGTTCGGCACTTTGGTAAACATATTAGTTTTTAATAAAAAACTATATAAATATAATTATTTAATTATTATTATTACGAAACATTAATATTTATTAACATATTGTTTAATAATAATTTAATCCATTTCGATAAATACATTATGAAGATTTATATTACCTACTTTAATAAATTTAAGAAAAAAATCTTTGCTTATTTATAAATTACAGTTTTGTATCTTGCTTTTCATAAAAATATTGAAGTTTCTAATATAATATATTACATGTTTTAATTTATATAGGGTGAAAGATTCTCATTATTTAGTAAATGCATTTAATGTAGAACGAATATATTTACCAAATAATAAATCCGGCATAGCACCAGATTACAGAGTAAATAAGTTTTTTTTATTAAATAATAGCTCATATTATTCAAATAATTAACTTATATTAATAATTACATTTAATTTCAGCATTGGCAAATACCATTAGGTCGACGATTTCGTGCTTTAAAACTTTGGTTCGTACTACGATTGTATGGATCAAAAGGACTACAAAATCATATAAGACATACTATTTCACTTATAACAAAATTTGAAGAATTTATTTGTAAAGATGATCGATTTGAAATATCGGTAAAGGCGAAGATGGGGCTAATTTGTTTTAGATTAAAGGTTAGAATATATTTTTATAAACGCCATTTTATGCAATATCATATATTCGCAAATAATGGCACAATTTATATGTAATAAAGCTACAACCATTTATTTAAAATTGCTTTTTTACAATTAATAAATCAATTTTTAACATACGCGTTATAAAATACTATTTGTATAAATGAATTGTAAATAAAGTAATAATCTTCTACAAATTCTTTTTATAAAATATATATTTAAATTTATAATGTTTTATTTAAAAGCATTCTATTTTTAGAGTTTAATTTAATATTATATAAAATTATATAATATTATATAAACTATTCAGAAAATAAATATATAATTTATTGCAGTTTTTTTTAAATATAATATAAATGATTCCGACAAGTCATTTTATAATTTATAATTTTATTTTTAATATTTATCTTTTTTTTTTTAATAGGGAAAAAATGAATTAACAAAGCAGCTTATCGATAGACTTACGACAAGAAGAAATATATATATTCTTCCAGGTACATATCATGATCAACTTGTTATTCGCTTCGTAATTTGCAGTCGTGATTCACTTCAAGAGGATATTGTCTTTGCCTGGAAAGAAATAAGTAGTCAAGCTTCAGAAGTTTTACTTATAAACTCACGGTTTATTACTGATAAGAGAGAAGTAAATATCTCTTCTATGAAATCAGGTCCAATAGTGACAAGAATAAAAGAATTTGAAATAGAAAATAAGAATTTGAATTCTGTATGATTATTAATCAAATAAATATATTCTTTAAATATAATCTCAATAATTTATCTAAAAGGTATTTAAAAATAACTAACATGTTACGTTTGGTTATTAATATGTACAAAATAGAAAGGTTGATTTTTCTAATTATTTTTATATTTACATTATAATTATTTTTATGTTTATAGCTATATTCAAAATAAAAATTTCGTTCGTCTAGCATAAATATTATATGCTTTATTTGAAAAATTTGTAGCTATCGTATCATTTACTTATTTATAAAGCAAACATATTTTATTGGAAATTGATATTAAGAAATTAAAAAATAATAACAACAAATAATAAATAAAAAGTAATATTATTTGTTATTTTATACAGTCAATTTCCATTCGACGAAGATACTTAGTTGCATATAATATTTTATTTGTAATTGCATTATTAAATAATAATGCTTTTTACACACAATTGTACTGTGGAATCGAAATAAATAAAAAACTTTTGCATTGCATCGCTTTAAAAAAAATCTATACCTAATTCTTATAAAACTTGATGTCCCAAAGATATAATAATTTATATTTAAAAAATTCTTAGTAAACAATAAATTATTATTTTGTATTGTTACTCAACGTGAGGAGCACGTGGGATTCGTGGGAAGTGGGAGTGGTTGTTCACGGGCAGTAGCCTAATGAGTTCTTTATTTCACACTTTGCTGACACATTTTATTTGTAATAACCGCCACGCCCTGACACAGGGGTAAGATAAGTGTAGGACGCGGGAGGATCTTCATCATTGTCGACCAATCAGTTAATTTATTTTATTTCAGATTAATACATAATCACGGCAATTTACTTACAGTTATTAACTTGTGCGCCAACAAGTCAGGGACGACCCGTCGGTAACATTTACGGGGTTCCAAAGGTCGGCGAGCATGTTCTAATTTCTACGCCCTTTGTCCCGCGAGCCGTCTTCGTTTTCACTTTCACTTGGACCTACTCGAACACGTCGGCACAAGTTTCCTTGACCAAGCGTGATAATTCAACTCGATTCTCCCGCACTTCCCTCGGACGATGCGCGCGTAGTGATCGGTTTGAAATTCAAATTTCGCGCGGTTTCCGCCGCTCGGTACAGCGGCGCTGCGCCAGCTGAGCGTTGACGTCCTTGATTACGTCAGGCGTCGCCAAGATGGCAGTCGACGCATTTTCATATAGCGTCGTTAGGGCAACACCCCCTCCTACCGCCTAGCCGCGCTGTGCCCCCGTACCTTTCGATGCGGCGTTGCCTCGCGCTTACTCGCGGTTGCACCTTGTTCCGGCTTCCCTCCTGGCTATAGCGACGTCGTTCGAGGTGCGGCCTGCTTGGTTGAGGCATTTGCGGGTCCCTCGTGTTTCACTCGCGTGTGAGCGAGCTCGGCTCGCGGTCCTCTGCTTCACCCTCGCCTTTCCGCGGTTCGTCCTTTCTTGCTCGCCGATTTTCACGCGCTTTTTCTATATCCGGAGAGGCGTCTGATTATGACAAAATGCGACGTGTCTACGCACTATCTTTTCTTTGCGAGGGCCCGATAAATACTGAACTCCCCCATGCCATCGGCGTCGCCACCCCTCGGGAAAGCCTTTTCCACTTTCACTTTTTCCTCCAATCCCTCGTCGCATCTTCCTTCCGGATCGGGAGAGGTACCCCCTCCTTCCGAGTCTGTTTGCTTCCTCTTTGACCTGTCCCCCTCTCCCGGGGCCCACTGACTTCCTACTTTATCTTGTTCCCTTCCCCCCGGTGCTTAGCGCGCTTCGCTTTCACCGTCTCTACGCGTTGGGTCGGGAAGTGTGCCCCCCCCCATGCCACCCCTCTCCTATCGGAGGGATCGGGAATACGGGAGCATCCATACCTTCCCTCCCCCCGCTGCTGCTCCTTGCATATGGCGCGACACTAGCTTCTGCACCGCCCGCCAGCACCGCTTAGCTCACCTCCTCCCCGTATTCAGTAACATGTATATAAAGCTTTATTCTTAATTAAAAATTATATGTATAGTGTAATTTATAAAGACGTTTCTAATTACCAACATTTCAGATGATAAGATTTACACACACAAAAGAATTTCACCAAAATGGAAATTCAATATACTGACGCGAGTCGAGGGACATTCGGGCTTTCCCCCCTTCCAAACATTGTTTTATCGCCACTACACGTACTAGTTTTTGTACGGTGCCGTACGTACAGGAATCCGTTAGCCCGAAATCAACGATGGCGCGAAGGAAGGAAAAACGATGGAAGAAAAGATGCGAGATGTTCTGGATGACGACGGGCGGTACCGAGACAAGGGCAGAAAGTATACGGATGCGATGCTGGACGCACATCATTACCCCCACCCTTCGCCACGCCGCCAGGCACATGGGATTTAAATCAATCCTGGACCTTTAATTTTTTTTCTTTCCCTCTTCGGTTGCTTTGTCTCTTCTCCCTCGTGTCTGTATATAAAAAAAAGTGTCAATGGAATGAGCGTGTCTACACCAGTTAGAACAACACGTGCCCATCGAGCCGAAACATAACGTACTTCTGGGAGTACAAAAACACCCAGTGGCGCCAAAATTAAACGGACAATCCCAGCAGTTCTCACGGCAAGAATTTGGAAAAGCATCGCGGCCATGACCACAACGTCGGCCGAAAAGACCCCGCAAAGTAGTAAGAGGGAAGAGCCGAGCACTATCAGCCTGGAGAATCTGCAACAGATACTTAGCGCAGCCGTAAAACCTCCACCAGCATTGCTCGCGAAATTAACAGACAAGCTCTTCGAAACGAAGAAAGGCGAGAACGAGGAGGCCGCCGAGGTATAGGCCCTCTTCAAGGCACCGCTTCGGTTGTACAGGCCGGATCCGGAGCGCCCGAATATCCTACAGACGGACGTCTAGAAGGTCGGGATGGGCGCCGTGCTCTATCAGCTGGGGTCAGACGGGGGGAGGGTCATATCATATGCATCCGCGATTGTTGTCCTCGCCAAAGGACATTACCACAGTAACGAGTAGGAGTGCCTGGCTGTCGTATGGGTCCTGAAAAATTACCGGTCCTTCTTGGAAGATCGCTGCTTCACACTGACAACGAACAACGCCGCCCTCGCGTGGCTTGACCGCTTCAAGGACGAGAAGGGGAAGCTGGCACGGTGGTTCATATTTCTACGCGGCTATCGGTTCGACGTTGAGCACGTACCATAAAAGGAGAACGAGCTCCCAGATGCCCTGTCACGACTGCCCGGTGACGAGGAATATCGAGAGGATGAATTATATGGAGTGGTTCCTGTTCCGGACCGCAAAAAGGTCTAAGGGCTGACCGTCCTGGCGCAGTTGACTGCGAATACACTCGAACAACGAGTAATCGAGGCCCAACGAAATAACAAATGACTCGACCAGGTATATGCCGGAGATATAAGGATCAGACAAGGACACGGACCTACCCATTCCGATCAGTCGACGGAACATAATAGCTGGTACTACGGGGTGGACGGACCAGACTGTACGTACTCGAGTCAGAACGTTTGCGGGTCTTGAATTTTTTTCATAATGAAGCCCTCAAAGGACTTCTAGGAGCGAACACTCAGAAGGAAACACTGAGAGCCACGGAGAAGCGCTATTTCTGACCGGGGATGCGAAGGAGCATATGCAGGTATGTGAAGGCCTGCCACGCCTGTGCAGCTGCGAAGGTGGCACCACCGACGGCGAGAGGACAGTTCCAGCCCCGCCATTCGAAGAATCCTTGGGATGTGCTAGCGCTAGACCTAATGGGCCCTTACCCCTGAACCCCGAAGGGAAAGCGCTTCCTCGCCAGAAAGGCGAAACCAAGGATTGAAAAAAGGTTGAGGTTGGGCCCCACAACGTAGAGGACCAATGGTAGTGGGACAAATAATTCCCCGATATCCTCTTTGTCGCCCGAAGGAGAAGGAACGACGCGGCGAGGTAGACACCGAGCAAGCTGTTTCTGAGCTACGACCTCACGCGACCAGGTGAAGCACACCTGCGAAAATTTAGCGGCGAGGCTGTCAAGAGGCAGCGAAGGTCAACCAAGCTCATTACGCACCCCAATACGAAGAACCGAAGACGACAGCGTTCATGGTAGACGACGACGTCTAAACGAGGAACCACCCGACTTCCTGCGCAGCAGGCGATTTTTATGCCAGACTCGTCTCCAAGTGAAACGAACCGTTCAAAGTTACGGCCGTTCACAGCGCTGACGTATACACTATCCGACGTTTGAAAGGGGGGAAGTTCATCTACGTACTTGTAATGTACCATCACGTCAACAATCTAAAGCGAGCCGAACCCAGATCCCGCGAGGAGATGATAGCGGATGATCCGCTCGCGCCAGCCGCAAACGACTACCAGGAAACTTCTACCGGCACCGGAAGATAACCACAGACTAGACGAAGGCACTCTAACTCTAGGTAGCGAGCTTGGGCAACACGGCGACACCCCGTCCAATGGCGAGAACAGCAACAGCGAGCTAACCACGGGGAAAACCCTCATATAGCCAAAAAGACCCCGAAACACGTGGCAGGTCGATGCAATCATGGACGTCCTTCGGAACGCAAGGCACCCCCTGGACCAAACGGAGCAGAAGACGAGACCAGGATTGGCGGTCCCTGGTGTAATCTACGCCACCGAGCAGGACAGCCTAGACAGGTTGTCTAGGTAAATAAATAAAAATAAATAAAAAAAAGTGTCATTTATCGATAATAAATAGTTACCATTGGCGAAGAGGGGAGGTACGCTCGTGTCGTAAAGAGAAGGTGGATTGACGCGAGCCGAGGGACATTCGGGCTTTTCCCCCCTCCCAAACATTGTTTTATCGCCACTACGCGTACTAGTTTCTGTACGGTGCCGTACGTACAGGAATCCATTAGGCTACAATCAACGATGGCGCGAAGGAAGGAAAAAAGATGGAAGAAAAGATGCGAGATGTTCTGGATGACGACGGGCGGTACCGAGACAAGGGCAGAAAGTATACGGACGCGATGCTGGACGCACATCATTACCCCCACCCTTCGCCACGCCGCCAGGCACATGGGATTTAAATCAATCCTGGACCTTTAATTTTTTTTCTTTCCCTCTTCAGTTGCTTTGTCTCTTCTCCCTCGTGTCCCGCGATTTGATACGCTACCCGACTTATCAGTACTATTTACAAATTTTATGATTTTAGTCTATTCTTCTTAGGTATATTTAAAGTTTTATATTTTTATATTATGAGTATTTAAATTTATATATAAGAGTTAAGGTCATATTTATATATATAAATATGCACCAATTAAATTTCTATTTAATTTCTAATTTAATTAAAATTCTAAATACACAGTGATCATGTTTAGGACAGGTTAATATCTTTTGTGTAGGTGAATAATTTTGCGAAAGGCATTCTCTGAATCGGACAAACGAAGTCGAACAAATCTACTCTTCCTCTGCAAATCGATTTTTTAAAATGAGTCGTCCTTTTCCGTCTCAATTTCCTTTTTTTATTGTTTCCTATTCTTTAGATAAAACGAATATATATAGCAGGTACTACGACATACGTGTTTATTTCTTAAATTACATTAGAGCATAGATTTATTGCTTTAAAATTTTCTTGTAGCATATTTTCAATATCCCAAACGAGTAAATTTCTTAAATTCCTGATACTTTTCTGTTTTGGCTTCGTTTTTACCCTAAAAAATGTTGATATGTAATTATAAATAATTTATTTTCAATTATATCTTGTTATTTAATAAAAAATATTTAGTACCATTAGAATAAAATGATTCTACTTTACTAAAAAATCATAATGTTCTCCCAGTGTTTGAACAGGCATTTATATTTAAATTTAAAGTATTAGAATAATTACATATTAATGATAAACTAAATAAGCACCGGTATAAATAATTTTAATATAAATAAATAGTTATACATAATTCACACTCAAATATATCGCCGTTCTGAAATATTCATTGTAGAGAATATTAATTAATATAATTTTTCTAATTTTATGAATTATCTATTCTTAATTATTATATAATTACAGAATTAGTATATAATGTTAAATAAGTTTGAACACATATTTTTTTTTTATAGAATATTATTGAATTCTGAAAATGCTATTTAAGTAGTGCTATATCTACAGTTGTCATCTGTGAATAAAGAAAAATTAGAAAGTTAGAAAGATTTTAAAAACCGTTACCAGAGGTTTTTCACTTTTTCAACTATTTCATTTTTTCTTTTTTCATAGGTTTTATTTTGCAAATGAAGCACGAAATATATAACTAATAAAGATCGAATAAATCAAAAACAAAGTCGTATAATCTTTTTTATATAAGAGAAGAGTAGAACTTGGTGCAAAGTTAATACAAGAAATTAGAAGTCAGTAAAAGACGGGAATAAAAATATTGAGGTGATGCAAGAACGCTCATCTTATAATAGTACTAAATTATTCTAAATTAATACGTTGATTTAAAATATCAAAATAATATAATATTGTATGTCTATTAAAAAATTACTAGTCACAATTTCAAATATATTATAAAATTATTATTTTTAAATATTAATATATTTCTTTTTGATATTTTGAAAATATAATTATTAATATTTGCGTGTATTTTTTTTATAAATGTTTTTTAAATTTAAGATCTAATGTACTTTTTTATTTTAATCAAAAGTTATAATCAATTACCTTATAAATTTCTTTATTCATAACTCAATCAGTAATACGAAACTTTTCATCATAATTAATTGTATATTTTAGTTCAAATAATAAAATTTAAAATGTATTTTATACATAACTTATTATGTTTTTAAGCAGCTTCTTTTATTTTAGTATATAGATAAATTTCTAATTACTGAATAGTTTTAAGTTTTATAAAATAATTTAATTTTACATCATAAATATATTTTTTTAAATATTAAACACATTATATGTAATTTCAAAAAATTATTAATTCGATTTCTATAATATATAATATTCAAATTAATTAAAATATATAAAAATTTATTTTTTAGTTTAAAAAGAATATCTATTTACAAAATTTTGATAAATCAATAAACGAATAACGATTTAGCGCCATGATTGTTTTGAAGAAATGACAGGGTTTACGCTCCTTAACATCGGTTAACAAATACCTAATTAAAATTGTTAATGTGCATAGATGAAGCGACAGCTTCACAAAAAATCAAACAGTTCTGTGATTTTGAGAGCGTGATATGCTACAAGTGAGATCTTCATTTACGATTTGGACTATTAAAGGCGTTCTAAAAAGGTAATAAAAGTTTTTATTGATATATTAATATTTGAACTCACCTGTCTTTTTATTTATTCTAATTTATTTATAGAAAAATATTATTATCTAAATTCATAATAAAAACAATGTAGAAATAATATTTACTTTAAAATACTTTACAAAAAAATTAAAAAATACTTTGTACATGCTGTAATACTTGCAAGTGATTCTAACAAATAAATATAATTGAAAATATTCGCTACGTATTAAGTACAATTAATTCGTAGAATGATTGTATTAAATTTTTTAGATGGTTAACGTCATCGACATTTTCAAAAGGTGGCTCTGGAAAAGAAGCTCCTCCATGTGCAAGAATTGCAAAATTCGATGCTTGTCAATTAGATCCTTGTATGTTAGAGCCATGTAATCCAGAACCAAACATAATAATAATTGGAGCTGGAATGGCTGGCCTTTCAGCAGCGCATCGACTTGCACAATGTGGCCTTAAAAATTTTAAAATATTAGAAGCGACAGATCGGTTTGCTTATTATATTAATTATAATATTCTTAATTTTAAATGAGTTGCATATTAAATAAATGCAATATTAATAATATTTATAACAATAATTTATCAAGATATTTTTATGCTTAAATTTTAATTACTTTTAAAATTATTCAATATTTTGTTAAAAAATATATTATTAAGATACTTTAAAAAATTCTATGTTATATATTTTATTAAAAATATATTATGCTAAACAAGTTTTTTTAAATATTATTTATACCTAATTTTTATTTTATATATATAGAAATTTATTGAAGAATTAAATTAATTATTAAGTTATTATTATTACATTATTAAATGAAATTATTAACGTATAATTTTAAATCTTACAAGTACGTTATTAATGAAAATTTTAATATACAGATAATTAATATCTTGTAAAGTAGTAATTGAAAAAAGAACAACTTCAAAACGAATAAAACGAGGATTTCAGGCCAGGAGGACGAATCCATTCTTGTTGGCTGGGTGATATCGTTGCAGAAATGGGCGCTACATGGATCGAAGGTGGCTGTGTTGCAAATCCCATATTTACACTTGCTGCTCAAGAAGGTTTACTAAAATCACCGTTGTTCAGGCCAGATCCGAGTAAAGGTTTATTTTGTACGAGTGATGGTCGTGCCATTGATTTGCCTGTTAGTATAACAGCTTATCATGCATTTCGACAAATAGAACAGCAAGCGGCAGCATTATTTTCCCTCGGTTGCGGCAGGAATCACGGAAATTTACTCAATTTTATGGGTATCAGAATACAACAAGAGCTTCATAATTTTCCAGAAGAACAAAGGTAACGCAATACGTCAATTTATTAAAAGCTATATTAATTTATATCAAAGACACAATTTTACTTTTGATTAGGCATTATCAATTTTATTTTTATAATTTAATTAATTAATTTATGAAAAATATAAATATAAATAACATATCTGATATATTGAAAATTATTCATAACCTAAAATCGATATTGATTAATGAAACAGCGATTGAACTACGATGCTTCTTAAATTAATTCAATTTTTAAATTATAACCCATTTTTTACATTTATATGAATGTATTTTTTATATTTTCTTATTCGGTTCTTTTCTTTATAAGGATTATCGATATTATATTTTGTAAAACTTATTATACATTTGAATTAATTTTCATAAGAATCAAAACATTGATAATAAAATGATACCCAATAATTTTCAAGTCTAACATTTTAGAAATAAATTTAATTATTTATAAAAATATTTATTTAACATCTTAAATGAAAAATAATGTCTATTAATAGTACAGTCGGTTTAACAGTATTTATTTAATCTATGTTTTTATAAACTTCTCGCTGAGAAAAGTATTGCCGTACTTCTTTCTGTGATTTACCCCAATAACTCAGGATGATTGTAAATATGTTAATAATTACAAAATGAGGTATACTTTTTAGAAAATATTTTATTCAATAGCATTACGTTTTCTATTGGTGTGGTTTGATTTTTGTATATTCACCTTCCTTCCTCATGTCCCGTACGTGATTTATATTTTAAGTAAAAATAGGGAAATTATTTCATTGCAGTTGGTAATTCCAGTGATATTTTGATTTTGGCTAATAAAAAGCGAATAACAGTACGTTTGACCTTTACTAAATTTTTTTTAAAGTTTACATTCTAACTTTTACGTCTTCTGTATTGTACGTATTCTAACTTTTAATCATAATACGTTAAGATTATAAATTTTTTTTTTTTTTTTTTATTTAAATTTGGTAAGTTATTTTCTTACTAACTGTTATTCAAAAGATTATCGATACAGATGTTATGTTACCGACTGTGGGGGGGGGGCAAACCCGCCCAATAGTTAGGCGAGTGAGGAGATGAAGGAGGTCAGGAAGTGAGGAGATAAGGAAGTGAAGGAGGTAAGGAGGTGAGGAGGTGAAGGGGCCCGAGGCCAGGCAGAGAAAAGCGCGCCGAGCACCGTGGGGAGGGAATAAGATAAGACAGGAAGAAAGTAGGGCCTAGAAGAGAGGGAAAGCCGTCCACACCGTAGGGAAACCCGAAGAGGATTGACGGAAAATGGGAGGGAGGGTAAGAAGCAACGCGGCGAGACGACACTGATGGCATGAAGGGGGGAGTCAGTTCTTTCCCAGCCACCACGGGAAGCTTTCGCGCAATAAAAGCCCTTTACAAAAGACACGCGCATCTTCGCAAATAATTAAAATAAAAGAACGATCGGCGAGCAGCGCATCAACCGTGAGTCGAGGAGCAGCGATCTTTCATCGCAACTCCGTGAGCCGTGGCCGCATACACGCGAGTGAGGCGAGCACGAGGTCCACGTTCGAAAGGCCCGCGACCTGGCCGACGTTACCGCGCCCCCGCAGAGAAAAACACCACGGTACGGCCGTGAGCGACCATGAGAATTCGCGAGGCAACGCCGCATCACAGCGAGGTGAGAGGGGCAAGGAGGCAAAGGGAGAAGCTTCCCCTTGGCGTCGTCTGCCATCTTGGCGACGCCTGGCGTCAGGGGTGACGTCAGCATCATATCGGCGCAACGCCCTGTCGACAGAGTACAACATAACACCAGTCGAAGTGCACACCGCGAGGGCTACGGCACGACTGAGGCCAACGCGCAGTGAGCGGAGCGGCGGCGCGCGCAGCTCGGTTTCTAACGTCGCCTGAGGCAAAGTGCGGGAAGTTCGAATGTGTGACAGGGGGAACGGCTCGCGGGAAATGAATGTAAAATTATTACGGTGAGTTCGCCGGCGTTCGGTTCTGGAAATCCTTACCGGCGATCCGTCCCTGAATCGCCCGCGTCAGACTGAGGAAATTGTGCAAACACCCGACGTGCCATCATACGTTGTAACGAATAAAGTTGTGCAAAAAACAAACAATAAAGGGACCATTGAACAACTAAACGAGATTAACTCCTCCTTCATCCTACATATTCCACGCGACCGTCACGTTACGTAACAGGTTACTCTAAAAGCATTTATTGTTAAATTGTTGTTGTTAACAGATAGTAGAAATTCATTTTTATTTTTTGGAAAATACATGGGAAGTCAGATGTTTCCAATGATTTTTCTTAATAAGTGAATATAGACATAATTACTCAAGGACGAAAAGGAGAAGATATGAAAATAGATTTTTCTGCTATCTTTATTCGATAAAGGTTCGGGACGTGAAGTAGTGCTAGTAAGAAAAAGTGTCGGTAACGTCACATGTATAAGATATTTTCATAATTTGATTTAACTAATAATATATTTTGGAAAATGTAATAACTTATACTTCTGAACAGATAGTATTTTAAAAATACTTAACTGCGAATGATATAAATTTTAAACAATTACAGAGATAAAATAAAATGATTTTCGTATTTATAAAAATTTTATCTATTATGAATTTTAAAAACTGACATTTAACTAATTTCATATATTTATACCTGAATTTAGTTTTAAAGCAGAAGAAAATAAAAATATATTCATTTACTAATTTAGTTTAAATATTAAATTTGGTAATTCCGTAATGTAAAGTTTGCAGTATTTAATAAGTACTTATTATAGTCTTTAAATAAAAATATTTAAATAATTAATATTTACTGATCGAAAAATGTTAAGTAATCATAATATTTTATTATTATTATACTCACGTACCACATCTTCAATAATTCTGCATTAAAACGTATCGATCTACATTTTGATTTATATTATAAATATAAATTATAAATATTATAATTTGAATTATAAATTTATGAATGAATTATAAATAATAATAAATAATGGATAACAAACATAATAACTAATATGTCTAAAAATTTTTGAGATCCAACGTAAAATGTTTTCCTCGAATTAAATATATATATACATATATAACTTGTTATAACTTGTTATATTATTCAGACATATATGTTTAATATATGTCAGGCATATTTATTATTGTATATTTAGTATTGTATAGTTGTATAGTTATTATTGTAATATCTGTATATTTATTAAGGTTTCGTTGTTCGCTTCATCTTACTAAATTCAAAATTTATATATTCAGAAATGAAAAACTTTATTTTCGTTAGTTATTTCAACGTGTTTTATATTTAGTATACCTTTATAGAATAATAGTATAGTTATAGAATAGTATAATATAGTATTTATCGTATAGTACAATACCGTTATACTATATATCCTTTTCACTCTTTTATCTGAGTTGAAACTACATTAATGTATTATGTTGCTTGTTTCTTAAAAATGCTGAATCTTATTTGTTAGTCTTTAATACAAGAATTTTAAAATAAGAAATTTTAAAATTTTTATGATTTAATAATTTGTGAAAAAATTTACCATATTATCTTCAATTAAAATTAATATTTTTGTATTTATTAGAATTTTGTCTATTTAATAAATCTAAAAATGTTTTTATGAAACGTAGAAAAATATTAGAATTTGTTTACAATATCTTTTTTTTTTTAATTTTTAGATATTTTCGTTTAATGCCATTATTTTACTATTATGAATTATATAAATTGTTTTTAGATAATTATATATTTATTTAATTGTGTTAAAGTATAACACATTCTTTTTATTCATTTTATTTTGTGTGGTAATTTAATTTATATTAATTTTATTCAATAATATTAATTTATTCAATACTCTCTTTTATTAATTTTTTTGGGTTTCTTAATAAGTATAATTACATTTCAACAAATTTGTTATTATTATCTGTTCTGTTGGATAGTATATTAGTATATTTAATATGAATTTCAACAAAAAATTAATAGAAAATTAACGTTCATTTATATACTTTCACTTTTAAAATATTAATTTATTTGAAAATATTTCAATTACCTTAGTGTTACGGGTGAGCCACTTATTAATTTATCATATTAACTCTTATTTATCTTATTTATCTTATTAACTTATCGCTTAGCGCATTGGACGAAAGAGGGTTAAAGTCTATGACATAGAGCTTACGTAATAAATATTAAACTTAATAATATAAAGATTCAATTACATGGGATAAAGAAAAAATACTCAGAAAACAAATGCATGACAATGGAAAAAGGAGGAAAAAAGGGAGAAGCTGGAAGTCCCAACGAGGTTGAGAAGGGTTGTCTTCTGTATGTCCTCGAGGACTCTGCATGCTCGAAGGGTCAGTCTTCTGTATGTCCATGTAGCTGACGTATTGTAACGTGATTGTTGTAAATATTCGTTTGTCACATAAATGAATTTGGAGCTCTATCGGTTCACCTAGGTAGCGCGTTCGTATATCGTTTGGGACTCTATCAGCTCACTTCGAAAGCGCATTCGGTATGAAATTTTGAGCTATGAGCTCATGTCGTAGCACTTGAAGCTTAAGATACATGGCTCATTGAGGAGCCGTGCTATCAGCCTACCAACGGTACATCGATTTGGGGATATCTGGGGCTCGCCTACCTAGCGCAGTCAGGAGCAGAGTCAATCAACCTACTTAAGGAGATTTCCACCATAGGTTAAGAGTTCTGCCATGGCTCATTGCGCAGCGTCAAAAAGTACATTTAAGGTAAGGATCCTATTCGCAGTGGTGTGAGGTTATTAATTAAATTAATAATTAAAGTAATGTTGTATTTAAAATGCTTTTTCCTCTTCCCAGTAAAAGGAGGATTTTTATGCCATTCGTTAGGTAATAAATTGTTTATATTGAGTTAGAGAAATAACGTTAAGTTATTTGCAAAGACCTTCCCCCTTACTCCATGAACCCATCAATCTTGAAATAATGACAATAGATAAAAGGATATTATGCGAAAAATTAACAGTTGTTATTGTACCAGCACATGGTTTCTAACACGACCAGGTGCCTTGCATTCGTCAACTTAACGAGTTGTGCATATATTTGTTATATATATATATCCAGTATATATATAAGATTTTAAGGATATGACACCACACCAGAGAAAATGAACTTTACATTTAATTCTTTTTTTTTTTTTAAATAAGTGGCTTTATTTTACAATAATTAAGTTATAATTATATGGAGTACGAGTGACGATTACCCCATTGTAAACTATGCAAGAGCAAGACTAGTAAAAGGCTTTCCCTCGCAAATTCGCTCTATTTTTAAACAATTTTTTGTCACTAAGTAGGAATAGCTTTTTAATCCACGTTTCTTATTGGCCCGGGATATTAATATTTTTGGGAAAAAGAAATCACGCGCTCCCGTCCGTCTTCGCTTTTGCCCGAAAACACGTGAATTCTCAGGCGCCGATGCGCACTTGGCTCTTCCAAAAATTCCTTCTAAAGGCCGTTTCTTACAAAAATTTCAAGAAATTTATAACATTGAACGTTGATGGCTTTGTCGAAGCTAATAAAATTTGCTTTAATGACCGTTGTAATAAAGTTATAGTTAAATTATATTCTGTTGCTACGTTTCCGTTAAGGATAGGTCTTAACAAGTATTTTAATTTATTAAAATTTTAATTTTAATTGTTACGTGTTTTTATTTTTGGAAATTCATTGATCTAAGAATTTTTTAGAATTAAAGAATGAGCGCTTCATATTTTATTTTAAATATATAATTACATTTATAAAACTAGATTTTAATTGAGTTATTCCGTAACATTTGAAAAAGCTGATATTAAATTTATACTAGACGTTTATACTAAATTGAGTTATTTTAATTTTGCTACTATTTCAATATTATTTATAAAATAAAAATAACAGCCATACATCTCGTTGCCTTTGAAAGGAAACTTTAAATATATTTAATCGGGGATAATTTAATAATGATTTTGTAAATACATAATATAAGTTGAAATTTAAAATAATACCTTTACTTAAAATGGAATATTTAAGTTGTTAAATCGTTAGAAACGTAGAAACGTGTAGTTACCTGCAATATTTCATTAATTTTTGTTTCGATTTTGTTAATACGTTCAATTTGCAATCTAATTTGTACATATTGCAAACTAACTTGTACGCGTTTAGTTCAAATATTTTTCATGGATTATAAAATTTGTTCGTTATCTAATAATAAACGCGCCGTAAAATTTTCACTGCTTTTATTAAATATGTCATTGAAGTCAATAATAAGTGCGTTGTCATTATCGAATTCAATGAAAATATGTGGAAATCTATTTACTAAATGAAATTGTTTATTCAAAATCTTCATTAGAGATATTTGAATTTATTTTATTTATTTAGTGCAGTTTTTTTTATGAAAAATGTCTAGAAATGTATTGTATCTTATTAAGTTTATGTAGATATATAAGATGCTTGTGCCGTTGTGATTGTATACTGATTTGAAAATTATTATTAATCATAATTTTATATGACTATAGATTTATATTATTTCTACTTAATTACCTACATCATTTGTATTTATATTCCATGAATTTATAGTAGCCGTATGTAACATTAGAGATTTATTTGGTAATATTTAAAAATATTATCTGGGTAGGCGTATCATCACTGGTTATGGATTCATCCTATTTGCTATGAGTATTATATCTAACTTTAATCTAAATTAAATTTAGATTAAATTAAATTAATTTTCTTTTAACTCTCTAAATCAAGGCTGATTTGTCTTAAAACATAATGTTCTGCGGTCAGTTCTGCTTACAATTAAATTTGCTGAAATGATGAAATGATCAGATAATATTACATTATGCATCTTGAATGTAGATTTCTATTCACAGTAATCTTTTCCGTTTATTACATTTCTATTGTCTTTTATGAATTTTATCTACAGTTTACCGAGTTCGATTTTACGATTGGGCGAAGGGAATTAAAGTGCCTAGTAATTAATTATTACAATTTATCACATTTTCGATAGTCTTGTAATATTATCTAAATGTTTCACTATATAGCTTTAGAATGTATTATTAACATAAGACTCTAAATCTTTGACGTGGATGACAAATTGTTCAGTTTCTGAAGTTTTTCATTGATTTTCTTAAACTAATCAAATCGCTTCGAGTTTTTCAAATCCTGTTACTTAATATTCCTTTTCGAAATATTTGTGAGAAAATTTATTCGACGATATTTTCGATTTCGAAACGAATAAACATATTGAAAATTCGAAGTTACTGTTCTAATGTCTTCAAGGTAGCAGAGGACATATTTATCAATAGCTGAACAACTGCTTGATAAACTAGTCATTGGAATAAGACAGATGTAAACTGCTACATAAAAATAAGTTCATTTAATTGCTTAATATCCGTGTCAGACATCGCGAATAATTCATGTCAGATTTTTGACATCGTGTCAATTTACAGTTTCCGGTTATAGAAACCTGCTTTTCAGATGAATGGTGATGATTATATATTGCAACCTCACTAATTATATTAAGATGCATTATCCGATAACATACTTTTCTATACGATCTGTAATATTAATGTAAATTATTAATGTATTTAAATTTAATTTAATAATAAGAAAGGTTATATTTAATTAAATCTTAGCAATAAATTTTCTTATGTTCGTCGCTCTGAAAGTCTCATAATTCTACTACTTAGTAGCTGGATGAACGAGGTGTGCAACAGGTAATGTAAATGTGGAATTGCTAATGGAGTAGACTAAGATTCTGTATTTGTTAGATATAGAAAATCCGATAAGAAAAAGGTGAAGCAACTAAACACGGATGGTCACGTAAACAAGGAATGAAAAACTAAACAAGACGCGGTATCATACGCTGCAATCGTACCTTATAAATAAATCAATCTATACTAAAAATTCCATCGATATAATTTTTCCATTTTTAATGTGAACAATTAGTATTAATAGAGGAATAAAAAAAATTAATAATTTTAAATTATATTTATACTTTAAATATGGTTAATAACTCTTAAGTTTAATATTTAAATAAAATTTTTGTTATTGCATATTGAAAAGGATTTATATAATAATATAAATTTACAATTATAAAACAATACATTTTTTTGTAATGAAAAAGTCAGCCAGAATAAAACAATTAAAAGAAAAGTTTTATAAAATTGTATACGTACATTAAAAGTTATATATCGAAAATTTTTTTTTTATTATAAAAAACAGAAATTTTCTGATAATATTAAATTATTATAAAAAATGATTTTTATTATCACATATTAATTAACGAAAGGAGCAATAAACAATGAAACTAAAATAGAAAGCTTTTTGTTTGATATACTTTCATTAAGAGAAGATATTTTATTCATTATATTAGCTTTTAATTAAACCTTAATTTAATTTTATTAATTAATTAATTCTGTGGTTTAGGAAACGATTCTTATATATACACTAACGTATAAAAGTATAGTTTAAAATCTTCGAAAATAAACATTTAATTGCATTAAATAAAAAATTAATTAACATATATAATATAATATAATATAATATAATATAATATAATATAATATAATATAATTATCATGTAATATAATGTAATATAATATAAGATATAATGAATAATATAAATTTACTTTTATTTGTTTATTAATTTTATTAATAAATTTAGGTACGATGCAGCCCGTGTTATGTATGGTTTAACAAACTGTTTACGTTGTCGGTGCGGTGATGACTTGTCACTCGTTTCTGCCGATCAATTTGGCAGTTATATTGAAGTACCTGGTGGAAATGTTCGCGTTCCTCTTGGCTACGTTGGAACTCTCGCACCTTTGTTGCGTGAATTGCCAAGCTCTTCAATTAAATATTGCAAACCGGTCAGTTGTATTAGATGGGGCGCAGCTAGTGAAACTTGTCCGCGAGCGATGGTCAAATGTTGCGATGGTGAAGAGTTTCTAGCCGACTATGTCATTGTCAGTGTCTCTTTAGGTGTTCTCAAGCATCAACATGAGAAGCTTTTTTGTCCTGCGTTACCTGCAGAAAAAGTTGAAGCTATATGTCGCTTGGGATATGGATGTGTGAACAAAATTTTCTTGGAGTACGAAAGACCGTTTTGGGTATGGCATGAAGGCAGTATTAGGCTTGCTTGGTCAGCTGATGAACTTGCTGAGCGATGTGATTGGATAAAAGGTGAAAACAATGAACAATTGATTATTATATTTACTTAACTTTGTTAATAGATTATTTATTATATTTTCGTTATATGATAATATATACTTTTTGTGCAACTATTTTTTAGCATACGCTAATAAATGCTCTTAATTTTAAATATCTTTGAAATTATATCTATATTTATAATATTATATCAAATAAAAAGTTAATGTTAAATGGCTCACCACAAAAAATAGAAATTTCATACATATTAATTAAAATTTTTTTAAAAAAAGACTTATTGAAGTCTAATATCATAATAATTTATTTTAATATTTTACGATGCTTTATATTAACAATTATATTATATTGACATTAATTTTGTTCTCATCACCCAATATATACCTCGATTATTGTTGTCAATGCTATCACATTTGGACGGTGGTATCATCTTGTGTCAATTCTTTGCAGTTATTCTCATAGGGTTCATATATATCTTTATCTCTTGTTTCACTCAAATAATTGATATCTTTCTTAAAATAAAAATTTTAGACGAGACAATAAATAACCTTATATCGTTTTTATGATAGGTTACGTAGTTAAAAAAGTAAATCTTGAAAATAGAAATTTATATTTACAACAAATATTATAAATATTTTCAAAATATAATAGAAAAAAATAAAGTTTCTGTTACTGTGATTCAATACGTTTATATATTTAAAAAATATATAAAATTAATGTAAAATATTTTTTTATACTACGTTGAATGTAATTAACATTAATTTCTTAATGCTAAAATTAAAATTTATTTTTATCGGCGTATATTGATTAGGAATATCTGTGGTTGAAGAACTTGTTGGCTCACAACATGTACTCTGTGCTTGGGTGTGTGGTCGAGAAGCGGCTGATATGGAACTTTGTACAGATGAACAAGTTGTTGAGTCGATGACCCGGCTATTGCGTCAATTTACTGGAGATCCAACTTTACCTTATCCGTCAAATTTACTTCGAAGCAAATGGTGCATGGATCAACATTTTGCTGGGTCTTACAGTTACATGGCTTTAGATAGTACGGTTGGACATCAATGCGATTTATCAAGTCCTTTACCAGGTAATACAAGAAATTATTTTAAAAATATTTACTGAAACTTTATTTATTGCTTTTATTATAAACCTAAGTTTGACAATAAAAGCATTAACTTATTTATTTATTCATTTAATGTTATTAATTTATTCATTTAATGATTAATTATAATTAAAATTAAGATAATATTAAATTCTATTTCTAAAACATACGTTATATACTAACCTCGAATTAAAAGTATAAAAATATTACTGTCAGTTATTCTATTTGAAAAAATTTTATATTTGATTTATAAACTCTGATTATTATATTTTGGAACAGATAATTAATTTTGTATTTTGAATAATTACATGTTTAAGTATTTATGAATAAGTATATAATAAATATCTTATTAAATAATTATATTAAATATTTTTAACTATTCTTAATTTTATTAATTTCATCTAGGTTCATGTGATCCTATTGCACCTATTTTATTATTTGCTGGAGAAGCAACAATTCCTGGTCATCACAGTACAGTTCATGGTGCAAGATTAAGTGGAATTCGTGAAGCAGATCGAATAATCCAAATGACAAAACGTTTTAAAGGACCACCTAAAAATATTGCAGAAGCTATTCCACTATGTTCTTGATAATGCTTAAATATTCATGTACAGAAACTTGTGATTTTATAATGTAACTTATAATTACTAACTTTTATGTAGAATATATGGATTCTATTCAAATGTATTTTTTCTTAATTAATAATTCTAATAATAAAAATTTTATTTAATTGTATAATAAACATAATATGAGTAGAAAAATTATAATTAAATATTCATTATATATTTTTTATATAATGAAAAATAAAAATTTTATAATCATAAAGTTCTGTTTTATATTATTTTATTGAAATATATAATCACATTAATATTTTATTTAATTAGTAGTCTAAGCAACATCATATTTTTAGGTAATTCATATTGTAGAAGTCAATTTTATCTTAATCATATATGGTAACATGAATATATTCTCACATACTATTGATTGTTACATTACTATTTACGTTACTAAGTTTTGAAAGCAAATGTAAACTTTGGTTACAGATGAATCATGTAGCTTAACTTCACCTAATATATTTTGTATTTTATTTAATAGTTACTATGTTAAAATTTATTTTTCTAGTTTTATTTTTTACGAATAATATTCCTTAATTAAATGAAGATCTTATTTTATTAAAAAATATTTATATTAAATATAATTTTAATATTCAAATACTAAAATACTAAAACCATGATTAAAATCCTTAAAATATTTTTCTTATATATAATTCACGATACATTTTTTTAGGTTATGTATAAAAAATATATATATATATAAATTTATAATGATGAAGGTAATGAAGTCTAATATGAAATTGTAGGGTAAATAAACTATATACACTAGTAAAATATTTTAATATAAGTAAATCTTTAAATAAATACAAATTTTTCTAGATAAACTTAAAAATTTAATTATGTAAGTTAATTAATATTTATGTTTTAAAATATATTAGTATAAAATAAAATAAAATGTATACATTGTAATTTATACGTACATATATTGTGAGAAACAGTCTATTATTGGAAGAATACCATAGACTGTATTTATTTATGTAAACAGCAATAAAACATAATACGTGCACACATGTATCCATATTACCGTTTATCAATATTCATGTATAATTATTCTTATGCGCATACAATTATATTTATGTATGTACATAATCGCTATACACGTTACAATACAATTTCCGTACATATAGAGAGTTTAATATTTTATATGTAACCAGATGCTACATTCAAACTCGCTTAAAATTCATTATAAAGTCAGGTGTATAGATAGATTTTATGGTTGCTTTTATAAGCGTGATCAGTTGAAATTTGACTGCTCTTGGAGTAACTTCTCTGCGTGTAATTTTATTTCACTCCAAGAATACTCAATATCTTTACTTTCAGTAAAACGAGAACAAATGGCCAAACGCAAAAAAAAATTGTTTTCTATATTCGATGGTACCATATGAATATTGCCAGCTGCATTTATTCGCTTTAAAAGTGCTTCATTTAACTCATTTGTGCCCTGTGAAGTCACAAATAATTGTATATACTCCCATATGGATTTTAATAGTGAATATAAACAATATAATTAAAGAAGTAATTGAATATTGATTAATGATACAAAAATTTTTTATTTTTTAATTTTTAATTATAAATATTTTAGTTAACAAAATAATTATTAATAATCTTTTAATAAAAACAATTCAGAATAACTTTTTTCCATTATAATAGTTTTAATGAAATTTGAAAAAATAAGAAAAATTTACCTTCAGTTTAAAACAAACAAGACCAAGAATAACATCTTCGACAATTTCAAATCTAGAATCCGATAAAACCATTTCTTCAAATTCGTGAGCTAAAGCAACATGGTTCCTTATATATTTTTGAAGATTTTCTACCCCATATATTCGAAGAACAAACCATAATTTTAATGCTCTAAATCTTCTTCCAAGAGGAATATGCCAGTGCTAAAAGGACAGTTTTTATTTTATTTTATAACACGATTTAAAAGAAAAATTTTGCCTTTTATTTAAAACAATTTTTAATTAATACAAACTCGGTAGTCCGGTACAGATCCTTGTAAATCATATTTGAGATATAGAGGATCAACATTAAATGCATTTATAACATATGTTGGATCTTTAAGCCATAAAGGTGAACAATCAAAATTTACTAATAACCATTTGTGTGGATTAAAATTAAAAGAATCTGCTCTTTCAATTCCATTCATTAAATAGCGAAATTCAGGACAAATAAATGCAGATCCTAAAAAAAAAATAATTTATTGTTAATACATCATAATATTTCAAATGCAATAAAGATTAGATAAAAAGATATCTGTAATATGTTTCTGGTAAGAGCTGGTTTAAAACTGAAAAAATCTATTTCGGCGCAAGGATATATCCAGCAGATATATCCATCATAAATATAAAGATCACTAAGAATGATGGACGAAAGCTACGAAAGCATTTACGTCCAAAGAAGAGCTATATTAAATTTCGGTGGTTATAATCTTTTATTTTTAAAATCATTTTCGATAGAGCAAGTAGATTATTCAAATTTTGTTGCATGAAGGTATAGTGAACCCTATAAAGTTCTTTCCCGCCCATAACTCATCGGAAGTGCTAATGATACGTGAAAAAGGAATCCGTTGCATAATGGAGTATTTTGTATATTTTTTCTTACAGGTTTAAATTTTTTTAAATTCTTTAAATTTTAATAAAAATATCGGTATTAATTATAAATTAATGATAAATAAAAATTAATTCAATTATTAAAAAATAAATTATCAAATATAAAAATTTATTATTAAATACTAAAAAGCTTTATTAAACTAAGTTATTTGTAATTGTTAGTTGTAATTCACTACATCTATATTTTAAACATTTTATTAATTAAAAACTTTTAATAATACGTAGAAAAAGGATATATTCGAATAAGATTTCAATGTACCTCCTCAAAAATAATTTTTTACTAAATTTGATTTTAAATATACTACTTGTTACCTATAAAAATTAAATTGCTGTAATATTTTCTTAAATCGTATTTTTAAAATATTATTGTTTAACTTTTTTAAATGTACTATAATACACCGAACTCTTATTAAATTCTTTTTTAATCTCAGTAAAGTCGACACGAGAATTTCTGATATAATTAAACGTGCTCATAAAACACAAAATACCGTTATTAAATTATTTACGAATTTCTAAAAAGAACAATAACTCATTATGGATTTTAACTTATAAATTCCAACAAAATCGGTTAACATGTAATTAAATGTAATTACGTCTTTACGAATAGTAGATAAATTTCTTCAGTTGTAATCTCAGCAGCATTTTATATGAAGCTTTGGATGATAGAAATATTATCTATACATTTATTTTTTTATTTATTTACAGATTAACAAGAAGTCGTTAGAGTGCTATACTATATGAATATCAAATACTTTTCTGGTTTCGCTAAAATATTTTAAAAAATATCGAAACGATTGATAAAACGTAGTATTTCTAATATCAAAGAACTTGGACCAAATATAAAAAAATCTTTTCTCAACAGAATAAAAATAAAATAATACTCCCTATTTTCTTTAATTTTAAGTGTATTATTTATTAGATATTCAAAAATTTAACAACTTTAAATAATCTTTCAAGAATAAATTATTAATTATACTTCAGCACGTGCATGACTGAGTTAAGTTATTAGTATGATTAATTTGAAGAGATTACATTGAATTAATGATTATTTATATGTATCTATAAGTTTTAAATAGCGTAATAGATGTGTAGTACATAAAAATCTATAAGAATGTAAACATGCTGTTATCATAAATTTATATTCTCAATTACAATTCTGTTTTTATGAATTAGCATTGACTGTACAATGACACTAAGATATAAATCATAAAATACTAACCTGCATAAGCAGCATCAACATGTAACCAAATTTCTTCGCTATTGCAAATTGGTCCTATTTCATCTAAACAATCAAATGTACAAGATGAGGTAGTTCCCAAAGTAGCAACAACCTAATATAAAGTTGAAATTAGTCCAATTGAAAATATTTAAATAAAAAAAATTTGAAATTGAACATTTTACATAAAATGGAATTAGTCCTTTTTCTTTGTCATCTCGGACTGCTGTTGCAAGTGCTTCTCCACGTAGTTGATGTTTAGAATCTGTTTTAAGAAGTTTAAATTGAATACCTCCTAACAAAGCGGCTCGTTCTACGGAACTATGTGCTTGAACTGAAATAAATATATATATATATATATATATACATATATAATTTCTGAAATAAAATTTTAAAATACAAATTTTAAAAATATATTGACAAAATCTTGTTTAAAAAGTTTCAATAAATATTTTTAATTAAATAGTTCTAAACTCATTATATGAATATGAAAATATTAAATTTAGATTTCAAATTGAAATTATATTTATAAAAAATATTTAATATTTATGTAATTACAGAAAGATACAGAAAGATATACAGAAAGATCACCAAGGGTACGAAGATATAACCATCATATTAATGTAATGTAATTGTAGACGGAAGGAGAGAAAAGTTTGTGGTTATTGGGGTAGAAGTGAACATATAAAATCCAAGATTTTTCCCTTTATCATAAGAAATAAAAAATTCTTTTCTCTAATACTTATAATTTTAAATAAAATTTTGTGTGTAAAAATAAAAGAGTAAAGGATTATTACCTAAAAATCGGAGATAAACTTTTATCCCCGTCATTGTACGTAATAATTTAGAAAATATAAAATTTAGAATATATAATACTAAATTAGCATTTCATGGCTATACTTAAGGTTATTTAAATTTATTAGATTTATTTTTTAGTTTTTCCTTATTTTTCTTTTCTTTTTAGTAAATACAATCTCTTATTTTCGTCTAGATTTAATATGATTCCTGTAATTATTGTTTAATGATTAAGTTCGGGATCGAAATATCTTAATATCTTGTGCGGATGGGTGGTCCCGATTCGGTTTACGAGACACGGGACATGAAAAATAGGTCGAAGGGTAGTTAGTCCTCAATGGAAAATGAGCATATTAATAAGTATGGAATATCTGAGCTAAATTTTGTTTGACCTCATTAACAGACAACGAATGAAAAGTCATTCGGATTGTATGAGCGGATATGTGATTGTATTACAAATCATTGTATGGGCGGATTTAGATTTGGCAGATTACACAAGGTCGTCTGTCTGTGACTTTGTGACATTAACATGTCAAGTAAACAAACAGCGAAACCTTTATAGACGGTGAAGCTCTCTGAAGTGAGGTAGATTATACAAGTTCGACAACGAAGCTAGTCGCTGACTCCTACGAAGCTGTGGCTCAATTTACATTGCGATCGTTTTTCGCCAGTAGTGAGGTGGTATTCCCACATGCCAATCTACAATCTTTAAAAACAAACACCACTAGAGGTAAGCTTTTGTATACCGAGCACATGGAAAATAAATAAAATACTCTTTAAATAATATCATAAGGGCTACATGTTTTTATTTTTCCAAATTTTCCTTCACATCTTCCAAATACTTCAATATTACAAACAAAAAAGATTGATAATTATACATTTCACGTTTGCAACTAAATACTGCAAAATAAATATCTACTAAATAAATAAATTCATTACATTTCAAATATGAATATTTTATAATCTGTATCTATTAGTAATTAGAGTAAGATAGAATAAAATAGAAAGTTAAGTTTAGTAGAAATATATTTAAATGAAGAATGCAATACCTTCAAGTACGAATAAAATAGAAACCAGTCATTTATAGTTAACAACTAAAATTATTATTATAATTCACGACTACAATTTATAATATTTTATTATTTTATTTAAGACTATTTTATTTTAAGAACATTAAGAAATAAAATTTAAGTAATTTTATTTAAAAATAATTTTTTAAAATAATTGAAAATTTAAGGCATTTTTATTTAAATGAAGTCATCATTATTATTTATGTAAGAAAAACAAAAACATTGATTAATAGATATCGCAATCCATGAAACATTGATAACTTAAAATATAAAATACTATATTTGTTGAAAGAGCCTTTAAAATGATTCAGAGAAAAATTAAAGAGACAGATGGAGTTATTTACACTTCAATAATTTCTCACATTTGAAATATAAGTATTGAATTCATTGAGTGAGTATTACTGGTGAGAAGAATAGGGTCGAACAGCTTGAATAATTCTAACGAATATGCGTTACCATAGAAATAAAGTGCTGTTTGATTAAGTGATTGAGAGGGATACCAATACATTTATTCTTTTCCCCTAGCTACTGGAACTTTATTTTTCAATAATTTTTTTTTATTTCATCTTTTTATTTATTAACTACTGAAGTTTGGTTTTTGTTTTACTCATTTGAATGTTTATATATAAAAAATTCCTTTTATTCTTTAAAACGTTTTCAAATATTCAGGTTCAAAACCCCCTAACCCATATTATTCAAATCGTTCAATATAAGTAAAGTTTTCAAACAAGAAAATATTATTTATATTTCTAAATTAATTAATGTAATTATTAAAATTTTTAAATTCAGAATAATGTATTTTTAATTGCAAATATTAAACATGGGAAATGATTTGTTATATAATTGATTGTAATTTTTATGAAATAAGCTGAAAATATATATTAAAAAATATTTTAATTTAATGAAATGTTTATAAATAATTAAAAGATAATTTTTTACAAAGTCAGTGCATTAAAAATACGTATTAATGTAATAATACCTTACCTGATCCGTATGCAACTAATTTTCCAACTATTTCATTATCAATCCATGAAGGGTGTAGTTCTTTAATTTGTTTTATTTTTTTAACTTTAGCACCTAAAAGGGCTACCAAAGTTGCTTCACTTGCTGTACCCTTGTAATATAATAAACATATATATAAAGTATTTATTTAAATTTGACGTTTTCTTTTTCTTTGTTATAATTTACTATTGCGTAATATTTTTATTTAACAATAAAATACATCTTATTAAAAAATATAACTTAATCCTTTCTGAAATATAATAAATAAATTAAATTTACCTGAATTACACCTCCTCCATTACCTTCTCCACAAGATAGAAAATCTTTTGGTAAATCAATCATTTTTCCAAGCCAATCTAACATTATCACTTCAAGTTCGGTACATGATGGACTTGCAATCTAACGAATATAAAATAAGGTTTGTTTTATTATAATTGGAAATATAAATTTAAGGTAAATTTAATCAAATCATTCACCCATGAAAATCCCATGCAAGCAATTCCACCACTGAGCATGTCTGCAACTATTGCAGGATAGGACTGAGCCGTAGGAAAATATGCATGAAATTTGGGACTATGCCAATGAGTTACCTTGAAAGATAAATCAATTTTTATTTTAAGATATCATTGACTGTTTAATTAAATTCTCTTATTATCTTAAAGCCTAATTTATTCGAAAGGTTTATATGGCAAACAGGAATTTTTTACTTCATATTTTTATTTCTAATGAAATTTCTTCGAAAAATTTAATTTTATGTAATTACTATATTTATAATCAATTTTATCAAAAATATATTTAATATGTAATTTTTAAATATTAATATAACAATGTATTACATAGAAATTTATTTTTAAAATATCAATAAATTAAATTGAATTACAATTCCAAGTATGAAAATTAATATAATAGATTTAATCACTCACACCAGGCATTATAACTCTTTCGATATCAGTCATAATATTTTTCCAAGTTTCGGGATATTGCGGAGCTTCTTCAGGAAGAAGAGGTTTCATAAAACCAGGCTGTACAGTTGGTAAAACTTTTCTAAAATATAATAGTAAAGTTCAAACAATATTTTCTGATTAATAAAATTACTATAAAATCTTATAAATATTATATTGTGATGAAGTAATATTTAAAGTTTTTCTATAATTAGTATTGAGAATAATATTTATGATACATAAGTTTCGACTTAAATCATATAACAAAACATTAAAAAAAACCCTTTTGATAGTATAAAAATTAAACTATAAAAAGTTTTTAGATTTAGTTTAATAATTAATCATTGTTCGGATTTGCTTATAATTTAGATTTAAAATTTAAATCCATGCAAATATAAATTAGTTTTATTCATGTAGTTATGTTCATATCTAAGTGTATGTAAGTGTATTTAAGTGCGTGCTTACGTGCATGCGTTATATTACTATTTGTATATCTGTACACTAAATATACGTGAATGCAAGTTTTCCACGTAATCCTTGATCCCAAATCCCAAAGCTCACTTTCATTAGTGGATGGTATTAGAGTTCGAATATACGTGAATGTCTTAGAATAAGTAATTACATGTTTCAAGGTAGTTTTACTTACCTTTCTCTTATGTTTTCTAGATATTGTACAATAAAATCGGTCATTTCATTAGAGAAATCTTTAAATTCATTCGGATCCATTGAAGCTATAATTAATTAATAGATGTTTTATTTTAATCACACAAATTTATCTTAATTTTATCAATTTTTATAGATAAAGGATAATAAAAATGTTTCAATTCTGTTGATTTTTTATTTTATGAATAAATGAACAACTTGGAAATTGAATATGAATTGAATATTAATTTTAAAACTTGAAGCCTCTTTTATATATTGTTATTCAGTATACGTAAAAATTTTTAAAATTGATTTTATATGTTATGTTTTAGATTAATGCATGCAAGTTTTTCATTAAATTAATTGAAAAAGAATTTGTAGAATGTATCGTGAATGTATTAGCTCAGATAAATAAAGCATTACTATTAGTTTTAATTTAACTTTAATAAAAAATATTATTTACAAATATTTTTTTCAATTTCAAATTTACTTACAAATTTAATTTAAATTTAATTTAAATTTAATTTCAAAGTAATTCAAATTTTCTTTTATTATGGTATATAAATTTTATTAAAAAGCAAAATATTAAAATGCTAAGATATATTTAATAATTATCGATAATAATTATTTTTAAAATAAATACATTATACTAATTTAATTAATACTTTCAAAATGAATCTATTTTAAACAAAATTTACGATTAGTTTTATTCTGTATATCTACAGCATTGTTAAATGCATCTATTAAATGCAATAACAATATCTTCAATCAACTGTCCAATCTGCAATAAAAACTAATATTTAGAAAGTTAAAGTAATTTGTATAATAATGTATTCTCTAAAATGTTATTAAATAATATTTTTGAAAAGTAATTATAAAATTATAAATAGTAGAAATAATTTTTTTATATTTGGTAATATACAATTTCACATGAAAAATATAAGTAACCAAATCAGATAAGTATAATATAAATCAGATTTAACAAAATCTGAATATATTCTTTCGTATATATTAAATTCAAAAGATTAAATTGATTAAATTTTATTTTTAATTATAAATACAATTTACTTAAAATTGTTTTATCCTTAAAACATTGAATATCAATATGAAATTACATAAATATATTTAGAAAAAACATGTAAAAAAAGTCTTATATACTTTGTTTAAAACAAAGATATTCTCAATTTTTATTGAAGTAGTAGTTCCAGGTTTGATAAATAAATTATATTTTCTATTATATGAATATTTCTCATATTATTTTTGTTTGTATATTTTCGTAATATAATAATGATTTATTAATATTTAAAGATCGAGAAGTTTAAAAACATTATTGTGAACATTGAATTTTAAAAAATTATTTTATTCATTCAAAACTACTGTGGACATAGTGAACTGTTGTATTAAATATATTATATACTGAAAGTAAAAGTATTTTATAATACATTGAAATTATCTAGAACGTATTTAAGCACATAAAATAGGCAATTGTTATAATTCAATTTTAATTAATCTAACTATTTCTCCAAAAATATACATTAAGATACGATAAATAATATATAAACATTGTTATTTTATATGTCACAAAAATAATAATAAATGTAATTGTAATAGTAATAAAATTATAATAATGATAGAAAGAATGTGAATAACAATAATAATAAAATTGATAATATCATCAATATTTAAGTTAAATACTAATAAAATAAATACTAAAATACTATTTAGTGATATTGTAAATAAATTGAATAAATATAAATTATTCAATTATGAATATAAACTAATTCATAATTATGAATGTACATAATCTATTAATATTACTTTATACATTAAATCATTTATTAATTTGAATGAAAAACATATTATTTTATTAAAATATTATTTAAATTTAAAATTTGTATTATTTCAACTTATTTTATAATTTATTTTGTTTTGTTTAACAAATATATTCCAAAAAATATTTATTTTTCAAAGCAAAAATTTTATTGTAATGACAAATGAGGATTATTTTATAACAAGATCATTTATTAAATAGAAAAATCTTTTCTAAGGTTTGAATTTCATTTTTGCAATTCTTAAATCAACATAAAATTGTTAGTTTATTATGAAATATATAAATAATTAGTTGTAGGTAAAGGTGTGTCAAATATTTATGTATATAGAAAAAAATCTATCAAATAGTATTTCTATTTTTCATTGAGATGATATGAATATTGTGATAATAAATAAATTACTTATATTAATTTTAAATCATACATATGAAATATAAAAAATGCATAAAAAGCATATAGGAAAACTATTTCGAATAATAAACGAATTTCTCAGAATTTTGAAATGAAGGTGTATGTATTTATTTACATATTATTCGATACGCATGACAAAATACATATATTTTTTGCTTAACTTTCACAGGTGTTGCACAAATGAATCAAGGTTATTGTACTTTTACTCAAGTCAACTTATTCATTTTTTAATCGTTTCTACTTTTATTTATGAATCAATCGGTTTATCATTAATACCGATAATAATTACTTAGTATTAATGATAAAAAAATATTACAAATTGAATTATTATAAACTTTTGACTACTTTTAAATCGTCAAAATAAGCTTTTTTGTGCTTCAAATGGGTAAATTAATTCAATAAATAAGTAACTCTAATATATCAAATTAATTAATAATTTATTATTCATTAATAAAAACGCGTTATTAATAATCGTTTAATTCAATTATCGTAGACAAATATGTCGTTAATATAAACTTTTTAATGATTATTTATAAACTTATTGTTATTATTATTAAATTTATATGCTTTGTATTTCACGCTGCACGCAGAAAAAAAAAGATAAATAGTCTATTTAATAATGATTAATATAACATTTTTTAAACATTACCAGGTTATTATATTTTAATTATATTCAATAAATAATTATTATTATTATAATTATTGATAACATAACTATTTAATTGCTAAATGCAAAATTGTAAATATTCAATTGCAATAATATAAGGTCCGATAATAGCTCACATAATCGTAATAATACAAATATACAAATCTGTATATTATAAAATAAAATCATAAATTAAACATGAGCTAAGATTTGTACTTATATAGAATTACTTATGGTAAATACAATTTGCAATATTGTACTTACTTTTAAATATAGGTCAATTTCCTTAAGTAAGTTTTCTGAACACAATACCGAAATTGAATGCTTTTACGAAATATTCTAGAAGTCCAGACTGATCAATAATTAATATATAGAAAAGTCAAAAATAGAAGAGATAGAAAAGCTAAAAGCTTGCTCTTTCCCCTTATTTTCTAAATCAATTTTCTCAAGTAGCTATTGCGCAGTCAAGCTAGTGAACGTTCCGTAGTAACTGATAGTTCGCAAGTTACTGACAGGAATCGAGACTGACTCGGATTTATGTGCACACCCCACCCTTGCACTAACATTTCTGTTCTACAAAATAAATCCATCTTAGATAATGGTACATTCAATTGTCTTTGAGAGGCGTTACGTTTCAGTTTATTTTGGATTTATGTATTTCAACTAAAATTGAAACTTTCTTGTAAAATCATTAATTTAAAAACTTTTTTATTATTCCTTCATTTCGAATATATAAATGTAATCAATTTAAAGTATAATATATAGTTTTAACAATCCTATTTTTATTTGTAATTCAGCATTTTTCCAGAATAAAAAAATAGAAAATATAAGAAAATTTCATTTGCTAGCATTTACTAAAGAATTTATAATCTACAATATATAAAAGATAGAGTAAACTGAGCAGTAATTTAACGCATTAAAAATTAAAAATATAATTCAGATTTAACTATAATAGCAACAAAATTTTTTAAATTACTTATATTTCAGAATAAAAATATACATATGATATGACAAAAAATTAAAATAGAAAGAAATGAGTCAATAAAAGAAAAATTCAGGGATTAATAAAAAATGTATTAATTCTTAATAAATAATTATTTCAGTAAAATCATTTGAAGATCAATTCTGTTCTACACATATATCAGCGAGGAGTGTAATGAAATACTAAAAATACACTATTAAGAGAGGGAGAAATATGGACGATAAAAAAAGTGAGAATAAGGGAATACAAGGATAATTGAGTTGAAAAAAAATAAGAATAGAAAGAATAGAATAGGAGAATAAAAGGAAAGATATACTAGATTCTTCTTTTCAATCTATTATAAAAAATAATAACGAAGGAGAGAAAAACCATTGATATCGATTTCGGAAAAGAGTAGAAGCAAAGGTCCGAGCAGATAGGAAATAGAAACCGCCCAGTTTTCGAAGAGAACAATTTATATCCGATAAAACTATTCTGGCATCAAAAGACGTTTCAATAAATAGAATATTCTTTAAAATCAGGAATGCCTCTTTTTCTTCTTGCGTGAAGACTATGATTCTAAGTTTAATACCAAAAGATTTTTATGTTTCGTTATTATTTCGTCTCATCTTTCTAATTCTTTTTATTAAATGATATTTATAAATAAATTGCAGAAAGTTCAAATTAATATAAAATAAAAGCTAGACTCAATACCTTTGTATTTCTTGTAAGTGTAAAAACGTTTAAATTAAAATATTTAAAAAGAAGGATATTATATTATATATATTATTAAATAGATAAGAATGACTTTATGATACAACATCTATATATTAATAAATTTGAATCTATATATTAATAAATAATTAATAATAATAAAAAATCTATATATTAATAAATATAATATTTTTTATATATTATATCTTTAACATTAAAAATAATATATAATATTATTTTTAATATTAAAAAATTGATTCATAAAAATTTGTTTCCTGTCATTTATTTTAAATGCCTAAAATACAAATAAATGAACAGCTTACGTTCTATTATTGAAGTATCATTGATTTCGTGTTTTATTTTGCTTCTATTTACAACTTTTATTTTTTATTTATAATAAGAATATATAAATAATAATGTATCGATATTAATAGTTTCTTAAAATTAAAAGAAAATTATTAATAATCAAATTTATTTATATCTATATTAAAGATAATTATATTATTAAATAAATACCTGAAAACTAAGAAACTTATGAGGGATTTATTTGCGATTTATTTTTTTAAAAATATAAAATAAATTTATATTCAAACTAAATTCTTAATACAAAAAGGTGAATTTTATGCAAAAGTATTAAAAAAATTGTTTTTTTAATCTGGACGATGAGCATCATTAAAACTTTAAAACGTTATTAATGTTTTCCTTAACTTAAATATACAAACCTACTACAAGTCACAAGCTTTTAAGTATAATTATATTAGTCCATTTACTTAATAGTATTTTTCATATTTTATCTACTTAATTATAATATTTTTTCAGATTAAAAATGATTTTATATCGTTTAGACAAATTTTTATAATTATAGATAAGAAAATCAACTTTTATATTTAATTGTTTCCAGATTATTTATATTATTATGTTTAACTACTACATAAATCATATTTTTCTATCAAGTTTGGATATATATTAAATATATAAATTTATTTATAGTGTACTATTCATAATGTAGAAACTAAAAAACTAAAAATTTTCCATTACTCAAATATATCGTGGATACAAAATAATTTAAAATGTTACTAATTTTGAGAATTAGAGTTAAACCAAAAATTGAAATAAGTAGTAATAATATAATACTTATTTCATTTAACTGTTGCATATAGAATGTATCAGAAGAGAATCTCATTAATAATATTAAAAACCAATAATACAAGGAACGATCGTTTTTTAGTAGTAAATCATAAGATAAATTTTAGTGTTCATAATTTGAAGATAATATTATACATAATTAAATCAAAATGTTAATGTTCCGGTATATTCTAGGCAGTCTAAATTTCTACCAGATGTATTGCAGGTTAGGCTCAGAAATTAGACTATACAATATTCTAAGCATCTTGTAGTTTCTATGATGCAACAGAAGCGGCTGAGCATATACTTGAAGTACCCAACTGATTACAGAGATTATTTAACAAACTCTCAGAGAAGACTTTATAATTCATTTGGAAAACGGACTACGAATCATAGTAGCAGTTATGAAGTAAATATACTTACATGTATATAGTACATCTTGTCCAAAACTGATATATCTTTTATATCTATATCATTTAGATAATATATATATCTTTTATATAATTTTTTAACCATTCATTCAATTATAGTATTCTGAAATAATTTTGCAAGTATTACGAAACAGTGAAAAAATACGAATAAATAAATTTTAGTCTTTAATGTTTGAGATCCAAGAACTTACAAATCCTAAATTTAGACATCTTTAATAACTTGGTAGTATATTATTCAAAATCCCATCTAAAAGTCTGGTTTCTATAAACCATCTTTAATAAAGAGCTTTCATGACGCTTTAAAGTGGTGAAAAGAATCCATAGCTTTTTTACAAAAAATTATTGGTGGACTAAACATTTCCGTTAACTTTGTATCGACACCTCGAAAGATTATGGTGTCGATACAAAGCAATCACTAATAATATGTTTTTCTACTAATAGTTATCAAAATATCTTTAACATATTAGTCATAAAAGCAAATCAATATTGTCTTAGTCTATAAAAATCAATAGTAACTCAAGCAACAATGCAAAACCTGTCAACAAATTCATTTAAGTAATAGTTTTCGTGGCTCTTCCATGAGATCTCAAAAATGACACGAATTTTTTATCTAAAACGGGTCTGTCTCCATAAGAAAATTTTTTTTTTCTTACATTTTCATGAAGTTAACATAATCTTCAGCTTAATTAAAGTCTTAGTGTTATTAGAGTTAGATAATTAGAGTCCCAGAAATTCGTAGCCATGTGTCAAGTCTATATGCTGATGACTGATTCTTAGAGGAATTGTAACGAAGAGTTTTGGCACAAAATTTTTATAAGGAATGTTTACTATATGAACGCCAACGGAATGGTGAGTTAATATAATTTTTAATGTATAAGCGGAAAAAGTATGTAGAAGTTTATTTAATGATTAGTGAGTAAACTTAAAAATTTGTTACTCCTTTAATTTTCTTCGATTTAATAGGATCTATTCTACTTAATATAATTTCTGCTCCTTTGTCGAGAAAGATGGATGTAAAGAGAAAGAGTGAGACAGAGAGGGGGGAGAATACTAGCAACTTTTCTATAAAAGAAACATTTGATCCTTGATTTAATATGGTCCAAATACATGTTACATCACCGCTGGAATTAGCAACTATCACTTATCACCCAATCCATGGTCAATAATTACAGTAATTATTGGTAGTATTCAATATTTCTTTAAAGATATTTAAACGAACAAATTTTGGTCAGTACTTATAAGAGCCTTGAGAAATCTCTAAATCTCTCTATCTTTTTAGTAGACTCTAATTGAGCACCCATATGTTAATTTAATGTAACCTTAATTTTGTTACTTTGACGGATCATGATTGTACTGAAAGTTTTCTTTCAATGTCAAGTAATGAATAAGTAATACTGATTCTTTACATGACAAAACCTTCCTTAGTATAACAAATATTTTTAACTATAACTGCTGTAACTGTTATAACAGCTCAAAAGAGAAATCTACAAAAGAAAAAGTTTTTAAAACGTAAAAACAAATTATAAGTATAATCCTAAAATAAATTAAGCTTTGATTAAAAGCTTACATCTTTCTTTATTCATATTCCGCAATATTTCTTATGTAGTATCGCTGGTATTAATTGTTTTATATAAAATTCCTAAAATAAAAAGATAAAATAAAAGAAAACAATCTATTTTTTGAGCAACACAAAACTATTTTCATATACTACGTAACTACCACGCAATGCACTAACACATATAATGCAATGTACGTTAATGTCAACATTGGTTTTTAACAGTAATTTAGTCGAGACGTATGATACGTAAACTTCTAGTAATATAAACAAAGTTAAATTCAGTCGAGTATCGCGACAGTTCAAATGTTACTTATCACAGTTTATAGCGGATACCGAAGTGTCTTCTCCTGTTAATATCACATTACAGTCACTAATTAAACAAAACATAATGAATGCAAGGACTCAGCAACAAAGCAACATTGTAATCCCAAATATATTCAATATAAATATCGTATTTTGTATATACTATATTTATTTCAATTTTTACGAATTAAAAATATGAACTATTATGAGGAATTATATTCTCTTCATATTATAAATATATTTATATAATCAAATAATATCTTTATTTTTATAGACTGTACGCTCGTCGCTAAAGCAATACGTGAAATTTAATTGCGTAAACGTATAACTTTATTTGTCTGATTTGAAATGTTTCTGCTTCTATAATATTTTTGTTACGTAATTGAAAAATAACTAATTTTTTTACGATAATATGCCTGTCTATATTTTAGATTCATTAGATGTCCATTATTCATTAGATTTAAAGATATCCATTGTCTTATATGAACATAAATATTTATTTATTATAACTTATATTATAATAATTATTAGAACGCAAACATACATAAATAAAATATGTATTTTTGATGCGTCTCAAACTGATTAGGAAAGTTGCTTAAACTGATTGCTGACAAAAGATAGAACGAAATATTATCGTAAAAAAATATATTCTGATATGATTATTTTTCAATTATACGAGCTTTTTCGATATTATTATTTTATTAAAAAATTTCATTATAAATTCGTAAGTAATATTGAATAACTCACGTATTCATTTGAGAATTCATAAATATGCTTGTAAAAGATAAACTTATAAGAAAAATTTTGTTCTCACCCATTTTTTATAAAATAAAAATATCTATTAAAAAATATTTACATTAATTTTGATATAAAGCACAGAAAACAATAATAATAATGATATTTATTTGTACTGAACTGAATTATAGAGCGAGATTTTACAATTTTTCTTCGTGACAATTTTAAAATAAAAATTTTTAAGCTATTTATATTTCCATTTATCTTAAAAAGACTTATTCTTATTGTTTAAGGATATAAGGAAAGTAATAGTTTGAAATTTCTAATATGTTGAAGATAACTATACATTGTAAATTTTACAAATATGATGAGTGGATGGGGTGAATTTTCCCATACAATAGGCTCTGACTATTTCTGTTTTTGCATACCTATGAATTTCAATGAATAATGGGAATTACTTCTTAGAAGTTTGCTTAGAAGTTTCAATGAATAATTTCAATAAATTTCAATGAACGTGTAGGTTTAGGCTGAACCTAAACATGCAGCTATTTTTAAATGTACATATTCAATTAAGAGGAAAAAATAAATATTTTTTTTACAAATTTATTGCTATAACATAAATGGACACTAATTCTAACAAACTTAGTGTATCGTATTATTAACTCTTTTTTTTTCATTATGTAATCAGTCTCAGTCTGTGAGTATTGGCGTAGTCGATTCAGTAAAACAATCTTTTTTATTTTCACTTCGACCACTTGCACGATGCCTTCGTCGTTCTGATAGTCTTTCATAATTTGTCTGAGCGCTAAACAGAGAAATGTATTTTCTTCCTTTAGTTTCATTATTATCCCGGGCATGTGTTTTTTTTCCTTCTGTTAATGCCATTTTGTTCTTACTTTGATTACATTTGAATATTTTTTTCTATTTCTTCCAAAAATGCTGCTTCATTAACTGCTGTACTGACATGGTGACAAGCCAATTTATTTTCTTGCTGTGGTACATGATACTTGATTGGCGAAAATAGTAAGTAAGCCGTATGCATGAGGGAATGTTTGAACAATTCCCATAATCTGCTGAACAGAGGAGAATGAAGGCGGTATAGAGAAATGCAATGTTATTCTTCCATGTTTTCTTACGGTTCCACTGTATCACCCTCCAATGATTCATTGCTCTTCGTTTTCATTTTCAAGGTTCATCTATACCGATTTGCTTCAAAAATCTTTTATCAACTTTGCACATATCTATGATCATTTTCTAAGCGGCAAACAGGCTTTATTAGATATTGTTATTAATTTTCAACTGATGTATTATACATTGCATAATATATAACATTTCAGTAAAAATTTATAAGATTTTTATCAATGAATCATTTAATTAATAAGTTATAACAATATATTATATGAAAATATGATTTTGAATGTTGCTAACTTTCAAAACATTTACAACATTAGTCATCAGTTGTATAGGTCCATTAAAATACAATTAGTAAAAATTTTAGTCAGTGTAAGCAGCATTATTTTTTTTTTTTTAGAATATAGTTAAATTATAAGATTTGTATTAAATTAATTAAAGATTTTGATTTATTCATTGTATTTTAATTATGTTATATTGATATTAAATTACTTGAATCAATTGTGCAGAATGTCACATTTATTCCACAACATGTTTATTTATCATTTTATTTGAAATAATACGTAAAAAGATATTTCCAAAAACGTTTTTCATTTTCGTAAATATGATTTTTTTGATAATTTTTCAACAAACAATTTTATCTATATGAAAATTATAAGTTATATATATGTTTGTTTATATGATATAACGTTTAGTAAATTAAATTTTATAATTATGCATACTATAAAATAAGCATGCAGAGTATATGTTCATTTCATCAATTTTAAACCATAAATATTATAAATCCCAGTTTTACTTCTATTAATGTCTGTTCTTGATTAATTTAATGGGAAGTTTGTTTTAAAATTACGTTGATAAATTATATATATATGTTCTAATAATGTTCTCTACAATAATTTTTATAAAAAAAAGCTAAATAATTAAATTTGCAGCTATATTTAGAATTTCTTAATAAGATTAATTTTAATTGGTTTATGATTTAAGAGAAGAAATATGTTCTTCAATATTTTATTTTTTTTTCAATTTTGATATTGTAATTATTAATGGTTATCATGGTTATATCTTCTTCATTGAAATGAGGGCATTTGTTATCGGGCTAATCTCCTAAGGTCATTCTCATTGGTGCGGGAATGATTTAGCAGGCGCTTGGTCGTGTTCGCTGTTGTGGAAGACTTTCCCTGAATTCACAAAATTCAACCAGGTCTCTAACGTACTTGATTCTCTAAATGTTATAATTAAAATAATATTTTATACTTTATCATTTTTCGCTGTTATAAAATTATTTTGAGATTCCTTCGCAGATGGCCCGTAAAATTTCTCTTTCTTCTCCTCTAATTTATATTTTTAGATGAAGATTATCTTTTTAGACGATTTTCTAATCCTGAATTTATCTTTTTAATAAGTTGAACACTCCGCGCTCACCGACATTATTCTTCATCAGAAATCTGGGGTTCCAATCGCGAACTTATCAAAAGACGTCAGCTGTGAGCTGTTCAATCCTTTTTCAACATACTATAAAGCTTCTGCGGCTCGTGCCAAGTAGATGTCCTCGGGAGAACGAAAAATCATATTTTCGTTCAAATCAAATACAATCAAATTTTCCTTCTTATATTCAAATTTTTATCTGTTTACTTAAAACTAAATATATATTTATCATCATTAGGTAATCACAATCATATATAATTGTTGTTAATATTACTTTACAGCCTTCTTCAAATACCTTTCTTGTACCTTTATTTTCTTGAAAATTTATTTCATATTCAAACGGGCTTAGTTCGTAACAATGTTCGTGTATTGCTTCTATTTTCATATTTATTTACTTCGTTCATTTGAAAGTCTTCAGAAGATATATCATAATATACAAATATGCAAATTTTATTTTTAAAATAAAGATAGGTGCGTTTAATTTTACGCATACATACAAATATGTTTAAAATATAGCACGGCTATAATTTTTATCTCTAAATTTTTAAATTAATTCAGATAAAATATAATTGCTTTAATAATAATTAAGAAAATTTCCTGTTAGCGTAGAGGGAAAAAAGATTAAATCTGACACTAGTGAAAACGCCAATGCATTAGTACTTCTATTTACGTACTTATTATTTGTTTTTATCAAAATTAAATATAACTTATTTTATTTTATAATTAACTGTATTATATGAACTTTTGTAAGAAAATAAACTTTTATAAATTTAATGAAATGGCTATTTGTTTTGTACAGATATTCAAGCTTTATTTATTCTATTATTATATAATTTTAATATTAATGAAAATGGATTCTTTTATTCTATAATAATTGAATAAAAAGTTAATTTTATTCATTTATTTAGAAATTAATTTGAATATCGTATAATTTTAATTTTGTAATCAATAATTTGAAATTTAATCTAGAAATAACAATATGAAGTATTTTTATTTATTTTATAAATAAAATTTGTGCATTAATTAATTTAATGTAACTGAAAATTTTGAAATACGAAGTTAAATTTGCTGAAAATAAATAATTATACAAAATATATTTTATTTTTTTATTTAAATGAAGAATTAATTTAATATTTTCAATTATATATCTGCGATTAAAGTAGATTTTGTATATTAGATATTGTATACAGCAGTGTCCTAATTGAAATATTTATCTATTAATAATAAACACCATAAATTTCTAGAATTGTTTTGTACAAGGAATAAATTAAAATAGACAATAATATTTAACAAATATACTAAATACTATTATTACTGCTAGTGATACAAATAAAAATTATTTTATAATTATTGTTTTATACACACATTACTTACTTTAAAATTTTTTTAAAATTAAAACATTTTATATTTAAAAGTAAAGTATAATACTGCAATAAAAATTGAAAAACATATGCGTTATATATTTATTATAACAAATATTACAAACTTATAATTTCAGTTTAAAAAGGTACTTTTAAAATTTAAAGTATAAATAATATACTTATAAAATATGTTTAAAATATAACTATTACTCAATTAATAATCGATTAATAATTTTTTTTATTTTATGAGATAAGCATGTGAAAAGATATTGCGTGAAAGTACTCTTAAAACAATAAACTAAATTAAATCCAGATTTATTTGATATCCTATTGAGATATCTATTTATACTGGTAATATAGTTTTTCGTTTTAAAAAATTTATATGTTCTTACATATTAGACTATATTTTAAATTGTAGTTATATAGTTAACAGGTGATTCATAAATTTGAATTATACAAAGCTCAAATTCGTTTCTAATTTCTAATTTTCTATAAAAAAACTTTTTTTTAAATACGTATTTTTTAAATTACATTTTATATAAAACTTTTTTAACCGTTAGAAATAGAATAAATTTTGTGAGAATATATATTTTTCTTCTAAATTTAATTTAAGAAACAATTGATTACTTAATCATAATAAAGAATGATTTCAAAGCGAACTTTCCGTATTAACTGTATTATTCATTTTCGATTTATGTAATAAATATAAAATCTATTTATATCTATTTATAATTAAAAAGAAAAGCAAAAAATTTAATTTTACTATAATGTTCCGAAATTATGAATCACTATGTGCAACTTCATCATAAATTAGCCTCACATTTGACAGTAAAAATTAAGGTTAGTTTTTCTTATGAATTGGAGACTTTGAAATTGGCAGTTAAAGATTCGTTGTTATTCTATAAAATAATTTAAACCATAAAATTTTTATTTCCTAAAATATCAGTTCAATAAGTAATAAAAATAAAAGACTTCACATTTGAAGAATGGAGTGCGTAAGAGAATTACTTGAATATTTTGAATGTATAAACTTTCACTGGATAGTAGTAGTATTCACGGGACTATACATACATTTAAGGCAAATTTGTTTAGTTGGCTTGTGCTTGGACACAACAGAGGAACCACCTTTTGATCCTTCTTATGCTTCCCTCATTTTTATTTTCTCTGCACTTTGTTTAATAGCTGAATACAGACTATGGCCAAAATCATTGAAAGAACCTCCAATTCAATTACTCATTATATATGAAGTCAGTTTAGTCTATAATCCATAAATTATGATTTTTAATAAAATTACCGAATTTTTAGCTTACATAAAATACTTACAGATGCTGGTTTCTGCTTTAGTAACGGATTTAGTAACACGTATTATTTGGATACCTTTAATGCATATTACTTTATGTATAACACAAGAGTCTAGCAAAATGGTAAATAAAATATATAACCAAATTTTATATAAAGTTAATAATTATACATTTATTCACACTTTTAAACATATTATTACAAATGTTTATATTTCTAAATTATAAATTTGAATTAATCATTAAAATAATGTTATTTATTATAAACATGAATTACGATCTTAAATATCGTAATAATTATAGTATTTATAAACTAAAAATTATACATAAAAAACGTTTAACAAGACAAAAATTTAAATAAACATCAATTAATTTATAGGTATGCATTATTTCGAAATATAGCTTATAAAGTTTTAATTATTGATAAATATAAAAGTCTAAAATTAATTATATTTATTATATTTGGAAACTATCAATATTTGTTTTTGATTCTTATATAAAATAAATTTGTGTAGAAAAATTATTAAAATATATTTTGTATAGTTAAGTAAATTTAATCTTATTTTTAATTTAGTTTTATTTCTATTATAAATATGAAATACATCAATTTAATTTATCGTAGTTACTATGGTTAAATTCTCAAATGAACCTTGGAAAATATTCTGCTTTGACATCAGCCGCTATGTATATGCAAACACAAGTAGCAGCAATTCACACAGCATTTTGTATCTCTCTGCTTACATTCCTATGGATGCTTGATGCTACCGAAACACTTGACTCGTTTTTAATAGATCTTTGGGCGAAATATTAAGTAAATCTAATATATTTTTTTATAAATTTTACAGGAAATGTTATTAAATTTTTATTATTAATTTATAGAAATTTGTGTGGATATTAATTGAATCTATATACAAATTATGAAGAATTGCCTTTAAATTATCTCTGAAGTTTCCAATTCATACAAAAATCTGAATTTGATTTAATTTATTTACGCATAATTAAAAAAAATTAGGTGATATTTTTCTTTTTACTAGATTTATAAGATGTCCTTTATATTTGCATTTTTTATAATGTTATTTTTCAAGGCATTTTTTTATACGATATCTTTCGAATATTTAATAAATCATTCATAAATTAATGTTTAAGAATAATATTCTTATTAATTTTTATAATATAAAACTATTCTTAAATCAGAAATAATTATATTTAATATACATAAATTTATAACTTAAAATTTATAAATAATTTTTTAATTAAAATAATTTATAATTAGGAAAAATTTAATATGAATAAATTTATTATTTGAATAAAGATAAATTTTCTTTAAATAACTTATTTTTTAATTAGAAATGCTTATGAATTATATAATATTCATTAGAAAAATAACTTTAAAATATGTTTTATACTAATAAAAAATAAAAATATAAAAAAATATTTTAATAAAATCATTTGAAACTAAAGCCAATGTGAAAAAGTATGTTACAAAACACCGTGGACAATTATGTCAAAAAATTTCGTATTTGTACATTTCTTTAGACAATTTTTATACTAAGGAATTAAGTAAGACTAAGGAATAATTATAAAAATGAAATCTACTTAAATACTTAAGTTTACTTAAATAAATATTGTATTATATTCATATTCTTTTTTTTATTTATATAATTATTTAAAAAGAATATACAAAACATGTTTTACTAATGTAATGAATAATGAATATATAACCCATTACGTATGGGGCTAATACTTTTAATTCAAAAAGTATTTGGGTATTCTGGATGTTATCCTATGTTTTCACTGTTACTTGTTTCTCCCTCGTTCTCCAATCAATGCGACTGTTCGATTTCGTTTTTTCAATTTTACTTCATTTTATACATTAACTCTGCATACAGTGAGATTACAAATGATGTACCTGCGTACTTTCTTGCAATACGTCAATTTTTGAAATCATAAACTTTAGGTTTAGAAATTTAATAATTGTAAAATTTATAAAATTCATGATTGACAAGTTATACCGCAGCCTCCAGTTTCGTCACTCAACTGAATGTTACAAGTCATATGAGTATTGTACGTAATTGTAAATGTACGTAATTATTGTATGTAACAATATACGATTCAAATTAATTTCAATTAATTTATTATTAAAAATAAATTAATAAAAATAATAAACAATTGGAATTCAAAATTAATTTTCATATATAAAATAAAAATTACTTAATAAAAAAATATTGTAAATATGTATATATAAACACATACATCTATTAAAGTTCATACAATTCATCATATACAAAATATACAATTTCTTTTAACCAAATTTTTATTTATTTTATTACATATATTTATACTTAAAATTTAAATAGTATACTGTATTTCATTTAATTTCTACTGATTAAAAGATTTTAATGAGTTTAGAATAATATTTTATAGAAACTTTGTATAAATTAACCTACAAAAAAAATTTCATCTGGTAAAAGAACATTTATAATAAATTAATCAATAAATATTAGTTGAATTAGTTAAAATAAATTAATTTTAACAAAACGTTGTCATATATTTAAATTTCATTAAATTCAGAATATTAATATTTTAAAACATTTAAAAAAAATTATTTTTTCTTTTCAATTGTAAATTTCACTGTATGGTTTTTGAACGTCATATTAATATCATTTTTATAACATTTATTTCTAGAATTATTTATCACTGTAATATTAAATAATATATTAAATATGTACAGTTAAATTTTATTTATGAATGATACATCATTAACTCACGTCTTCAAATATAAAAATTACTATACATTATAAATGACTTTTCTGGTATTTATTACTTACATCAAAAATTTAATTTTACATTTTTAACTAATTTTTTATTATTTTTGCTACATTTTCGTTTATATATGATTTTTATTGGAATTTTATATGACTTATTTATGATTTATATTTATATTTGTATGTATATAGCATCGTATAAATTACTGTAATAAATTATGTTTATAAATATATTATTAAATATATTATACAAATACATTTTTATGTTATATAAATATAACTTTAAATTATAACTGTCTATAACTTATAATTATGATTATCATATAATTTGCTTTAAAAATATATGAGTAAATATATTAGAGATAAAATACTTAAAACTGAAAAAAAAAATTTACTATGTATAGAAGTATGCTTAACACTGAGCTTAGATATTTAAATATAAAGATTAAAATACTTGTAAATTATTGTATATACTTGTAAAATTATTTTTATAAAATATTTATTTACATTTAAATAAAATTAATAAAAATTCTTTAACATTTTTATAGAAAAGTCTATATTTAGGTATTTGATAAAAAGAAATAATTAAATATTATATTTCGAGTATCATACAGATAAAAATAAACTACTTTTTCCCATCTAAAAAAATCTGTAATTTAAATAATTTTTATTTCTTATTAAAATTTATATTTATAATCTTATTAATATTTGCATTTAATAACAATAAATCTAGAATAAAATTGATTTAAAATATATGCACTTAAAAAATATTAATAATTATATCTTTAAAATTTTTAATTTTTATATATAAATGTGCTAATATATGCAAGTTTCAAATATAGTTTAATAAATTTAGTCATATTATTGTAATTAAAATTTAATAAAAATAAATGTATAAATTTATATAAAATTTAATAACCATCAGAAAATAATAAATTGTATATACAAATAAACAAAAACATATATCTAATTCAATTAAGTATAATTTAATAATTCTGATATCATTATATAAAGAAGTGATTGTAGATTTTTATTCATTGGAGAATAATTAATGGAACGAATTAGATGCAACATCATAAATTTTTAATAATTATTCTTTGTTTATCGCTTTACGTTTTGTTAGATCAAATGATATTAGTATATCACAATACGTAAATATTATTTAAAAAATATCTTTTTATAGTGATTATGTAAACGCTGGTGTATTACTTATATAATAATAATTAATAAAATTAACAATCTATGAATACTTTCTATACGTATATATATATATATATATATATATATATATATACACATGTACGGTATTAGGGTATAAAAGTACTAAACAATCATGAGTTAATTACGAAAATTTTATAATATCAATTTATTTTTTATAGGATTTAATATTAAATATAAAATTCAACAATTATATCGCATTTATATTTGACTACATTGATTATGTACTAAATTAATAATATAAATTTCAAATACTGTTATATTAAAAAGAAGGCATTTTTATTTTATTTAAAACTTAAAATAATAAAGTACAATTGGTATTGATATAGTATTAACCAGACATCATAATCAATTAATAATTGTGACTAATTAATAATACGCGTATCTGTTATATTGTACGTATAGATTACATCATTAAATTGTACTATCAAAATGTGTTCAGTGGCATCGTAGATTTATATACTTATATCTATGCATAATTGATATTCTTTGTCAATGTTCTAAATATTACCGCATCGATGTAACAATAGTTACGATAAAACAAAAATCGGTTAGTTATTAACTACATGATCTTATCGCAATCGACATTAAGTATTCTACAAAATTAATATACGATTTTTTCATTATATTACTATAATCAACATACGCTTCATATTCACACATTTTCAATACGTATTTTTTTCGTCAGTACAAAATAATTTATAACATAGAAGAATATCTTAAAGATATGTTTTTGAGTATCTTTTCTTCTCCAAGAAAACCTTTTAATTTTATCAGTAGACACTTTTACCTAGAGTATAAGATAATTTAAACAATATATAAAATACAAGCATACTTACGTTTATAATAAACTTAAAATTTTTTAGTTTTAATTAAATTCGTTTCTTTTGAAATGAAATATTTAATATCAATTAATGATTTAATTAAAACACATTTTTTAAGTTTTAAATGTGTGAATGTTTTTTAATAATAAAAATTATTATTTAAATTATTAAAATGGTAACGTCAATTAATTATGACTACCTTTTTCTATGATCTATTTACTCTAGACACTAATATTTAATAATCGGAATGCCCAAAAAGATGAAGAGATTTGTAAGAAAATGTATAAATAATTTGTATATATAAAATGTTTATCCATATTTATAGCCTTCTTAACGTGTTTCTTTCATGCCACTGTACACATGTATTAGACCACTCTTTTTCTTAACATTTTATTTTCATAAAGCCAGACAAGTACCGTCTAGTTTTTAATTTAACTTATCTGTAAAAGGAAAGTGTTTTTAAAATTTTTAATTGAATTACATGAAAATATGAAAAACAATGGCTTAATAAAAAGGACGGATAGTAATAGTATTAGAAAATAAATCAATAAGGAAAAAAAATTACTCTTATACATATAATAGTAATTAAAATAACAACTACTTATAAATAAAATTGAGGCAATATTAAAACAAAAAACTTTATCTGTTTGTAAAATACACAATTACATTAAATCAAATATGAAAGTTTTTCCTTTTCATTAAATTTATAAATTTAAACTTTTCAAAAATTAATATCACAATTTTAAATAAACGATATAACATAAAAAAATTAATAGGACAAATATAACGATGCATATTGTATTATTTTATAAATTTTGTAATATTTTTAAATATCCTACTCTATGATAATGCTGATATTGAGAAATTTATGTACTTTTGTCCCTCTGTATGTTTGCTTATATTATTTTTGAATTATTAATTCAAGTAAACTTTCAATTAATTATTAATCAGCATTTTGACACTTAAAAAGTAAATGGACTATTTTTAAATTTCTATTAAAGGATTTACAATTCAGTAGAATAAACTGTAAATCTTTTTATGATTCATATTATTAATGCTATTAGGAGCTACTAGATTGTATACATAATTTTAGCATTCGTCATGGTTACAACTTCCATTACAACTGGAAGTTACAAAACTTCCCTTCAAACAAAAAATTTTACAGAGTTTCATTTGTGAATATTATTAAGTTAATAATAAACACTTTAGGTAAATATAATTCTACAATTTTTAGTGTAAATTGAATATCTTCATATTATTCAAAAATTTGTAGTTATATTTCAAAGAAAATTAATTTTAATGGTTATTCAAGAAAGATAACTGTTTTATTACATTGTTTTCATAAGTGTTAAGTGCAAGACTAGCATTGATATTTATACAAGTTATGTATATATACATATGAATAATTAACGAAATAGTATTGATCTTTTGTCTTGATTAAAAGATAAAACATCCATAGGTACTATAAAAAAAAATTAATTTGATTTTTCAAATTTTTACAGATATAATAATTTTTAAAATTACATTAATACGATTTATCAACTAATTGAATTCTAATGATCCAAACTGTAAAATTGTGACTTGAATTACTTTTAAGAATCATCATTTTTATAAAATCTACAGTATCGCACTTAACTATAATAATTATTTAGTTTATCATAATATAATAATACATTTAATGCGGTTTAATGTTTTGAACTTTTAAATTTTCTAATCTTTTATTTGTACATGAAACCAAATTATTATTATTTGTATATAAGGATATTTAAATTAGATTTTTTTCATAATATTTATAATTAAATTATGGTAACATGTTTATGTATATTCATAACATGAAGTATTCATGTAGTCTAATCTGTAATATCTAAATATAATTTGTAAAGTGATTGTTCAAAAAATTTTGAGTTAATATTCTTAATTTCAATTATCATATTTTTTTATAGAAGTATATATAATTGACTTAATGATAAAAATATATAAATCCATATATATTTAAATGAAAGTAAATATTAAGTGTAAATTTTCTTGGAATATTTTATAAGAAAAACATAATACAATTAAAAATTATAATATTCAACATATTAATGTACAGGTAAATTTGTATTTTTATGATCTTACTTTCAATGAAATTAGTTCAAAATCGAGTTACGTATCTAAATGCTTTATTAAGATTTGGAATAAAGTGTTGTAACATTTAATTACATTACAAGTTGCTTCAAATCAAAATTAATTTGGTTTCACAGTAAGTCATGTATATTGAATTTTTACGTTTTTATAAAGTATATAAAGATATTCTGTTTATATAAAAAAAAAAATAAAAATTATTAAATCCTTTTCTTTTGTTTACTTATTTTTTTACGACTATTTCTGATAAACTTCAGTTTATGAAATAACCTGTAAATTCTAATCTTTGGAATATTTTAATAAATCCTTATTACTCAAAGATATAATTATATTTACTGTACACCTATGACCAGAAAATATTTAAAGCTAAGTTTTATTTTTTTATTCTTCTTCACTTTCATGGTTAACTGGTCCATACATATCTGCTAATTTATCAAATCTAGGACCCCACTTTCCCAAATATTCATATTCATGTTGTTCATCATCTGTACCTAATGTAAAAAACAAAAAAGATTGATTATAAATGAATAGTTTTTATGCAACTTAAAGTATGTACTACGCTATTTTGATTTAATTTACATAGAATGCATATGCGCGCGCGCGTTGATATAATATTCGATCAATAAAAAGAAATTCTTTACATACTAAAAAGTTATAATTCAAATTTATAAAAAATCTTATTCCATGCGTTTTATACAGATTGATAAATAGTAGTAATTGATTTTAAATTTTTTATTTCGTTATTTATACGTACTACATCATTTTATATAAGCATTCAAATAATATAATTATAAAGTTTTTTTTATAATTTATCTGTTCTCAAATACTTAGATAAATTGATTGCTAAATGTATTAAATAAAAAATTCTCACTATAATTTATAATTTTTAGTTAATTTTAAAAAAGTAATAATATTTATACCAGATGCTAGAGATGATAACGAACCGGCTGTACTTCCGCCTCCTTCATATGCATAATTTCGTAAATCATCAAATGGTGGTGCATTAGGATCACTATCTGCTCTGTTTTTATGGTCTTCAATAAATATGCTTATATTTGGTTCTGGACCTGTCAAATCTTTATAATATATATATTTAATATATCACTTAAATTATTTCGAGTACAAATTAATATTTTATTCCAATAAAATACTGACAGGCCACTTTACTTGAAGGTAATTTTCCTCCTATTTCAGGAATTGTTTTACAAATAGGAATTTGTAAGGGCGTTATATCAAATGCAGTCATGTCATCTTCACCACCTCCTTCATCATCATAATTAATAATATTTTCTCTAACATCATCATCAGGACCTGAATATTTAATATGAGATTCCCGTCTTCGATTATATACTACAAATACTAATATAAGAACTGCAACAAATGTAATATATTATTAATTGCTAAAATTGATCAGAAATCACATTACATTTTAATTGTTAAAAGTAGAAAGTAATATACCAAGAATAACAAGAAGGCATACTAAAATAGCGGCTAGAGCACCCATACTGAGTTTTAATGTTTGACCTTCTTGAACAAGTTCACAATTTTCACCCCAAAACCCATCATGACAAATACAACGATACCGAAAGCGTGGATCTTCATTAATACATCGTCCTCCATTTAAACACGGGTAATCTATGCATTCATTTTTATCCATACAACCTTTATTATCTGGTGACGCTACTCTTCCTTCTCCACACCTTAAAAAATTGAGTTACAAATTAACATTTCTTATATAAGATATTACTTATAATTATATTCTTACGTGCAATCATATTGATTCCAAAGATCAATACATTCTAATGGATCGGGACAAATTATATTTGCACATGGTTTATTAGAAGAGCAATATTTTTCAAGATTTCTAGCCATAGTAGCTTGACCCCATTGTGTTCCATTCATTGCTGGTGGCAACGGAAGATGCTTACCCTCAAGTCTGATATCATCTAAACAACCTAAAAACAAAATTATAGTTAATTAATTTAACTATTTTTTGTAAATAACAAAAATTATTTAAGTACAAACCTTTTTGATAATCAGCATAAACTTCAAACGTTCTTACTCCAGTATATTCAGCTTTACCACCAGCATAAACTCCTTCTTGTTTATCAACAAGTAACCATTGATGCCCTTCAAAAGAAAAAGTTTCATTGAATCTTCTACCCTCGCCACCATCAAGTTCTAACGTGGCTGCTGATCCAAATCTAGAAACTCTAACAGTATGCCATTGTCCATCATTTATGGCAACTGCTGTTAACCAAATATCATGTTCTGCAGTTTTAAAACTATTTAAATTATATTTAAAACGAAGGCGCGAATCCTTAATTTCAAGAATAGCATATTCTCTTCCATGTTGATCGCTAACACGAAAAAGTTCTCCATGTAATTCTCTTGTACGAAAACGTAATTGAATTTGAGTTGAATATTTATCAGGCTCAAATGAAAGCGCATATTTAACATAACTCTGAATTTTAAATGTTGTTGGCACAGTTGGAGTTATACAACCAGGTCCTGTCCATCCTGGATTACAATGACATCTTGCTTCAGAAAAACTTCCTACACAAGTTCCATGTTCCCAACAACGAAACGTAGATTCTTGATTGTTACAAATTTCTTCTGTTTGAGGACACCCAGAAACACTGTTTCTTGATAAACCTGGATGAGCTAAATCGTACAGTTTACTATTATGAAATATATTCTTAATGCATCCATCAAAGCCTTTACCAACAGGCATATATTTCCATTTATACTGATCAGGTTCAAATTGTTCAACGTATAAACCTCCAATTTGTAAAGGAGCATTGACATTCAAATATTCATTGAAGGGTGGTATAGTGCCTTGAGCTTGACAAGTAATATCATTAAATTCTGGAACTTTACCATCATCTTGTTCTGAAATTTCGGCAGATTTGCAAAAATCAACTATAAGTTTGACTCTCTAGAAATAACAATATAATTTATTTGCAATACAATATTATATTTTAAACTTAAATTTTTAAATGTTACCTCTGTATTCCAAAATATATCTAATCTGTGCCATTCTCCATCATCAAGTGTTCGTTTAGTTTTTACTTTTAGTTCTAACGTTCCAGAGCCAAAATCTATAAGAAGCCTAGGAATCCCTCGTTCCAATTCAACAGATATAAAATCTAAACTTACAAAAACAAATAATGACATCAAGTAAAAAAAATTCAAATAAATCAAATCATTTTACTTACCAGATACCATAATTTCATCCAATTCTGGCGGTACAATTGGTCCGTTATATAGAAGTAAACCATCTGATTTTCTTGTTATAAATTCAAAGCTTAAGTGACTATTATCGCACATTTCTAAAGCTGGATACCAAGCCCATCCATTACCACGAAAACTCCTTGCTACTTGCTGACATCTTGGCCCATTATATCCATTTGGACATTGACAACTATTTTAAAATAAAGACAATTTATTTAATATATATTATTACGTTGAATTATTTATAAATTTTAGTAAATTATCAAAAAAATTTATATACATTTTCCAAATGTAGATAAAATAAGATAATAACATATTAAGATTTACCTCAAACCGAATCTTCCTTCTATACAACGACCACCATTATAGCATGGATTATTTCTACAAGATTCACTTTTACTAAAATTTCGTGCACCACATGTACATTCAGGTATTACATCAATTCGTACACCAACTAAAGCAGTTTTATTTGCATTCACCATATAAGGTAAGTTGCTAATTTCTAAAGTATTTGTACAACTGCCTTCGCAAATTTCATTTTCGTAGAAACATTCGTCGATTCCTACCATAGTTATATTAATTCCAACATCTCTTTCAATCTAAAATAACATTAGAGACCCATTTTTTCAAAGATCAATTTTTAAATTAAATAAAAAAGTAAAAAATGTTTAATATATAATCTAAAAATAAGAATACCTCTTCACGATGCATTAAAACAATTCCATTTAGTCTAACAGGTTTATAGTAAGGGGAACCATGTGCTGCAAATCTAATGTCAGTTAAAGGAGGATATTTTCTTTTTAACTGAACACTAAATACATCAACATTTTCTCGTTCAATATTAAGAAGCATAGCCAATTTATCTCTAAATAAATCTGCTTTACTTCGAGATAAACTTTGCGTCTAAAACAAAAATAAAATTATATAATTAATAAATAACATTTTCTGTTATATTTAAAATCATATTAAATCAAATGATATTTACTTTATAATTCCAAACTCGAATAAAATCTTCATCAGTTATTCCGGAAATTCGAACTGATCCAGAATTTAAAACAGCTTCATGAGGGATACTTTTAACAGTCACAGAAACATTTGCTGGTATATCTGTTTGTGTATGTGCTCTATCATATACTCTGAATCGTAGATAATATTTACCATCATATGTTCCAGGTTTTACAGAGATCATTCCTGTGTCTTCATTAAATTTAAAATGATCATGTTCAGGTCCATCCCAATAAAATTTCTTATCAGGTAAATCCCAATCATCTAAATCATACACATATACTCTTCCAATTTCTGTTTCTGATGATTGTCCCTGATTAAATATATAATTAATATAAATATATAGGTTTAATATATTTTTCTAAAAATTTTGCGACTATAATTTTTAATTTCTAGTACTTACTGCATAGTTATATACAAATATATCTTTGGATCCAGGTTGCATTTTATTATCATTAGCATCTCCAATTATTACTGTTAAAGTACTTGTACCAGACATCAATGGATGGCCAGCATCTCTAATAACAATTGGTATAAGATATTCCTTTTGTTGTTCTCTATCAAATGTCCGAAGAGAAGAAACAATAGCCATACCATCGCCATTTGCACCTTCTAAAATATCATAAATAATTTCATATTATAAAAGTATTAAAATTTGTGTATATTTTGATATATATTTTGAATCATACTATTATCACTTTCAACTTTAAAACTAGCTCGAATAATGTCATCAGCTTTTGGATCCATTATAAATGTAAATGGAGGTCCATTACTTTTAGAGCGATCGTCATCATCAGTCGCTAAGATTTCAACCACTTTTCGCGGTGGTAGAAATTCAGGTAAAACTGGTCTGTAATCTTTTAAAAATGTTGGAGGATTATCATTTATATCTTGTACGATTACAGTTAGGGTAGCTGTTGCAGTTTTTGGTGGTATACCATCGTCAATAGCTAAGATTTTAACCTGTACGAAAAAGAATTTATTTCTCTTGTTCGCAAATTTTTTAATAAATAATTTATTTTTTTACTATTACTTACTTGATGTCTTGGCGTTTCTTCACGATCAAGACTTCTTTGAATAGATACAGTTCCATTTTCATTAATGAAAAACTGACGTTTCCTATCTGACATTCTGTCAATTGAATACGATACTTTACTTTTTCCACCTTGATCTGGATCGGTAGCATTAAATGTTTCTAAAGTATTTCCAATTACGGTATTTTCAGGAACTACTGCTTCAATATTAGCTTTCTCAAATTGAGGTTTATTATCATTAATATCACGTAATTTAACAACTACCCAAGAATAAGCAACGTGATATTTATCATTATCGTTGTCTTCACCCTGTATTTAACATTTATTAAATATTTTACATTCGTTTTATACATTTAATAAATGAAGAATAATATATTTTAGGCAAATATTTACCTTATCATTAACCTGAATCCTAAACCTAAAACCATTACTTTGCAATTGATCTTCGTAATCTAATTGTTGAACAATTTTAAGTGAACCTGTTCCATCATTATTTCGTACCATAGTAAATTTATCTGCACCATAACCACTATTTTCGATGACCTGTAATAATTATTAATAATGTTAAAAACAATAAATCTACATTCCTCTGTAAAATTCATTCATAATATTTATAAACCTTGTATTGAAATTTGTTTGTTTCATCTTCATCGTGAACAGTTACTGTAAGAATAGGCATATCTGGTAGATCTGGTCCATCAGTTTCATCAACTTCTGTAAGCCACTCATCTTTTGTAAACTGAGGTGGCATATCATTTATA